>SKCR01035170.1:0-82081 GCA_019454045.1 Zanthoxylum bungeanum
GAAATGATTAAAGTATAAATATTTGGTTTATTTATATTTTTTTGGTTAAAGATAATAATTATCAAATTGGATTTGATAACTTTGGCTAGATATTTAATTTGATTAAATGAATTTTTCCTCGTCCAAAAATGTCTCCCATCTCACGCTCAAACCTAGCATATATATAAGGGAAATATTTTTCCTTTTCTTGGTTAATGTTAACTTAACCTCCAAATGAAATAAAAAGTTCTCCAAGCGTTTTAGAGAAGAAAAAGTTCAACAAGAACAAAGTTAAAGAAGATTTTGGAAGATTAAGGTAATCTTTAATTTTCTTTAACTTAGAAAATTATTTTGTTGTTCTTGCTTGAATTTCTTTTACTGTAGAGATTCTTACAAAAGTTGAAGAGATTCTTTACACTCAAAAATCTGGGGCTTTTTGATTTGGTTGATGGATTTGGTGATTAGATGCATGTGTGAAGTTAGATTGAGTAATATTAGTATAATATTAGTTCAATTTTGTCATATGATGACATGTTGCCATTATAGAGTGTTATGACTACTCTTGTAATACCTAAAATTTTTCTTGAGTTCTTCATTGGCGGTGTCTTTGATTGGTGTAAATACTAATATGATTAATGTTGAGAAAATTGGATTGAAAGCATGAAAAATTAATATTTTTACATCCAGATCAGATCTGGAAATTCTGTAAAAAATTTTGATGAAAAATAAGTTATTTAAATGTATTAGATGTGTATTGGGCATTGGAATAATTGCCAGAAATTATTTCATAGTGAAAATACGTGAAAACGGTGAAAAATGGTGTTACCGGGTGAGTTTCGGGCTTACCGGATAACGGCTGCCCAAACAGTGAATTGGTCACTGTTCGGGCAGCCCTTGAACTGCCCAAGTACTATTGGGGCTGACATGGGCAGCCCCCGTGTGTATTGGTTGGTCTGTTCGGTCGAAAACGTGTTTTATGATATTTTACGGAAAAATATTTTCGTAAAAGTTTCGCAATATTTTCTATATCAATTATGTTGTTATTTGATATCGAATATAATATGTTTAGGTGAAATATGAATGAATTATTCATATGTGATATTGAATAATTTATTCGGTATGTTTAAAAACTTTAAAGTTACTATTTCATCTGAACTGCGCTCTTCCGCTGCGCCTGACCCCAACAGAGTACAGACTACACTACCTTTCATTCAGAATCGTCTATGGAATTTACGTCCATCTTTCCATCCGATATACCATAGGAAAATGCATTTCACTTATAAAGCCTATTTATATTAAATTTTTGAATTTCCAATTTTAAACCATTAAACCAAATAATCTTATTAATTTATTTTCATACATATCATATTCCAATTTAACTCTTTTAAATTTCATAAAATCACATTTTATGACTAGAATATCCATGCATCTAAAACCTATTATGGCATGTGAAAATGCAAGAGTAGGCACCCTAAACTATATGACATGTTGTTCATACATTTTGAAATAAACATACATATAACATAAAAATAAAATTACATTGATATAAAATATTCCAAGGCATCCCTTGGTCTTATTTTTCCTAGACTAATCTAATTAGTATAAAATATTCCAAGGCATCCATTGGTCTTCAAATCTCGCTCCAAGGAGGGGTGTTGAGTCTTTGGCAGCATTGGCACTCCAAAATGCATAGAATGTTACAACTTGAAACCTTTACATAGGAAAATAAATTTACAGCACTTGTAAAAAAATGGTCTTATGGCCTTACATTCCCAAAAGCAAAAACAACATAAAAATAAGACCTAGAAAAATTTAAGATCAATGTAGTTCATTCATCACATAAATCTAAAAACAAACATTCATCACATGAACATTAAAATGTGTCTACTCATCTCAACATACATAAAATAATTTATATCTCATATAAATCAATAAAACCAGAAACGTTTTTAATTAAAAAGAGAAGGTTTAAGAACACTTTTCAACCTCGCTCTCTGATACCAATTGTAGGAAACCGATTTCCCGCGCAGCGGAAGCGTTAGGCACCAGGATTGGCCTTGAAAAATTTTTCTACCTTCTCTCTTTGATGGTCGAATCTGACCAGCCCCTGGTTAGATATTTTGCTTCTATTTTTAATTATTTTTCAGCCCCCGAACAGCAGCTCAGATCTGAATTGCTTAGCACCCAATATGCGCTCACTACACACCCAAATCAGCCCCTGAAATACGTGTGGTGTAGCAGTGATTCAGGTATGATTTTTCTCACCAAAACAGCCCCTCAACGACCTTGAACATCCCTTTTTATTTCCAAAATTCTATGGATAAAAATTAAAATAAATCGAGCCTCGAAACAAGTATTGAGATGCGGCAATGAGCAAAACTTATTGCTCACTGCTGAGTGAAGCCAAAAAGAAAAGATGAGGATTTCGTTCCAACTTTGAATGGCCTTCTGTGCTATGTCTCGCAACCAACAAAAACTAGTGTGGGCTTGACTCACAAGAATGAAATCCCTAAATACTTTAGAGATTGAACTAGGATTTGTCAAACACTCAAACTTTTTTCTGTTTCTTGTTTTTCTTTTCCTTCAACTTTTGAGAGAATTTTAGAAAACAAGAATGTGGTTGGGTCTCACAAATTGAATTAGGGTAAAAAGATAACAAAATTATCCTTTTATACTTAGGGTTTAATTTTCCAAAATAAAATTAAAAGACCATTCCTCCCCCCTTAGACAAATTCGAACAACCCACTTTTTTTTTTTGTAACAACCAAATTTTTAATTATCATTATAATTACAATATTTAGTAAATACCATTTATGTAAAATTCTTTACTTCCATAAATGATATATTAAACAATTTAATATTTACATTAAATTAAATGATTATCTCATAATCATTTATTTAGTGAAAACCTTATATTAAAAATAATATAAAGTTACATGTGTGACAAAATATATTATTAATCCCATAAATAATATATATATATATATATATATATATATATATATATATATATGAGTATATAATTGGACTATCCAATTATATTTAATTTGTTACAGTATATCGAGCTAGTACGGGGACCAAATGGACCTCCGGTTCCGAGCTCCAATAATCCCAGAATATTAAATAAACTCTTAATTAAATATTCTGAACTATTAACTTCATGTTATTCCACTAAAAACTTGAAGTTGCACTCTCGTTGTCGTAGATAGATAAAATAAGCCAAACTACGAGGGCATGCATTGATATAGTCATTACATTCGGATTGACCTTTCATGAGTATCTTATAATTAGAGCCGGGTCATAATGTCTGTTATACCCCTCTAATTATTTTTACCTTAAGTATCATTGATTCTCTAATGAACGATTTATTTATAAACATTATGAATTTTAATCTTTCTATTTGTACTAGAAAGACTTGAGCGCTTTAATCATTCAAGTACTGAATAAACCCTTAAGGAAGATACTCATCTACCTCTCGCAAGAATGAGTTAACTCCACATCTATATAAAACGTCTCACTTACACACCAAACCATGTCTCGAAAGTACATAGTTATTGGTCGGGATTGCTACACCAACCTCACCTTTTGTAAATCAAAGACATAGCCTGCCATGCAGGAGTTCGCAGTACACTCAAGATTCAGATCCATTCATATATGACCATATAGTATATTGAAATGAATTTCTTTATTTAACGGATATTATAAGAAACTAATTTCTATCTGGGTCCAGTCCTATATGATCACATCATATAAGGTACCTTCATTCTCATGTCACCACATGGACGATCCCGGATCTAGGTCGCTATACAATTATAGAATAGACTGTAGCTATAAATAAACAACAAACAAAGTACCCGCTTTGTTTGCTTTCTATGGACTATTTTATATTACTAACTTCAAACTTAAATCCTCTTGTGTATGACACTCATACACTAAGTCTGAGGGCACATGAGTAATCAAGAGAAACAAGATAATTTATAATATGTAATTTAAATCAAACATTTGATAAATGAATAATGTATCTTTTATTTCATAATAAATAATTCTGTTTACATTACATGAAATTCTAGGGCATATATCCCAACAACCTGGCCCATTATCTACCCATGTCTTCGGTTGATTCCGAAGGCACCGTGGTAAACTCAACAGATAGGCCTTCTCCAGTTTCACCTCGAAATCGAAGTGCATCACTACCATTTTCCCTATCACTTCCTAAAGGGCTTTTCCACAGAGGCACTTCGGGTAAAGGAAATCATTCTAAAATGGCCACATATACTTCTTATAGTATTTGGCCCTTAAATGAAATGAAATGAGACAGGTCTCAAAACACCTTCTGCTGTAAATGCACACAAACATCAATCAGTATCAATATCGGACAACAAACCAAAACAAAGTGATAAAATACTTGCTTACATCCTTATGGTGATTGCAAGTCCTGGTTTCACAAAGGTCTGTGATTAATGTGTGTGTTCCTCCAAGCACCAGTAACTTTAAAAAGAAGAGCAAGTCCTCATTCTCTAAACTCCATCTCTAGCACGAAGGCCTTATAAAATGGAGTGATGAATCGTTTCCATTCTTTCCTCTAGATGATATGGAACCCATTGACTCCATATTTTAGAGAATAGGGGGAAAGGAAATCGAAAATGGTGAAAATATGCCCATCCGTCAACAACATGTTGAGGGCCCTTAGATCCTGTAAACCCATCGATTCATCATTGATAAAAGCTCTAAAATCAGCGGATAAATAGGGAATGCCAGGTATTGTATTTGTTGCCTGAACAACTGTTAGGGATATGCCTTATACCCAACTTGTGGATGGGCTATATGTACATGTATTTATAATATTTTCATTAATTAATAAAATGACAATCTTTATTATACGTGTCTTACATAAATTATATGAATCATCAAACACTGTAATAAAGCCCTTGGAGTAATAAGATGATGGCTTCCACGTCTTATGAGAATCATTACTCTAAAATGTTCCTAGTCATAGTTTTGTGAATAATCTGGGCGTTCACAAAGCGGAGAGACTAGCATGATGATATGATCCGCCCTTAAGTGGGGTAACCGATCTCATAGGCTACTAACGAAGATCAGTCTGCTTGGTGTATCACATGGATGCATGAGTTGCTCGTGTCCATAGAACTGACCGCCGAAAATTTTCACATGGAGTGTTTATCCCATGTGTCTGTGAGAACTTTCATGTATCGATTGTATGACTAGTCCTTAGACTTGAGGTCTTTACGATCTTATGTGTGGATCAAATAACTTTGACATTCTCCTTCCCCGGTTCAAAAGATCTGGTCATGGTCATAAGGATGATTGTGGTTTTTGTTGAACATATGAAGTTTGTAAAGATACAACAGAGAATCGCCACTCTCTCGGATAATATTTTCTTATAAGAGTAGTATTCCAGTTTGCGTGTTGATATGTGTGATCAGTGCTTGAGACTGTGGTCGCAGCGGAAGAATCATGTGAGATTCTTGGGTTAGCACGATTCATGACACTATCAACATCATACATTTGACTATATGGGTAGATACTTTCCATACCCTAGGTCAAACGATGGGGATACAGTGAGGCGAGGGACTGTATCCTATGTAAATCTCATACAAAATAGGCATATATCTTTCCTTCTCATTTGGGGGCCTTGGCATGTTGCTAGATGTCAACATTGGTCATTGAAATCGAACGACCATCTGATCGGAGGATAATTTATGTTCGATTAAATTATCACGATTCATTTCATGTCCAACTTGAGGGGAACCCAAAAGGTCACACACAAAAAAGTCGAAATCAATGGTTAAGAGTGCACAGTACAAATTTAACAGCATATATGATTACTGTAGGAATTGTTCATAAATGGTTCAATGTGTTTAATTATTGAACAGATCATTTATGAGGTTCCATAGTGGCTCAGGGATTGGTGAATGATGATAGAGGCACTTTGGGAATTGGAATAAATAAATAAACGTGAATAGTAACATGAATAGTAACGTGAATAGTAATGTGAATAATAATTTTTTTTATTTGTTATTTGTTTTGAATTCCAATTCGGCCCAAACTCTTATTAGGGTTTTATAATCTCATTAAACCACTAAATTAAGATCCAATAGTTAAGATTAAATTAACATTTATCCCACATCGGATTCTTAATTAATTTTGTTGTCTTTGGAGCACCTATATAAACCCAAAGAATTCTTCACAAATTTTTGCACCAAACCTTTCATATCTTGGGTTTATATAAGTGAGCAACTCTAAAGTTTAAGAGTAAGCCACTGATTTTGAGGATCCTTAAGTCTAATTGACTAGAGGAACTTCGAGTTAAAAGTTTTGAGGTATTTGCCTAGGCTAGCACCAAGGGCAAAATACCCGTGAACTCAATGCGTAGTCTTGTCGTTGAGTTTTGGCTTTGGTGTGTGCACCTTTGGAGGCCACACACTTGGGTGGCTCTTTGGAACGTGGAAGAGCTTGATGAGTTCGAGAAAAGCTTGTAGATTGGAGGGAGGACTGAATGAGTCTTCGGTTTAGGTAAGTCTTTTTCTTTCTTTATTTTAATTAGAGTTCTTATGATAGTTAGCATGTTTAAGTTTATGTTCTTTGCATTTTTTATGAGTTTTTATGCTTATAATATGTAGTAACATGCATAGGCTTGTAGAATAATCAAAACAAATGGGTCTTTGGCAAAGGGATAGCGGCTTCATAATTTCTTCTTGATTTTCCGCCGCGCACTCCCGGCCAATGTCATATGGTTATAGAGATCCCCTTGTATTCCTCAATCTCCACTGCATCAAAGAGGTTTGGTTGGTCAAGTACCTCATCAAGCGGTTTGGTCTCAAACCCAACTACTGCCATTTTTACAGGAAAGTTTGAAGCTTTTTTTGAAAGAATAAGAAGAGACTGGAAAACTTAAGGTTTTCTTAAAAAGTCGAAAGCAAAAGAACAGTAAAGGCTAATTGAAAACCTTTAGCCTCTTTTTTATAGGCACTTTTAAGTGGAAACTCTTCGTAAAACGTGCAAACCTTTTAATATTTTTTATCATTAGATGTCTTTCATATTTATAAGGCGTCTAAATAGTAAATGACAGTAAGCCCAACGTACGAAGCGTCGTAACACATGTCCCCATCCTAAGCACCGTTTATTTCAAATAAATGGTCTGATAGAGGATGGATCTAGGTGCTTAGAATTAGGCTTGCAGCTAGAGACACGTGTCGACGTAAAAAAGAATCTTCCTCAATACGCCTTCTTAGTGGAACTACTGTAAGCAGACATGTAACACCCCGCTAGAGGTAGGATACTACCGACATGAGCCCTAAAAGCCTCTAAATTTATAAAAAAAAATCGGGCATGATGTATCCTAAAACTGGATAACCTGGATCACAGTCCAATATTAAAATGAAATCTAAGAAAAACAACAAACAAAAGGATCTTAGGTCCACATAAAACACATCAAAATCAATCCTTAAGGGCTTCATGCCCACATCATCTACCAACACTCAAGTGCTTTGGGCCCACAACATCATATACAAATCAAAATTTTTACTTAACAAATATAAATCAGCGTGTTCATCCTGACAAACAACATAATAATCAATGATTCCTAAACCTCTAAGACTTCTCCTAGGACACTAGTGAGGGTGACTGCAACTTGAGTGATTCGGGTCTCGAGCATGACTTTCAAAGCTGCCATGGTTGACCAATCTGGATGTTAACCTGCAAAACTAGCAAACTAGTTTAGTGTGAGTTATAAAACTCAGTAAGTAATCATGCTAGTGCTACAAACAGAACATACAAATCAATCACATTAGAAGTTTTTCAAAATTATCAAGTTATTACGAGCTCATAATTATCAGCTTTTTATTATCCTTTAACTTTTACTTTACCCATGTCAGATTTTCATATTTACATATCTACATGTATGCCGATCTAACTAAGCATCCAAAGTATTCAAAGCAAAACTCGAATACCATAGAGTACATCGTTTAACATCGTATCCATTTCAATCACATGAAACATGCAGTCACATATATTTATACTTTTATCATAATAAACAGCTTTGAAATATCATCAAATCGGCAAGTCAAACGAACTTTCTTTAATTCGATAATCTTACGATAGTTTAACATTCATGACTTATCGCATTCACACATACCAGTTCATAAACCATAGCTCACTTCTCTTTCATTCATGCAAATCCAATTTTCAAACTTCTTGCTTAGATACAAGCCTAGTACCTCAAGCTTACAAACTCATTCAGCCTCTTTCAAAATATACGTAGATACGATAATGAACTTAGAAATCATATTTCATAATATCTTATATTACACTAGCTTTTCAATCATTTAATCGTTCCACGAATATATACACAGTCTGTACATATCACAAGTTATATAATACATGCTCATACACTCAAACACATCGTGTAACCGACAACGAAGCATATATAACAGCTAATACATCACAGAACACATAACCAAA
Source organism: Zanthoxylum bungeanum (assembly GCA_019454045.1). NCBI lineage: Eukaryota > Viridiplantae > Streptophyta > Magnoliopsida > Sapindales > Rutaceae > Zanthoxylum > Zanthoxylum bungeanum. The sequence continues at coordinate 8,461 of SKCR01035170.1, forward strand.
CAATACATACATATGGCTAGCTGGCTTACACATACAATGCTAGTACGGGACACATTACCTATTTTAGAATAGGTATGAGATGAAATTCATCTAAATGGATCCCTAATAAGCTCGACAACTATACCACGAGAACATCAACCAATTAAACATACACACATGCACACATATCACGGAACACAAACTCATTGCACGACTTCTCATACACAAGCACATTCATGACAAACATTCCAAGACATCATTCAAACACTCATATACATACATATGTTTCAAACATACGAATATACATATTATTACCAATGCAAATGCCATAACTTTAACAGTCATCATATCTTTCATTTATCGATAAAAAATACTTAGTTCCATATTTTCTATATGGAAACCTTGATACAGAACTTATTAATTAAACATATTTCTTCAAGAAGTACTTAACTTATACTCATTCCTTATCGCATTTAAGCATTCCAATCTCTATATACATAAATCACATGTATAAGACATAAACAATTTATTCATATAGCGTACATATACATAAGCTAATACCAAATCTGAAATTATGTTTGTTCCATTTATCGATTATGTATACCCAATCTATACATCTCTTAACATCGTATGCATATACGATATATGTTCATACACTTATACATTTACATATTCATTTACATACACGTATTCATATCGTTATAGGTTCATACACTTACGTACATCCATACATACACATAGACATTAAGCCCATCAAACATTTCACTTCATATCAAAGCATTAACAAAAATTCATACATATGGCGGTCGATAAACTCAACTATACATGATCTCGAACTTGTCTCAAGAGTATCTCTTGATTATCCTCGTCTTATCCTAAGCACTTCAATTATATATATATATATATATATATATAAACGTAAATCAACAAATCAAGTACTCTTCACATGAGTTACTTACCTGACTTCGCGAGCACTTTTGGTCATAGTCAAATCTGTCAAAACAAATGGCAAAACTTTATCGGAATCACGACTTATGGAATTCTCGAATTAGCTTTGACAAGGATGATAAAATGGGGAGATTTTCTGTGGGTAGTGCCTGGAACGCCATGCGTTCTAGGGGAAATTTGCTGCTTTGGTCTCGAGTTGTTTGGTTCCGGAAGGCTATTCCCCGCCATTCCTTCTTACTTTGGATGTCTATTCAGGGAGGCCTTTGTACCCAGGATTGTTTGATGAGGTTTGGTATCTCTACTTGCTCGCGTTGTATTCTCTGTGGTTGTTCAAGTGAGAACACTGATCATCTTTTTCTTCCAGTGCACCTTCTCTTTGAAGGTCTGGTCGTCTGTGCTGGCTATGTGTGGGATAGATTGGACTCGCTGGGATTGGCGTCATTCTGTTGAGTGGTTATGTCAGTTCACTGATGCCTCTCTATGTCACCTTCTGGTGCGTCTGTCCTTTGCCGCGACAGTCTACCATATTTGGAGGGAGAGGAATGCTCGCACTCATGATATGCCTTTTCGGCCTGTTTCTACTCTCATTTATGATATTGTCTTTGATGTTCGGAACCGTGCTAGCCTTTTACGTAAGGTGAAACCATCTTATGACAATAATGGCTTCACTTTTCTTGGCACTTGCCCGTTGACATCTTCTGATTGTTCTTTTGCTTGTAGCCTTTCGGCTTTTCTTCTAGGAGGGCTTGTCCTCTCTAGTTGCCTGGGGTATGCCCCTTTGCTCTTTGTATAGTTTTCTTTTGGTTATAATACTTACTTTATCCAAAAAAAAAAAAAATTCAAGCAACTAGTTAACTTAAATCCTCAGTGCACGTATTTTTCGAAAATCTTTTGAAATATTTCCGTAAATATTACGGAAGGGTCCTGAACCCTCTGAACCTACCCGGATTTATCAAAACATTATCGTAACATCATATATATCTCATATCTATCACTACGATAAAAAACACATCAATACACTTTTATCGAAAACTTGTATATTCTATCGGACCGATCCATCTCATTCTGTTTTTACTAGGATTCTACCAAATACATAAATTCAATATACATATCAATATTGATCAATATGTTCTCCTCTGAAGCTATTGGATACATCTGAACATTTAATGGAAAACTTGAAATTAGCGAATTGTTATCGTGAGGTCTTACCTAGATTTCGATGGCATATACGAACTCCAAATGATCCCACGAACGCACTGGAATCGACGGAATTTTGATCGGAGATGTTGTTCATTCATGGATCACTATTCACCATCGTTTTCTTCATCGATTTGCGTGCAACCGTGAAAAGGAACGAAAAATCCATCATCGCCAACTTGTAGTACTCTCCGAGCGCTTCGATTTGACAAGTGGCTCGGACTGTGAAACGAAGCAACGGGCCAGGATTGGGATACCCACCACCGCGCGTGTGTCTCCACTTTTCTGCCGTTGTCGGAGTCTTGGGGTTGCTGCCTGCCACCACAAGACAAAGAGGTCACCAGCGCACCCCTCTAGCTGGTCGTGGCGGCCGGCGATGGCCGCCAGGCCACCGGTGTGACCTAGCTTAGTCCAAATCGTGTTTGGGGATGGGGCGGTCATGTGAGCTGTTTAGGGAAATTATGCAATTTTGGCAATTTATAGAAACTATGGGCTATTTATAGAAAAAATTATGAAAATTACATTCTAACCCCCGCGAAATTACAATTAGGTCTCTGCCTTGGGGCTTCCTCGGAAATTCATATTTTTGAAGCCTTTCTGATACGAATGTCGAAAAGTGTTCAACATTAAAGTTGTTCGTCTCGGAAGAACGAGTCTAATGGTTCAAGAATCACTTCAATCGGAGTTCGTTTGCTATTTTTATAATCGAAACAAGAAACTCTTACACGTATAACGATATAATCAAGTACGTATATGTCCAGTCATACATACGACTTTATATGTTGACAATATAACATACATAACCATCACAATACTCAAAAGATTCATGACTAATCTATAGTCATACATACAAGTTCCTATAATGAACGTAAACTTTTACACCAATAATTTCATCAATCATCACAGCCATAAGTGACATAGAAACATGTGCTCTTATGATGTTGATGGTCTGAAATCTATCAACTTATGTCATCATTAAAATGGAAAACATAAAATAATCTCTTTCAAAAAAAAACATCTCGAAAATACATTTGAAAAACTCTTTTACTCTAAATAAAATCAATTTAAAAATTCATCATCGTAAATCCTTATCAAGCATCCAAGATAACTCAATTGAACGCAACATAACGAGCGCCTAATGCCCAAATCGCACGCACAGATCGGACAATGAACGAAATGATCCCTTGTCAACATAGGGTAGTGGGTCGGTCTACTGTAGTTGGACAAACCCTTATACAAACGCCACGACGGAAACATATCATATCAAATTATAAAATCGTAAAAACCATATACAAGTGTCGTGACAGAAACATATCATATCATATAATATCATAAACAATATCGAAATGTATCAAAATCAAAATGTAATTCTTTGAAATCATTATTTCCCCCCAAAAATAAATACGTTTAAATCAAAAATAGATCTTGATACAAATTTTTCAAAATACATATCGAGCGTCCAATATTCGGTTCGCGCTCACTGACCGGATAGTGTACGAACCATCGACAGAGTAGCGGGCCGACCATTTTCTGATGATCTAGGCCTCATAACAAGCGTCTCTACCAAGCCGGAACGAAACATATACAAGCGCCACATAGGTTCAAAAATATAAAATCATCAAGAACCGTGATGGAAATAGATTTTCGAAGGTCTCGACGGAAATAAAGTTTTACAATTTAAAAATATCAAAATCATTTTCAAGCACCGAGATGGAAACATATTATCAAGCACCCCAACGGAAACATATCGATAAAATCTCAAAACATGAAAACGTGAATCAAGCGTCGAGGTGGAAATATTTTCTTTATCCTTTATAATCAAAATCAAAATATCTGAAATATTTATTTCTTTCTTCTTTCCTTTCCATTTTCTTTTCAAAATACTTTTATGCCAAAAATAAAATACCAAGTTTTCAAAACATAAATAAAAATATTTGTTCACAATTCAGACTATCAACATCATAGAATTTCTTGTACCTCAAACCACCTTGAATTCATATCATGTACATATACATATACCTAAATAGACGACATACTTTTAACTTAGTATACATATACACATACATATATTCATAGCATACAAACATATATAGATAATCTGAATCACCATATCAATCAAAACCATTACACATCATACCATATACTAGAAATCAAACCAAGTTTGAAACAGGAGACCTATATAGTCTATACGTAACAGAAAACTTACTCAGATGATCAGATACCATGTAGATGAAGTCACCGACACATAAACCTTTACTTTGATACCACAATTGTAACACCCTGCCAAAGGCAGGATACTACCGGTATGAGGCATGATTATTCCATCTCCATAAGCCTCCAAATTTATAGAAAATCGGGCATGATGTATCCTAAAACTGGACAATATGGATCACAATCCAGTATCAAAACGGAATCTAAAAAAAATAAACAAACAAAAGAATCTCAGATCCATACAAAACACATCAAAATCAACCCTTTAGGGCTCCGTTCCCACATCATCTACCAACACTCAAGGGCTTCGTGCCCACAATATCATATACAAATAAAAAATTTTACTTGATAAATACAAATCGCACTTGTTTCAATAGTATCTATTGATTATCATTGTCTTATCATAACACTTCAATCATACACACACAAACACACATACACACACACGCGCGCGCGTGCGAGCGCGAGCACTCAAGTGTTGGACAATTATGACCCATAGCATCACTATTTGTAAAAGACATGGTGTTTTTGTACAAATTAACTATGTGACAAAGGAAATTGCTCTTTTATCATTTTGTAATTGGATTACTTGGATATATATAAATGATAAAAGTCCATATGATTAGTACCAGATTAATAAGATATGAGACAATATTAATCCATGAAAGGTTCAATCATTAAATATCTCTAGTCGTAGTATTATCGAGACTGGACATCGATAATGCGGAATAGGCTAGTATTACATTTGTGCGTGTTATGGAAGCTTAACGGCATAGTTCTCATATATTTAAGTATTGGATACTTATGCAAGTGTGATAGGAGGTTCTGTAGCCGTTGGACCGGGAACAGCTTCGCTCTGGATAGACCCCTCGGAGTCCCATTGGTAGTATGACTATGTGTTATGGGAATCTGAATCAAGGTAGGTGTATGTGGTCTTAACCTGAGACTTGCATCACTAATACTTGTGACAATCATTATACTTTGGTTTTGGTCGTCCGGAGCTTTAACAGGTTCTGTGTACGCCTCTTCTAGGTTACTGAGAATCGTAGTGTATTGGGTGTGAGTCAAGATGGAAGTATCACTTCAGTCATATGGAGATGATGATCACGGGGGATACAGAACTAGTACTCTTAAATGCTGTAGCTCGGGATAGTATGACTAGGTAATGATTATCCAATTACAGGGACTAGTTGCTAGTGATCCGATATATGCTTCGTACGAGGCATACACAATTCCAGCCCAGGCCTAGCATGTGACATCCGATACTGGATCATAATTCACAATACATTGTATATTACGTTTGATACAGATTATATATATTCCATGTTGAATATATTTCTGGAGAATTGGGTAGGCACGATGCTTTGCTAGAAGCCAACTATGTCTTGTAAATCGGTAAGAACGTGGTACCGGGTACGCACGTGCTCGGATAGTCCAATGACCGTATTTACTGCCAACATCCAGGGATCTCTTGGGTCGCTTCCCAAAGATTCACCGATGACATTTGACTCGAACAGAATTAATCTGGGATAATTATGAGAAGAGAAATTAATCTGGGATTAATTGCGTCAAGAATTAATCTGGGATTAATTCGTGTAGAAGAGAGAACGCGATTAATTTGGAATTAATCGGCAAAGTAAATTTAATAGTTAAATTGAATTTTACTATTTAATTTATTTAATTGGTCTAAAATAATATATTAGATATATTAATTGAAATTATATTCAATAAGGAATTAAAATTGGATTTTAATTCAAGCGAACGAATTAATTTGGAATTAATTCGCAAGCGACTTCCGTAATAATTTTACTGGGTATTATTATTTAATTAAATTAGATTTAATTACGTAGTGATGGAAAATTCCTTTAGTCTGATTAAACGAACCGGGCACAAAGTGTGTTGTGTAATGTAAGCCAACCAAATTTTGAATTTAAAGTGGTGGGACCCACTTTACTTACATCATATGTTTGAAATGTGATGGAAGTGGTTGGGCATAATTAATTTAAAATCTATCACAACAAAACACACAACTTTAGAAGTCAAATATATCATTATGTTTTTGGAAAACAAAATGGAACTATTCATTCTCTCTTTTACTCTCTCACTTTGCCGAACTCTCTCATTCCTTAGAGGAAAATTTTTGTTTCATTTTTGGACATTGCTAGCACTTTGGGAGTCAAAATAAGGTGATAGGGAAGCTCACCATTGAGTTTGGAACACTCAACAAGGCTTGGAGCTTTCTTACAACAAAGATAAAGTCTTGAACTTCATCCGATCATTGTAAGTTTTTCCACAACTTCCTTTGATTTATTCACACATAAATCTTGTTTAGGATCCTTGGGCATGTATAGGACACTAACAATTGGTATCAGAGCCAATCTAAACTTGATTTCAATTTTAGGGTTCCAAACTTTAATTTGGGTATTTTATGCTTGGAGTGTGAAAATTCGAAATTGATTGTTTGGTTGTGGTTGAATGATGATGAATTGGATTTTTGCATCATTGGATTGTGAAATTGATTGGATCAAAAATTTCCCCAAATCATAAGCCATGGCCGAATGGAACCCTATGTAGTGCTCATGGTGATTTTTTGAAAATTAGCAATTGGATGTGTTGTTGGCATGAAATGTATGTTAAATGTTGATTTAATTAGATTGAAATCAAATTGCACGATAATTTCTTTGCCATTGTCGTGAGCCTAAGCATGTTGTAGAATTGATTTTGCTTCAATTTGTGTTGGACATGAATTGGAATTAATGAGCATGATTAATTGGATTAATTAGTGTTTTGGAAACATTAGATTAGTTGGTTAATTATGTTAATTACACTTGAATTAAATTAATATGTAATTTGGAATATTATGTTAATTTAATTTGTTGTAATTGGGCTTAATGGACTTGGTTGGGCCAAGATGGTTTTGGACAATTGGGTTGGATCCAATTGGGCCTAAAACCATTTCCATAAAGTTCAAATATGTCTTTTGGGCCTTTAATAATTTAATTGGGCCTAATGGGCCTAAATTGATTTTTGGCATAGGGTGATTCCTATTAAGGCCTTGGCATTTTGGGTTTGATCCATTATGGCCAAAGCCCATGCCTAAAGAATTAATTGAAAGCCCATTGGACTTTAATTGAATTGCCATTGGATGCTAATTGGGCCTTTTAGACCCAATTGGATTGGATTTGGAATCCAAGTCCTTAAAGGCACTATTGAAAGTGTAATTATTTAATTTGGAATTAAATATGAATTAGTATTGGATACAATTTAATTTGGATTTAAAATTATAGTTCGATATAATTCAAGAATACGTACTTGGAGTATTTATTCTTAAACGAGTTGGACTCGCACAAATCAAATCGTTGTATGAACATTGGATGGTCACTAATCAAAGATCAATTAATTGGATTAGATTTATTGACAACATGCTTTGTGTGAATACTTGTGACATGATCCAAGCTGACAACAAAGCAAAAGATCCATTACAAGTACCAGAAGGGCCAATTATGAGGCAGAGGACCAAAAGACTCAGAGAAGCAATGGCGGGATTAGTTCAGAGTTTTTATGGCTAATTGCAACAAACAAATAGAGACGCATGTGGGCTTCAATAGAGAGGGCCCAAAGCCATTTCACTTGGCCCAAATCAATTTTGAATGAAGCTCACATGCCTTTGAAGACTTGAAGACTTTGATATTTTTGTAATTTAGCTTTTAGGGGCACTGTTGTCTTTATGCCTTTAGGTTTCTCTTTGTAACACTATTTAAGCATTCTTTCTTTTTCATTTTGAGGACAATAAATGAAATTTGTAAAACTTAAAAGCTTAAAGCTTTGGCTATGGCCGAATTCTTGTAAGGGAGGGATTCCCCTTTTCAAGTTTGAATCGACTTATCTAAGTTTGGAAAACTTAGTGGCGTCTCCATTGCTAGCAAAACACTACAAGGAATCATCTTAAAGGTTCTCAAGGTCAAGTTCTTTGTGGGTCTTTTTTGTGGCCTTGGAAGGGTTTTGTTATTTCAAAATCAAATTCGTGGTTCTTGGGGTTTGCTTGAATTTCGAATCCAAGTGTGTTTCTTGTCATTTGGTATCTAGAGCTCAGGGTTCCAAGGTCTGATTTTTCCTATCTTTTCTTTTTGTTTGATTCTGTTTTTATTTTCGTTCTTTGTTATTTTCGTTTCAGTTCTTGTTGGATCTTGTTTCTGTTTTTGTTTTGTTTAATTATGGATCTTATTTTGTTGTGTTTTGCATATCAGTTCATCTTTTATCATTTTCCAGTTCTGGGTTTTTGTTCTGTTCTTCATATCAGTTCATCATATACTTTTTGTTCTTTAGCATATGTTGAAGAAATAAGCATGTTCTTTGCCGGCTGTGTGATTTGCTTCTAAAACCCTAGTGAAGTCTGAAATCAACCCTGAAACTTAGCCTTTGAATTCAGACCCTGAAATCAGACTCTGAAATCAGACTCTAAAAACTTAGCCTTTGAAATCTGACTCTGAATTCAGACCCTGAAACTCAACCTCTGAAATCAGACTCTAAAAACTTAGCCTTTGAAATCTGACTCTGAAATCAGACCCTGAAACTCAGTCTCTGAAATCAGACCCTGAAGATTAGCCACTGAAAATCAGACTCTGAAATCAGACCCTGAAAAGTAACATATGAAATCAGACCTTGACCAGTAGCCTCTGAAATCAGACCCTGAAAAGTAACCTCTGAAATCAGACACTGACCGGTAACCTCTGAAATCAGACACTGACCAGTAGCCTCTGAAATCAGACCCTGAAAATCAACCTCTGAAATCAGAATCTAAATCAGCCTCTGAAATCAGAACCTTAATCATCTACTGAAATCAGAACCTTAAACAGCTTCTGAAGTTATAAAAAAAAAAGGACTTGAGTGATAGTGATCACTTGAGCAAAAAAAAAGAGTAAAAAAGTGAAAATTTTTGGTTGAATTTAGTTTGTTCCATATTATCATTTGGGTGTCCGTGAAGGGTATTCCATCAAAATTTCTATAGAGGTGCCAAATTTTCTCCCGAAATTGCATACGACCGTGAATTTGCATGTTTTTTTTTCCATTGTGGTAATTGTTTACTTCTTTATTCTAATTACTCTAGCTTAAGTATTATTGATTGAGTCTTCGTCATTGCTATTCATCTTCGCATTTTGTTTCCGCATGCCCTATATATATATATTATTGGGTTCGTTGTGTTTCATGCTGGCTTGAGGACTACACTTGGTTTTGTATTCTTGGATTGAGTGTGATTCACATTTGAATTGAGGAAGAACTCAAGAGTGGTAAAAGGCAGTGATTGTGAGCACAGTATCGGGTAAAAGCCAATAAAGTGCAAACACAAGTGGAGTGATATCATTCGAGTGTAAACACGTGAGATTGTGAGGATTTACGTATTTGTTTTACTTTCTTGTTATTTCTAATCTGTTTGTTTAGTGTTGAGATGGCAAGTCTAACCACTAATGAAAAGCTTGAAGCTTTGGATAGGAAATTTACAGATATGATGGAGAACATGAATACTACTTTGGAGAGATTTTCCAAGAGTGTAGAGAGTATTCAAACTGGTAGAGGTCCTAGAGCACTACCACCCCAGCATATACCACCACCTCAGAATATACCACCACCTCATAATGTGCCACCTCGCCGTGTACCACTACAGTATGTACCGCCAGATGAAGAGGAAGCTGAAAATGAGTTTGATGATTCTGATGGTTTTGATGATGTTGAGGAGAGATTTCAGCCTGGGCATGATATGAGGCCTAATAGGAGGTTTGATAGGAGGAATGATAGGAAGGATAGACGGTTTGATGATAGAGGTGCATTTGATGCCAGAAGAGGGGATTATGATAGGAAGGGATATGGTAGACGAAGAGATGTAGATGGTGATCTAGGTAGCATCAAGATCAAAATACCAACATTCCACGGCAAGAATGATCCTGAAGCTTATTTAGAATGGGAAAAGAAAATAGAATTGATTTTCAACTGTCATCACTACTCAGACGAGAAGAAGATCAATCTGGCATCAATTGAGTTTACCGATTATGCTATGATTTGGTGGGATCAGCTTGTCTCTACTCGGAGGAGAAATTATTAGAGATCGGTTCAGACATGGGCAGAACTTAGAGGTCTCATGAGAAAGAGATTTATACCCAGCCATTACTATAGGGAATTGTATCAGAAACTACAGCATCTATATCAGGGGACCAAGAGTGTTGAGGACTATTACACAGAGATGGAAGTTGCCATGATCAGGGCAAATGTAGTTGAGGATAGACCCGGCCAAGGTTCCGGTTCGGAACCGGAACCGAACCGGTTGGAACCGGACCGGTTGGAACTGGAACTGAACCGGTTGGAACCGGACGGTTCGGTTCCGGTTCGGAACGGAACCGAACCGCCGGCCCGGTCTAGTTGAGGATGCAGAAGCTACTATGGCACGGTTTCTAGGGGGCTTGAATAGAGAGATTGCAAACATGGTGGAGTTGCATCACTATGTTGATTTGGAGGATATGCTTCACATGGCTATCAAGGTAGAAAGGCAACTCAAGAAAAGGTCAACATTCAGATTTAATACTCAGGCTACTTTTGCATGGAAGGGAAAATAGGTTCCGAAAGAGAAGCGAGATGGAGGCTTTGACAAGCCTAGAGGCGAGTTCAGTGGAGGCTTTAATAAGCCTAGGGCCGAACCCAGTGCCAAGAGTAAAGAGGCTGCAGAACCGAGCAAAACTAGACCAAAACCTGAGGGTTCAGCTACTAGAACTAAGGATGTAAAGTGTTTCAAATGTTTAGGCATGGGACACTATGCTTCACAATGTCCCAATAGGCGTACCTTAGTGATTAATAAAAAGAGTGGAGATGTGTACTCTACCGATAGTGAGGTTGAGGAGGAGATGCCAGAGTTGAAGGATGCTAATGACCATGAGGGAGCTGCATACCCGCTGAATAAATAATCCTTAGTTGTCAAGCATGCTTTGAGTGCACATGTTGTAGAGGATGAGAGTGTGCAGCAGAGGGAGAACATATTCCATACTAGGTGCCATGTGAATGACAAGGGGTGTAGTATGATCATAGTTGGGGGCAGTTGTACTAATGTTGCTAGCACAACTTTGATTGAGCGATTGGGGTTGAGTTGCTTGAGACACCCGAAGCCTTACAAGTTGCAGTGGTTAAATGATTGTGGGGAAATAAGTGTGACAAAGCAGGTATTGTTGAGCTTTACCGTTGGGCCATACACAGATGATGTCCTATGTGATGTGATACCGATGCACGCTGGGCATATTCTTTTGGGCAGACAGTGGCAATTTGATAAGAAGGTTATTCATGATGGGTTCAAGAACAAGTACTCTTTTCAGCATAAGGGAAAACCCATTACATTATACCCACTTACACCTGCACAAGTCCATGAAGATTTTTTTTTTTTTTGGATAAGGTAAGTATTATAACCAAAGAAAACTAAACAAAGAGCAAAGGGGCATACCCCAGGCACTAGAGAGGACAGGCCCTCCTAAAAAAAAGCCAAAAGGCTACAAAGCCAAAAGGCTACAAAAGAATCAACAAAAGATGTCATCGGGTAGGTGCCACGAAAGGTGAAGCCATTTATTGTCATAAGATGGATTTACCTTTCTTAAGGAGCTAACACGATTCCGAACATCAAAAGCAATATCATAAAGAATAGCAGAAACAGGCCGAAGAGGCATATCATGAGTGCGAGCATTCCTCTCCCTCCAAATATGGTAGACTGACGCTGCAAAAGACAGACGAACCAGAAGATGACATAAAGAGGCTCCGGAGAACTGACAAACCCACCCAACAGTCTGACACCAATCTCGGCGACTCCAATCTAACCCACACATGGCCAGCACAGACGACCAGACCCTAGAAGAATAGAGGCACTGGAAGAAAAGATGATCAATATCCTCACTCGAACAACCACAGAGAATACACCGAGAGCAAGCAGAGATGCCAAATCTCATCAGACTGTCCTGAGTACAAAGGCCACCCTGAATAGACATCCAAAGAAGAAAGGAATGACGGGGGATTGCCTTCCGGAACCAAACAACTCGAGACCAATGCAATTGGGGTTTCCTTGACCTCATAGCATTCCAGGCACTATCCACAGAGAATCTTCCTTTTGTATCCTCCTCCCAAACCAGCATATCCTCCCTCAAACTAGAAGGAGACGGAAGATCAGGTTAGGTTACAACTTGAACGTGACAAAGAGAGAGCGAAGGGAAACACCACATTGGGTGAGACTAGTGAGAGTGGTGTATCGGGTGAGAAAAATAAGACCAAGGCCGTGGGAGTTCCAAAGGGGAGTGTGAGTGAACGTGAGGGGGAAACAAAAGGGAGAGTTAAAAAAAGTTTCTACATGGGTGAGGGTGAAGCGAGGAAAGCATTCAAGGCTAGCAAGCTCATGCTATTGTTAGTCTATAAGGAGCCTCACATTTATTTTACTAACATTGACCCTTTGCTTCTTTGTCTATTTCATCTATTTTGTAGGATTACAGTGACGTACTGATAGAGGACATACCTAGTGGGCTTCCACCCATTAGAGGTATTGAGCACCAGATAGACTCCATACATGAAGCAGTCATTCCTAACAGACCGACTTATAGGAGCAATCCCGAGGAGACAAATGAGCTACAAAGGCAAGTACGAGAGTTGATGGACAAGGGGTATGTAAAGGAAAGCATGAGTCCTTGTGCAGTACCAGTGCTTCTAGTTCCTAAGAAAGATGGGACGTGGCGTATGTGCGTCGATTGCCGAGCTATCAACAATATTACGGTAAAATATCGTCACCCCATTCCTAGACTAGATGACATGTTGGATGAATTGCATGGTTCCAAATTTTTTAGTAAGATTGTATAAGAGTGGATACCATCAAATTCGCATGAGAGAGGGAGATGAGTGGAAAATTTCATTTAAGACTAAGTATTGCATGGTTCCAGTCTTGGCACTACCCAACTTTGAGAAGACATTTGAGATTGAGTGTGACGCATCCGGGATAGGCATTGGAGCGATTCTTATGCAAGAAAAGTGACCAATTGCCTACTTTAGTGAGAAGCTTAATGGAGCAGTTTTGAGATACCCACATATGACAAGGAGTTGTATGCACTAGTGAGAGCCCTTGAGACTTGGCAGCATTATTTGTGGCCTCGAGAGTTTGTGATCCACACAGATCATGAATCATTGAAGCATATGAAGGGCCAGGTAAGCTGAATAAACGACACGCAAAATGATTAGAGTTTGTTGAGACATTTCCATATGTAATCCGCTACAAACAAGGTAAGTAAAACATTGTTGCTGATGCACTATTGTGAAGGTATGCTTTACTTACTTCATTGAGTGCAAGAATGCTTGGGTTTGAATTTATTAAAGAACTTTATGCTAGTGATATTGACTTTAGTACTATCTATGCTGCATGTGCAAAGTTTGCTTTTAGTAAATTCTACCAACATGATGGGTTTCTATTTAGGGAAAATAGATTATGCATTCCTGTTTGTAGTATGCGTGAGTTGTTAGTGAGGGAAGCACATGGGGGAGGTTTAATGGGGCACTTCGGCATTGCCAAAACCTTAGGGGTATTGAGTGAACATTTTTATTGGCCTAAAATGCGGAGAGATATTGAGCGTTTGTGTGATAAATGCTTAACTTGTAACAGGCTAACTCTAAGGTTATGCCTCATGGGTTGTATACACCATTGCCTATACCTAGTGAGCCATGGGTAGATGTATCGATGGACTTTATCTTAGGTTTACCTAGGACTAAGAAAGGTAGAGATTTTGAGGACGACCCCGAGAGAAATGCTCTCAACTTTCATTTCCCCTCTCGGCGATTCCCGTCCTTTTCGCCGTGAGCCTTAATCTCTTTGGTCTTCTACCAAATCGATAACTTTGTGAGCCTTAATCTCTTTGGTCTTCTACCAAATCGATAATTTGTTCTGCCCTCTTCTCCACCCTCTTTCTTTACCTCTGCTCTTTCCCTTCTGCTGTCGTTCTTTCTTCCCCTTGTTTCCCGTCCTTCGTCTATGTCTCCGTCTGTTTTGCCTGTGGTGGGGCCACGCCTCCCTGGTACTGGCCGCAAGGCTATTAGGGTAGTTTCTCGTGACTCTTTGGCTCCTACAGCCTCCTCGTCTCCTATGGATCTTGGATTAGGTCGTTTGGTTTCTGTGCAGGGTCCGGCGAGTTCTGCGGCCTACTCGCCGGTGCTGGCGCCTGCGTCTAGTACCAAGCCCTCTTTATCTGCTGGTGTCGTTCTTCATGCTTCTGGCTCAGTGTCCCTTGATTTGGTTTCTGCATCTGATAGCATTCTCGGTGGGGCTGGGTATGGCGTACCCTCTGATTCTGTTTACGCCTCTTGTGGTTCTGGTATAGGGGTTGAAGGGGGTTCAGATGGCTCTGGTTCTGGTCTTGGTCTAGTCAGGGGTTCTTTTGCTCGTTCGGTTTTAATGGTTCTGGGATTGGCACAACTTCTGAGTCTGTTAGTGTTTGTGTTTCTGGACTCGGTATTGCAGGTGGATCTTCTCTGGCAGGTTGGACTCTTGTGCAGTGGGTTTGGTGAATGGTGGCTCTGTTTGTAGTGTTGGTGTTAACGTTTTTGGTGTTGAGGGTGGCTCTAGTGGTGGGAGTATTCCTGGTTCTGATGTTGTGAACTTGCCGGTTACCCCTTCTGTTGTGCATCCAGTTTGTGAGTCCTTGGCTGCTAATTCTGCTTCCGTTGTGACTGGTTTGTGTGACTCTGGTAGTCAGGATGCTGTGTTTGAATCTGGTCAGGTTGCTACTACTGTTGCAGGTGAGGCTACTGTTGTTTCAGTCCTGACTGTGAATGAGGCTGGTGTTGCCGTGAGGGCTGGGGCTAGTAACACTTTTGATGATTCTGTCCTGCCGTCTGGGTTTGTTTCTGATTTTGTTTCGTCGGGTATGAAATTGAGTAATTCTGTTGATGGTGCGAGATCCTCGGGGGCTGTTAAGGTAGATGGTTTGTCTGTGTTGTCTCCTGCAGTCGTTTTAGGGGCTAATCCTAAGAGTTATGCTAGTGTGCTGAATGAACCTAAAGGAGTAGATCTTCTTGACTCAGCTTGTTTTTCTACTGTTTTGCACTATGTTCAACCAAATGTTATTGATGGCAAGGTTATAGTGTGCCCTCCTGCTGAAGTTATTGAAGAAGGTAGTGTGTATTGGCGGAGTACATTAGTTGGTTACTTTGTGGGTAAAAGACTTCCTTTTCAAACTGTCAACTCTATTGCACACAAGTTATGGGGGAGGCTAGGCTTGCTAGAGGTTCTTACCTCCGATAATGGTTTCTTCTTGTTTAGATTTAATAGCCTTAAAGAGGCTAGTGTGGTGTTGGATGGGGCCCCATGGCATATGGCTAATAGACCGTTGGTTCTCAAACTTTGGCATCCTGATTTATCTTTGACTAAGGAGGACTTGTTCAAGGTTCCGGTATGGATCAGACTCTATGACCTGCCTATTACTTTATGGACGGCGAAAGAATTAGCTGTGTTGCTAGTGCAGTTGGTAATCCTCTCAATGCTGACCATGTTACCATTTCCAGGAAACGGCTCAGTTTCGCTCGTGTTTGTGTTGAGATTGATGCTCGGAACCCCATGGCTGAGGAGATTGTTTTCCAAAATCCTAATGGTACTAGGGTACCTATTAGGGTTGAGTTCGAATGGGTTCCTGTGAAATGTTCCACTTGTGAAGTTTTTGGCCACTCAGTGAATTCTTGCCCTAAAAAGGCTCATAGTAAGGAGGTTTCTAAACCTTCTCAATCCCGGATTCCCAAGCCTTCTATTCCGTCTATGGATAAAGCTGCTATGGTTGACACTAATAAGGTAGTAGAGGGTGTCTGGATCCCGGTCACTAAAAAAAGAAAGGCAAGGGAGCATCTGTGACTACCCCTATTAGCTCGAGTGGTGATGTGACTCAGGATGTTTATACTGACAGGAATCTTGTTTTGGATGAATGCCCTTCTAATGGGTTGGATTCGGCTCTGATTACTCCTCATTGCCTGTGGCTTCTTCTAAGACAGTTTCTGTGGAGGCAGTTGGAAATATGGAAGGTGAGTGTTCCCTTGCTTCTTCACATCTTGTTGAGGGTCCCCCTAAGTCTGAGTTAGTTGAGTCCTCGCCCTCTGTATCTTTTGATTCGCCTACCCCCATGGTTAACAATTTGGCTAATAAGGCCATTGACTCTCTGGATTTCAAGAAATTGGCTTATGGTAATAAATCTAGAAAGGGTTCTGGTGGTAAGATGAGTCAGAAACGGCAGTCCCCTAGGGGGGGTCGTCGGCGCTGATTTGGTTGGTTTGGACCTACTCTTCTCTGTTTTAATGATTTTTGGTTGTTGGAATATTCGGGGTCTCAATGACCCATTAAAACATGCTGAAGTTAGGAGGTTTCTTTGTGATGAAAGCTCTCGTTGTGTGGTGTAGTTGAAACCAAGGTTAAGGAGGTTAATTTTGTGAATGTCTCTCGTGCGATTATCCTTCATGGAGTTTTTTTGCAATTCTGATGTTAGCCCGTTGGTCGTATCTGGGTTTGTTGGAACCCTAGTGACATTGATGTTAGCATTATTCACTCTTCAGTTCAAGTTATTCATTGCAGCGCGTGTCTCATATCTCTGGGAGGTGGAATTGTGTAGTTTCGGTGGTTTATGGTGAGTGTGACTACGAGAAGCGTCGGGAACTTTGGGCTGACCTGATTTCTAGTGGTAGTGTTTTTGATGATTCTCCGTGGCTTGTTTTGGGAGACTTCAATGCCATCCGTTCTCCGATTGAGCATTGTGGTGGGTCTGTGGCTTGGCCGGCTTGGAAAGATGATTTGGGCTGCTGTTTGGGTCAGGCTGGTTTGGATGACCCTCAGTTCTCTGGTTGTCAGTTTACTTGGTTTAATAAGCAGATTCAGTCTCCTATTTGGCGTAAGCTGGACCGTGTTCTTGTTAACTCTTCTTGGGAGTGTTTCTTCCCGGGTTCTTCTGCCCGCTTTCTCCCCCCCCCCGGATTTCTGATCATTCTCCTATGGTAGTTAAGCTTGCAGAGCTCCCTAAGAGGAAAATCCCCTTTAAATTCTTTGATATTTGGGCTGATCATCCTGATTTTCTCTCTGTTGTGGCTAGGGCGTGGAATATTGATGTTCATGGCACTCCTATGTTCCGTTTATGTTGTAAGTTGAAGAGTGTTAAGGTGGCCTTGAAGAAGTTTAATGTTGAGCATTTCTCTAAGATTCCGTGTCGAGTCTTGGAGATTAGGAAGGAGTTGGACAGAGTGCAATGTGCTTTACAAGACCACCCTAGTGACCCTGCTCTGCTAGCAGAAGAAGCTAGCCTTTCGTTACGGTATGGAGACTTGAGCCGGGCTGAGGAAGGCTTCAATAGACAAAATCTCGTGTTCAGTGGCTTAACCTTGGGGATCAGAATACTAAATTCTTCTTTACTGCTATGAAGAGTTTTCACGGTCGCAGCAAGATTACTACTATCACTAAGGAGGATGGGACCCGCTTGGAGGAAGATGTATTGGTTAGAGATGAGTTTGTTTCCTTTTTTGAGACTCTTTTAGGTCCCCAGCATGGTCAGCAGGATTTTGATAGGGGGGCCATTCAATCTGCCATTTCTAGACATGTGACTGTCGAGCAGAGTGAGACTCTTTCCCGGGAGGTTTCAGACGAGGAGATTAAGGCTGTCCTTTTCGCGTTGAAGGATAATAAAGCTCCAGGCCCAGATGGGTTTACTTCGGGTTTCTTCAAGAAGTCTTGGAATATTGTTGGGAATGATGTTCTTTGTGCTATTCACTCTTTCTTTTTCTGGGCGTCTCTTGAAGCAGGTTAATGCTACTTATATTGCTCTGATTCCTAAGATTCCTAACCCTTCTCAGGTTAAAGATTATAGGCCTATTTCTTGCTGCAATACTATTTACAAGTGTATTGCTAAGCTTATTGCGAATAGGATTAAGGTTATCCTTCCTTCGGTGATCAGTCATAATCAATCTGCTTTGTGTTGCGGGACGGCGTATCAGCGACAATATTCTTTTATGTCAGGAATTGGTTCGGAATTATCACCGGACTGGTAGTTCCCCGAGATGTGCTCTTAAGATTGACTTGATGAAAGCTTATGACTCTGTTCGTTGGGATTTCTTGGTTGAGGTGTTGCGGACTTTTGGTATTCCTGAGAGGATGGTGGGTTGGATTCAGGAATGTATGACTACTACCAGGTTTTCTTTGTCTATTAATGGAGAGTTGCATGGTTTTTTCTCTGGGGGTCGTGGGTTGCGACAAGGTGATCCTATGTCTCCTTATCTCTTTGTTATGGCTATGGAAGTTCTGTCAGGTCTTCTTCGTAATATGGCTCTTAATCCGGTTTCAAGTTCCACTGGCGGTGTTCTAAGGACCGTCTTACTCATCTCTGCTTTGCGGATGACCTTATGATTTTTTGTAAAGCAGATGCTTCCTCGGTTTCCTTGATCAAGGATTGTCTCGGGCAGTTCAGTGGTTTATCAGGTTTGATACCGAATCCAGCTAAAAGTCATTTCTTCTCTTCTGGTATCTCTTCTACCATTCAGGGCCAACTGCGTCATGTTTTGGGGTTCCAAGTTGGGGTTCTTCCAATGAGGTACTTAGGAGTCCCATTGATCTCTACTAAACTTCGGGCCTCAGATTGTGCTTCTCTTGTGGATCGTATTGTTATGCGTGCTAAGAGTTGGTTTCTCTCTTTTGCGGGTCGGCTTCAGCTTATTAAGTCGGTTTTGTTCTCCATTCAAGTTTATTGGTCTTCCTTATTTATTCTTCCTAAGTCTGTTATCAGGAAGGTGGAGACGATTCTGCGTTCTTTCCTTTGGAAGGGTAGTGCGCTTACCTCTAATGGGGCGAGAGTGGCTTGGAGTAGAGTTTGTTTACCTTTAAAGGAGGGGGGGCTGGGGATTAAGAGTTTGGATACTTGGAATAGAGCGGCTATTGTTAAACACATTTGGTTTCTTTGTTCTGGCCAGGTTTCATCTTGGTCGAATTGGGTCCACTTTTATTTGTTGAGGGGGAGAAGTTTTTGGGAGGTCCCATGTCCTACTGATTGCTCTTGGAGTTGGCGTAAGATCTTGGAGCTTCGTTCTTGGTCCCGGTGGCGGATGAGAGTAAGGATTGGGAATGGTGAGAAAACTTTATTGTGGTTTGATTACTGGCATCCTCTGGGCCCGATTGTGGACACGATGGGTGAGAGAGTGATTTATGACTCTGGCTTGGATAGGATGGCCACAGTTGCTTCCATTATCTCTGATTCTACTTGGCGTTGGCCCCCATCTAGGTCTGCTGCACTTGTTGACTTGGCTCAGTCCCAGCTTCCGTCGCCTTCTAGTTTGCGGGAGGACGTGCTGATTTGGGAGGATGATAAAAGGGGGAGATTTTATGTGGGTAGTGCCTGGAACGCCATGCGTTCTAGGGGAAATTTTCTGCTTTGGTCTCGAGTTGTTTGGTTCCGGAAGGCTATTCCCCGCCATCCCTTCTTACTTTGGATGTCTATTCAGGGAGGCCTTTGTACCCAGGATTGTTTGATGAGGTTTGGTATCTCTACTTGCTCGCGTTGTATTCTCTGTGGTTGTTCAAGTGAGAAAACTGATCATCTTTTCTTCCAATGCACCTTCTCTTCGAAGGTCTGGTCGTCTGTGCTGGCTATGTGTGGGATAGATTGGACTCGCCGGGATTGGCGTCATTCTGTTGAGTGGTTATGTCAGTTCACTGATGCCTCTCTATGTCACCTTCTGGTGCGTCTGTCCTTTGCCGCGACAGTCTACCATATTTGGAGGGAGAGGAATGCTCGCACTCATGATATGCCTTTTCGGCCTGTTTCTACTCTCATTTATGATATTGTCTTTGATGTTCGGAACCGTGCTAGCCTTTTACGTAAGGTGAAACCATCTTATGACAATAAATGGCTTCACTTTTCTTGGCACTTGCCCGTTGACATCTTTTGATTGTTCTTTTGCTTGTAGCCTTTCGGCTTTTCTTCAAGGAGGGCTTGTCCTTTCTAGTTGCCTGGGGTATGCCCCTTTGCTCTTTGTATAGTTTTCTTTTGGTTATAATACTTACTTTATCCAAAAAAAAGGTAGAGATTCCATCTTTGTAGTGGTTGATAGGTTCAGTAAGATGGCACACTTTATATCATGTCATAAAACTGATGATGCCACTAACATTGCTGACTTGTTCTTTAGAGAAGTAGTACGACTCCATGGATTCCACGGAGTATAGTTTCAGATCGTGATGTCAAATTCCTTAGTCACTTTCGGAAAGTTTTATGGGGTAAGTTGGGTACTAAACTTTTGTATTCTACTACTTGCCACCCCCAAACTGATGGCCAGACCGAGGTTGTTAATAGGACTTTGACTCAGTTATTGCGTACTATTATTAATAAGAACTTAAAAACTTTGGAGGATTGTTTGCCTTTTGTTGAATTTGCATATAATCGTAGTATTCATTCCTCTACATCTTACTCACCATTTGAAATTGTTTATGGTTTTCAGCCACTAACTCCATTAGATTTGTTACCTTTGCCTGTTGATAAACATGCAGGGCTAGATGGAAAAAGGAAAGCCGATTTGGTGAAGCATATACATGAGAAAGCAAGAGAGCAAATACAGCGAAAGAATGAGTAAAATGCTTCTCATGCTAATAAGGGAAGAAAACGTGTGGTATTTTAGCCTGGAGATTGGGTTTGGGTACACATGCGGAAGGAGAGATTTCCTGAACAACGTACATCTAAGCTACAACCGAGAGGGGATGGTCCATTTCAAGTCTTGGAACAGATTAATGACAATGCATACAAGCTGGATTTACAAGGTAAGTATAATGTGTCTGCTACATTTAATATTTTTGACTTAACTCATTTTGATGCAGGTACAGATTCGAGGTCGAATCCTTTTCAAGAGGGAGAGGATGACATGATCCAGGCCGACAACAAAGGAAAAGATCCATTTCAAGTACTAGAAGGGCCAATTACGAGGCAGGGGACCAAAAGACTCAGAGAAGCAATGGCGGGATTAGTTCAGAGTTTTATGGCCGATTGCAACAAACAAATAGAAACGCATGTGGGCTTCAATAGAGAGGGCCCAAAGCCACTCCACTTGGCCCAAATCAGTTTTGAATGAAGCTCACAGACCTTTGAAGACTTGAAGACTTTGGTATTTTTGTAATTTAGCCTTTAGGGGCATTGTTGTCTTTATGTCTTTAGGTTTCTCTTTGTAACACTATTTAAGCATTTTTTTCTTTTTCATTTTGAGGACAATAAATGAAATTTGTAAAACTCAAAAGCTTAAAGCTTTGGCTATGGCCGAATTCTTGTAAGGGAGGGATTCCCCTTTTCAAGTTTGAATCTACTTATCTAAGTTTGGCAAACTTAGTGGCGTCTCCATTGCTAGCAAAACACTACAAGGATTCATCTTAAAGGTTCTCAATGGCAAGTTCTTTGTGGGTCTTCTTTGTGGTCTTGGAAGGGTTTTGTTATTTCAAAATCAAATTCGTGGTTCTTGGGGTTCTGTCTGTTGCTTGGGGTTTGCTTGGATTTCGAATCCAATTGTGTTTCTTGTCATTTGGTATCTAGAGCTCAGGGTTCCAAGGTCTGATTTTTCCTATCTTTTCTTTTTGTTTGATTCTGTTTTTATTTTCGTTCTTTGTTATTTTCGTTTCAGTTCTTGTTGGATCTTGTTTCTGTTTTCGTTTTGTTTAATTATGGATCTGATTTTGTTGTGTTTTGCATATCAGTTCATCTTTTATCATTTTCCAGTTCTGGGTTTTTGTTCTGTTCCTCATATCAGTTCATCATATAGTTTTTGTTCTTTAGCATATGTTGAAGAAATAAGCATGTTCTTTGCCGGCTGTGTGATTTGCTTCTAAAACCCTAGTGAAGTCTGAAATAAAACCCTGAAACTTCGCCTTTGAATTCAGACCCTGAAATCAGACTCTAAAAACTTAGCCTTTGAAATCTGACTCTGATTCAGACCCTGAAACTCAACCTCTGAAATCAGATTCAAAAAACTTAGCCTTTGAAATCTGACTCTGAAATCAGACCCTGAAACTTAGTCTCTGAAATCAGACCCTGAAGATTAGCCACTGAAAATCAGACTCTGAAATCAGACCCTGAAAAGTAACATATGAAATCAGACCCTGACCAGTAGCCTCTGAAATCAGACCCTGAAAAGTAACCCCTGAAATCAGACACTGACCGGTAACCTCTGAAATCAGACACTGACCAGTAGCCTCTGAAATCACACCCTGAAAATCAACCTCTGAAATCATAATCTAAATCAGCCTCTAAAATCAGAACCTTAATCATTTACTGAAATCAGAACCTTAAAAAGCTTCTGAAGTTATAAAAAAAAGGACTTGAGTGATAGTGATCACTTGAGCAAAAAAAAAAGAGTAAAAAAGTGAAAATTTTTGGTTGAATTTAGTTTGTTCCATATTATCATTTGGGTGTCCGTGAAGGGTATTCCATCAAAATTTCTATAGAGGTGCCAAATTTTCTCCCGAAATTGCATACGACCGTGAATTTGCATGCTTATTTTTTTCCATTGTGGTAATTGTTTACTTCTTTATTCTAATTACTCTAGCTTAAGTATTATTGATTGAGTCTTCGTCATTGCTATTCCTCTTCGCATTTTGTTTCCGCATGCCCTATATATATATTATTGGGTTCGTTGTGTTTCATGCTAGCTTGAGGACTACACTTGGTTTTGTATTCTTGGATTGAGTGTGATTCACATTTGAATTGAGGAAGAACTCAAGAGTGGTAAAAGGTAGTGATTGTGAGCACAGTATCGGGTAAAAGCCAATAAAGTGCAAACACAAGTGGAGTGATATCATTCGAGTGTAAACACGTGAGATTGTGAGGATTTACATATTTGCTTTACTTTCTTGTTATTCTAATCTGTTTGTTTAGTGTTGAGATGGCAGGTCTAACCACTAATGAAAAGCTTGAAGCTTTGGATAGGAAATTTACAGATATGATGGAGAACATGAATACTACTTTGGAGAGATTTTCCAAGAGTGTAGAGAGTATTCAAACTGGTAGAGGTCCTAGAGCACTACCACCCCAGCATATACCACCACCTCAGAATATACCACCACCTCATAATGTGCCACCTCGCCGTGTACCACTACAGTATATACCGCCAGATAAAGAGGAAGCTGAAAATGAGTTTGATGATTCTGATGGTCTTTATGATATTGAGGAGAGATTTCAGCATGTGCATGATATGAGGCCTAATAGGAGGTTTGATAGGAGGAATGATAGGAAGGATAGACGGTTTGATGATAGAGGTGCATTTGATGCCAGAAGAGGGGATTATGATAGGAAGGGATATGGTAGACGAAGAGATGTAGATGGTGATCTAGGTAGCATCAAGATCAAAATACCAACATTCCACGGCAAAATGATCCTGAAGCTTATTAGAATGGGAAAAGAAAATAGAATTGATTTTCAACTGTCATCACTACTCAGACGAGAAGAAGATCAATCTGGCATCAATTGAGTTTACCGATTATGCTATGATTTGGTGGGATCAGCTTGTCTCTACTCGGAGGAGAAATTATTAGAGATCGGTTCAGACATGGGCAGAACTTAGAGGTCTCATGAGAAAGAGATTTATACCCAGCCATTACTATAGGGAATTGTATCAGAAACTACAGCATCTATATCAGGGGACCAAGAGTGTTGAGGACTATTACACAGAGATGGAAGTTGCCATGATCAGGGCAAATGTAGTTGAGGATGCAGAAGCTACTATGGCACGATTTCTAGGGGGCTTGAATAGAGAGATTGCAAACCATGGTGGAGTTGCATCACTATGTTGATTTGGAGGATATGCTTCGTGGGTCTTCTTTAGTGGCGTTTCCAAGGATTCATCTTAAGAAGACCCACAAATTCGTGTGATTCTTGGGGTTCTGTCTGTTGTTTGGGGTTTGCTTGGATTTCGAATCCAAGTGTGTTTCTTGTCAACTTGGATTTATTTGTATGAATAATATATATCGGATGGATATTAGAAGGGTGTGGGCAATTTTGGAAATTGTTGTAATAAATTTAGAATTTATTTAAATTGGACCTGCGTGTCCAGCCTTTCACCTCTATTCTCTTTGTATTTCTCTTCTCACCAATTCCCCTAATGTAAATGAGGTTTCTCTTAGTGTTATGTAATTGGGTAGAAGTATGTATAGTGCTAGCATGAGGGGAGAGAGGAAATGGAGATATTTGTTCTAGGAACAAATTGTTATATATCCATCCGTATATCATTATTAATTTATTTGCGCCTTATTATACTTTTAGAATGCATGTTTAAGGGTGTATGATGAGACCTAATCAAAGATAATAAATTGTTTGCCAATTACGTAAAAAAAAACCCTCACTTTAATATTAAGCATTTTTCCTTCCATTGAGTGGTTCTCTCAAGACCATTGCCCATCGCAGATGTGTTTGAACCACGAAAGCTTTGTTCTATATCGCATGTCTTGGTAGGGGTGTTCATAGGGTCGGGTCAATCCGCGACCGACCCGACGTGACCCGACCCGATCCGCGCGGGTTCATAAAAAAATTTACAAAATTTCGACCCGACCCGATCATATACAAATTTTATTATTTTTGTAAAATATTTATTATTTTCTAAAATATTTATTATTATTTTTAAAGTTAAAACTTTTACAACCACCAAAATCATCCATTTAATTATTGATCAAGAAAATACCTTTGGATTTGCAGGGTTTTCAAATTGTTGCAGAATATAAGCATCAGAGGTTTTAGCCAAAATCTCCTCTGCCTTCTGAACAGCTCCTTTATTCCCTTAGCACTTAGTAGGATCAGTGAGAACCAACTCAGCTCCAAAAGCTCGAAGAATGATTCTTCTTTCAAGACTCATTGAAGCTGGCATTGTAATGATAAGCCTATACCTGCTTGGCTGCCATGAATGCCAAACCAATCCTAATATTTCCACTTGTAGGTTCAATGAGGACACTCTTCATCATCCAAAAAACAGTCAGCCCATATAAAATTTCAACAGGAAAAAATATTCAACAAATAACAAACTCCCAACGTACTTTCATGCTAATACAAATCAAACTTGACATCAACATAAAGAGGAAACAAAATATATAATATTATTATTTTTAAAGTTTTTACTATTATTTCATTTGTTTATTACTTTTTTTATATTAAAACTTTATATATATGATAATTTTTGGGACATAAAATAACTAATATCTATATTTCAAAATATTAATTCATCAAAAAAAATTATTTTTTTTAAATGACCCGACGACCCAACCCGACCCAACCCCGATCGGGTTTCACTTCCGCGTGACCCGACCCGATCGGGTCTAACAAAATTTCAAAAAATCTGACCCGACCCGACCCTTGAATGCCCCTATGTCTTAGGCGGTTATGACTTGTTGGCCAAAGTCAAGGTCACTTCTAGTTCATCGACGTGGATTACGAAGCTTTCTCACTGTCAATGGGTCGCGCTTAACTGGAATCATTAAGCTTGTTGAGCCAAAGCCAATGCTTAGTTGATTCAGAGGAAAATGTTAGGAAATATATATTGGATATATATCTCAGACTTGGAGGTCCACCTACCGGATCTAGGAATTGGATAGGATCCAATTGATCTTAGAGATCTACCTATTTAGTTAATATTAATACAGCTTGTTGGCCAAAGTCAAGGTTGTGTGTTATTTAATGGGATCCTAGCCCACTAGGAAACTGGGTTTCCCGAGTACTCCACAAGTGTTAGAGGCTCGCCGAAAATAGTGGGAGGCCAGTATTAAATTTACAATTTCGTTTAATACTTGATTAACACACTCTGTTATTTTATTTATCGTTGTTATAAATAAATATTAGTTGGACTAATATCTTTTATTGCTTTCATTGAACAGTTGGACTGTTTTCACACTACTCCACTTGTAGTTGGTCATATAGTTAGATTATAGTAACTATTACATTTTGAGTGTACCCGAAATCTTTGATTGAATAGTTGGACTATTGCAATCGAGATGGCTGGAAAGATTAGTGTTAGGGACATCATCATGGGCGATAATGTCTTTAACGGCTCCAATTTTCTAGATTGGGAGATGAACCTCAGGATAGTCCTAGGGGCTGAGAAGTTACTCTATGTTATAGAGAAACCTCTCGGGCCTGAGCCCGGAGTTGAGCAAATAGTAGAGCATGAGCTTTGGAAGAACTTTAATGCTCAATCTGTCATGCTTGCCGCAATGACTCCTCAATTTCGTCGTCAGAACAAAGGATTGGATCCTTATAGTATGATGTTGAAATTGAAGGATCTTCACACAGATCCAATCTTAGATCTCAGAAGCACGAATTGCACAAGAAGCTCTTTCGCTCGAGTATGTCAGAGGATACGTCTGTCGAGCACTATGTGTCGCAGATGATTACTGACATCGAACAGCTAGGTCAGCTGGACATAACCTTCGAGGCTGAGACTTCTATAGATTTGATTTTACCGTCTTTGCTCGACTGCTGGGGCGAGTTCATCATAAACTATAATATGATGAACCAAGAGAAAACTCTTGGAGAGTTATTGGCGATGCTGAAAGAAGCAGAGCCAGAGCTTCTGAAGGGCAAGAAGGGTGAGGCGCACCTTACTTCGACATCCCAGATGGCCAAGGCTTGGCCGGAGGCTTC
The DNA here is from genome assembly GCA_019454045.1 of Zanthoxylum bungeanum. Classification (NCBI taxonomy): domain Eukaryota; kingdom Viridiplantae; phylum Streptophyta; class Magnoliopsida; order Sapindales; family Rutaceae; genus Zanthoxylum; species Zanthoxylum bungeanum. The sequence continues at coordinate 35,460 of SKCR01035170.1, forward strand.
TGGGGGTGTGAAGAAAAGGAAGAAAAATGGCAAGGCTAAATCATCACAGTCTTCTAGGAAGACTAAAGACATATCCCAAGACGTCTGCCTACATTGTGGTAAACGGGGTCACTGGAAGCGTGACTGCCGTGAGTACAAGGCGGAATTGGAGGAAGTGAAGACGGGTAATGCTCCGGCTTCAGGTATGTTTGTTATAAACATGTCCACTACTAGTTTTAAAAATTGGATTTTTGATTCTGGATGTGGTACTCACATATGTACTGGTGTGCAGGATCTGCTGATTAGCAGGATACTGGTTCAGACGAGATCGACCTACGAGTCGGAAATGGGACAATAGTCGATGTTTTGGCAGTTGGGACCTATATTTTGTATCTGCCATTGGGGCATGTAATTACATTAGGTGACTGTTATTTTGTACCTAGTTTGACTAAGGAACATCATCTCTGCATTTTGTTTAACCTGTTGCGGGTGTACCTTTGTATTCTAGAACACTATATGTTTTGTATATAAAGATAATATTTTGATATGTACAACAGATGTTAATAATAGTCTTTATATTTTGAATATATTTAATCCCAAACATATAACATGACAAACAAAAGGCTCAAACTAAGTAACACAGATGAGACTTATCTGTGGCATTGTTGTTTGGGACACATCAACAAGACTCATATATCCACACTTTCGAAGAGTGGATACTTGGACGGATTTGATCCTGATTCATATGATGTCTGTGAATCTTGTTTATTAGGCAAAGTGCCTAAAACACCTTTTAACGATAAGGGTGTATGTGCCACCAAGCTGTTAGCCCTCGTTCATGGTGACGTATGTGGGCCCATGTCTAGCTAGGGTAGAGGTGATTATGAATACTTCGAAACCTTTATGGATGTTGCATCGCGTTATGGTTATGTGTATCTTATGAAACACAAGTCAGAAACTTTTGATAAATTCAGAGAGTTTCAACACGAAGTAGAAATATAGACCGACAAAAGTATTAAAACATTACGGTCGGACAGTGGTGTAGGATACTTAAGCAATGAGTTTCAAGATTACTTGAAAGAGTATGGTATTCTTTCACATTGGACTCCTCCCGGAACACCTCAATTGAACGGTGTGTCCGAACGGAGAAACCGAACTTTGTTGGACATAGTAAGGTAAATGATGAGTCACACTGAGCTATCAATTTCCTTCACGGGATACGCATTGAACAGTGCATTAGTGAAATTGGCTACTAATATGGAAGGTGCTTATTTTGATAATTCAAATGGTGTTAATGACTTGCCATGGCATATGGCCAATCAGCCATTAGTTCTTAAATATTGGCAACCTAGTTTGCCTCTCGCCAAAGAAGATGTTCATAAGGTTCCGGTGTGGGTTCGTCTATACAATGTTCCGTTAGAGTATTGGACTTCCAAGGGGTTGAGCTATGTGGCTAGTGCTGTTGGGCGCCCACTTCATGCGGATCATATCACTTTATCTCAAATAAGGCTAAGTTATGCTCGAGTTTGTGTTGAAGTTGATGCAATGGATACTTTAGTTGAGGATTTTAACTATGAATGGTCCAATGGTAGGTGGATTAAGATTCGGTTTGAGTTTTAATGGATTCCTATCAAGTGTTCTTCTTGTGGGGTATTTGGCCATACATTGGGTACTTGTCCTAGTAGAGTACCTAAGGATGAGGAAAGCAAGCCTTCTAAAGTTTGGATTCCTAAACATATAGATTGTTCGGCAAGTACGAGTAAAAGTAAGGAGAATGATAAGGAATGGGTAACAGTTTCAAGGAAGAATAAGGGGGTAAGGGTGTGGTGAAGGCAGTTGACATTTTGCCTCATGAGGAGTTGGCTTTAGTTCCAGTTGATGTCTCTGAGATAGGTTCCAAAGGGTGGACATTATTGTTTTTGTTGATAAGGAAGAAGGGGAATGCTCCCCTTTAGTGAGAATGTCGAATAACAAGAAGCCTGTAGATCATAGTAATGAGTTGTGTTGTACGGTGGGTTTGGAAACCAAGGGTACCGATTCTATAAATGGTGAGGAAGCCATATCTGATCTTGGTAAGGAGGCCGTAAATGAGCAATGTGAGGATGATGTATCACCCATTCGTATTGATAACTCTTTGGCATTGAAAGCTAAAGATTCTTTAGAGAAGAAACGGTTGGGTCAGAGTGGTAAAAATAAGAAGAAATCTAGTGGTAAGAGGGGTCGAAAGAGCCATTCACCTCGTGGTGGAAGGTGGATATGATCTGTTGTGTTGGTTTTCTCCTTATTGTTTAAATGATTTTTGGTTGTTGGAACATTCATGGTCTTAATGACCCTACACAAGCAGGCTGAAGTTCGAAGGTTTTTTCGTGAAGAGAAGCTTTCACTTTGTGGACTGGTTGAGACTAAAGTTAAGGATGGTAATCTTCTACATGTGTCTCGTGCTATTAATCCTTCTTGAAAGTTTGTTTTTCAATCAGGTGTTGTTCCTTTTGGAAGAATTGGGGTATGTTGGAACCCCTCGGATGTGGATGTTATTGTTATTCAGTCTTCTCCTCAAGTTATTCATTGTCGTGTTGCTCATGTTTCTTCTGCTTTGAGTTGTATGGTAACAGTGGTTTATGGAGAATGTAGTTATGAGAAGCGTCGAGAACTTTGGGCTGACTTGGTTGCTAGTGGTTGTGAGTTTGACACCTCTCCGTGGTTAGTAATGGGGGATTTGAATGCGATTTCCGATCATTTTGAGCATCATGGTGGCAGTTTGGATTGGCCTTCTTGGAAGGATGAGTTGGGTTTGTGTTTGGGCCGGGCTGGTTTGGAAGATGTTCAGTTTTCGGGTTGTAGGTATACTTGGCATAATAAACAGATTGATTCTCCTATTTGGCGGAAACTAGATCGGGTGGTTGCTAATACCTCTTGTGAGTGCTCTTTTCATGGTTCAGTAGCTAGGTTTCTACCCTCGGGAATCTCAGATCATTCTCCTATGGTGGTTACTCTCTTGAAGCTCCCTACAAGGAAGATTCATTTTAAGTTTTTTGATTTTTGGGCTGAGCATCTAGATTTTTTGTCAATGGTAGCTAAAGCTTGGGATGTGGATATTTGTGGTACTCCAATGTTTCGGTTGTGCAAGAAATTGAAGAGTGTGAAGGTGGCGCTACGGAAGTTTAATTTAGATCACTTTTCTAATCTTTCTAGGAGGACACATGTGTTAGAAAGAAGTTTGAGGGGTGCAGAGTGCGCTACAAGAGTCTCAGTCTGATCCATTTCTGCTAAGTGAAGAGGTGAGATTGTCTTTGCTTTATGGAAATCTGAGTCAAGATGAGGAAAATTTCATGAGACAGAAATCCCGAGTTCAGTGTGTAGAACACAGAAATCGGCGACGCTGTTCCAGGCTCGCGACCCGGTCGGGAGTATGGAGTAGCCCGCGAGGGACTAAACCAGAGAAATAAAATAGAGTCGCCACCCAGTGTGAGCTGGGAAATGATTTAAGGCCGCACTCACCCCTCGCAATGGAAGACCTCAAACCGTTGGGTTCGGAATGGTCCCTTACTTATGCCACTTGTAATGAACGGATTCGCGCAATAATATAACCAAGTCTACGCAAAATACAAATGCAAGAATAGCTAATATCTAAGTTTGCACACATAGGAATAAACAAAATAAATGCGAGCACGCGATCTCATGAATACGTTAAATAAATAAATGCGGAATAAACATGTGACCAAGGAATTTGGTCGTTCTTAATGTAGGACCTCACATAATCGGTTGGACGTATTCCACGTCAACCAAGCATGCCGTGTCTGGGACAACAAAATAAAATATAATAAATGGTGCCCTCAAGTCTTACCTTTTAAGTCGCTTCTCGGGAGTGCGTTGGGATGTCGCCGGAAGGGTTATCGTTCCTGTTGTTTTCACTGTTCCGCTGTTTTTTCTGTTTTCACTGGTTCTCTATTTCCGCTGTTTTTACTGTTTCGCTGTTTTCGCTATTTTGTCTATTTTCACTCGCTGTTTTCACTTGCTGTTTTCTCTATTTTCACTCAATGTTTTCACTCGCTGTTTTCTATGATTCTTGGACTGTTTTGCGGACTATTTTTTTGGGTTATTTGTTCACTGTTTTAGTGTCGATTTAGGACTATTTTTGGGTTATTTTATGGGTTATTTTCGGGATTGTTTTAGAGGTTATTTGGCCACTATTTCGGGGTGCAGTTTGCAGGTTTTTTAGGGTGCAGTTTGAGGACTGTTTTGAAGGGAAATAGGGGCTAGTGTGGGGCTGTTTATGGCGTGAAATATGGGCTGTTGTGGGGCTGTTATTTGCGTGAATTTGAGGCAGTTTGTGGAGGCTATTTTGTGGCGTGAATAAGGGCAGTTTGAGAGGGACTGGTTGAAGGCTATGTTTGTGGGGCTGATGAAGGCTATGTGAGTAGGCTGTTGAAGGTCAGGGGGCTGTGGCGTGAAAGGAAGGGCAGTGGCGTGAATTGGACTGGTTGAAGAATAAGGGGCAGTGGCGTGAGAGTGGCTGATGAAGGCTATGGGGTTGTTGCAATGAAGGCTGTGGCGTGAAGGTTTGTGACGTGAAAGTGCAGTGTGAGGGTTGTTATTTATGTTGAATGGAGGGCTTATGTGAGTGGTGTAGGCTGTTTGCTTACGTGATGAAGGGGCTTGCTATGAGGGGCTGTGTTGCCGAGAGTTTGGTCTAGTCTTTTGGTGAGAGAAGAGAGGGCTGCTATCATGGGAGATTATGGCTGTGTTTGGGTTTGTACTTTGGGGTTCTTCACGTGGAGGGCTGCAAGTATTGTTTGATTATGTCAGTGGGGGTTGTGTGTAAAGGGCCTGAATGAGTGGCTTTTTGTTTAGGGTTTGGCCGAGAGCTTTGATTGAGAGGTGTCAGAGTGAGGTGAGAGATCAGAGGCTAAGAGATGAGAGAGAGCTTAGGGGGCGTAGGTTTGTGAAGGTGCCGTGGGGGTCATTGGCAGTGTGTGGTATATTGCGTGAATGGGCCGTGTACGTGCATGAAGAAAATTCGATCTAGGGTTTTTAGCTTGTTCTTATTTTGGTCGGTGGGTAGGCTGCATGGTTAGTGGGCAGTGCATGCGTTTAAGGGTGGCGTGGCTGTGTGATTGTATGAGTTTTGTTATCTGTGCGCTGATTGAAAGACATATATGTGGCAGTGCGTTTATATGGGTTTTGTTATCTCTGTTCTTTCCTTTGGAAGGGTAGTGAGCTCACCTCTTCTGGGGCGAGAGTGGTTTGGAGTAGAGTTTGTTTACCTTCCAATGAGGGGGGTTGGGGATTAAGAGATTGGAATCTTGGAATAGAGCGGCTGTGTTAAGCACATTTGGTTCCTTTGTTTTGGCCAGGTTTCTTCTTGGTCGAATTGGGTTCAGTCTTATTTGTTGAGGGGAGAAGTGTTTGGGAGGTTCCTTGCCCTACAAATTGCTATTGGAGTTGGCGTAAGATTTTGGAGCTTCGTTCTTGGTCTCGGCGGCGGATGAGAGTTAGGATTGGGAATGGTGAGAATACTTTATTGTGGTTTGATTTTTGGCATTCTATGGGTCCGATTGTGGATTCGTTTGGTGAGAGAGTGATTTATGACTCTGGCTTGGATAGGATGGCTACAGTTGCTTCCATTATTTCTGATTCTTCTTGGCGGTGGCCCCCATCTAGGTCTGCCGACCTTGTTGATCTGGCTCGGGCCTTTCTTTCTTCCGAATCATTCTAGCTTGAGGGAGGATGAGCTGGTTTGGGTGGATGATAATAGAGGGAGATTTTATGTGGATAGTGTCTGGAATGCTATGCGGTCTAGGGGAACCTTGGTGCATTGGTTTCAAGTTTTTTGGTTCCGGAAGGCCATTCCCCGCCATTCCTTTTTGCTTTGGATGTCTATTCAGGGAGGCCTTTGTACTCAGGATAGTTTGATGAGGTTTGGTATCTCTGCTTGCTTGCGATGTATTCTCTGTGGTTGTTCTAGTGAGGATATTCAACATCTTTTCTTCCAGTGCTCCTTCTCTTCTAAGGTCTGGTCGACTGTGTTGGCTATGTGTGGGTTAGATTAGAGTTGCCGAGATTGGCTTCAGACTGTTGAGTGGATGTGTCAATTTTCTGATGCCTCTTTACGCCATCTTCTTGTTCGGCTGTCTTTTGCCGCGTCAGTTTACCATTTATTGAGGGAGAGGAATGCCCGCACTCATGATGTGCCTCTTCGGCCTGTTTCTGTCCTGCTTAGTGATATTGTTTTTGATGTTCGGAATTGTGCTGGCTTTTTACGGAAGATGAATCCATCTTATGACAATAAATGGCTTCATCTATCCTAGCACTTGCCCGATGACATTTTCTGTTGATCTTCTTTTGCTTGTAGCCTTTCGGCTTTTCTTCTAGAGGGTCTGTCCTCTCTAGTAGTCTGGGGTATGCCCTTTTGCTCTTGTATAGTTTTCTTTTGGTTATACACTTACTTTATCCAAAAAAAAGTTAGCCCAGCAAAATTGTAGGGTTTTATTATTTTTATAGTGGAGAGGGTTGAGGTTGGGGGTGCATTGATTGTTTTGTTGTTTGGAGGAGGGTTGTATAATTTATTAGGGGGCAATTATTTAATGGAGAGAGAGCGGTTAGTGGCCTTTTGTTGAAAATGGGATGTGAGGCATGTGCCTGTGAGTAGGGTTATTTAATTGGTTTGTTGTCTTTTGTTTGTGGAGTGGCTTGTAATGACGTGAGGTGAAGGAGTTGTGCATGTGGGTTTTGTCTTCATGCATGGCTAGTGCTTTATTGATGAGGGTTGTTTGACTTTTGTTGCTACTTCACGTGGGGATCATTGGCATGCATGGGTGTATTGAGCTTTACGGTTTGGCTTATTCTTTGTTGTTCACGTGGCTAAGGATTTTTGTGTTATTGGCATTTGTTTGTTTGTGATGAAAGGTAGTGAGTATTGTAATTTTGTCGTGTGTGCGTGGTCAATGTTTGATGAGCAAAGTGAGGTGTGTACGTGGTCTAGGTTAGTGTGTGGTGCATGAGGTTGAGGGAGGGAGGATAGGCGTGAGAGAGGAGAGTCTAGGGTGTCATTTTTAAGGTTTGGGCCGGGGATAAATTTTAAAACAGAGGTCTAAAGAGCAAATCTGAAGCTAAGCAAACAAATTAAATTAACAGGGTATTGATTTCTGACACTTTCCTTCCGACGTCCATTTCCCGCGACTTCCGCAACTTAAAAGGTAGCGCCTCCGCACGAGGCTCATCATCGGGACTTATATGCAAAAATGCAGTGCCTACACAGTGGCTTAATCTTGGTGATCAAAATACGAATTTTTTTCCAAGCTATGAAGAATCATCATCAGAGAAGTAAGATTACTTCTATAACCACAGAGGATAATACTCGTTTGGAGGATCATGCATTAGTCCAAGAGGAGATTGTGTCCTTTTATGGTACTCTGTTAGGGCCTCAGCCGAGTTTGCCAGATTTTGATCGAGATCTTCTTCACTCTACCATTACTCAGTTTGTTTCTGATGAGCAGAGAGAGGTCCTTAGCCGAGAGGTTTCAGAAGAAGAGATTAAGGTTGCACTGTTTTCTTTAAAACATGAGACAGTAATAATTGGAAAAAAATGCTCTCTTTTTTTCCTCCCCTCTCGGCGATTCTCGTCTTCGTCGTGAACCTTAATCTCTCTGGTCTTCTACCAATTTGTTAACTCTTAGTTTCTTTTTACTTCTCCACGGCTTGTCTTTTTTCCTTTTCAGTTGCCTTCTCAGATCTACTTTTAGGTTTTCCCTTTGTTTTCTCAGACCGGTATATCTTTTCTTCTCGCCTTAGCCTTCGTACTCCCTTCTTCTCAGATCTACTCTCAGATCGACTTTGCTTCGCCTGGTTTCTTCTCGCCTAGCCCTTCTTTCTCTTTTTTTTCTCAGATCTACTCTCAGATCGATTTTGATCCTCCTTTTCCGTCTACCCCCCCCTCGTATCTTTCCCTTTGCTTCCCTGCTGTTGCTCTTTCCCCTACCCTCTAGTCTTTTCCCATGCCTCCGTCTGGTGTTCCTTTTGTGGGGCCGCGCCTCCCTGGAGTTGGCCGTAAGGCTGTTAGGGCTGTCTCGGCGGCCGCCTCTGCCTCGCCTCCTTTGAAGCTTGGTTCTGTTTCCGTCTTGGCGCCAGCGTTAGTGACCAATTCAGTTGGTGGTCCTACGTGCAGTTGTGGTTTCTCGTCAGCATGAATTTGGTGTTTCCTCTGCGGCCGTCAGTGATGATGATAGCTCTGGAATCGGCGCTATGGGTACTTCCTTGGGCTGTGTGGTCGAAGGTGATGTGAATTGCTTGATTGAGGAGAGTTTGGTTTCGGGTCTGGGGTTTGATGTGTCGCTATTTGTGAGCCGAGTCTAGTAGGTGCAAGTGGTCTTGCTGGTTGTTTGGGTAGTAGTCAGACTGGTATTGGTATTCAACCTATGTCAGTTAGTGGTTCTGGTCTTGAGGTTGATGAGGGTACTGTTGGATCTGGTTCTGTTCTTGGCGTTGTTGGAGGAGCTGCTGGTGTTAGACATTATGTCCCATAGCGTCACTGTTTGTAAATGATATGGTATTATTGTACAAAATTAACTATGTGATAATGAAATTGCCTTTTGCCGTTTTGTAATATTATTTACTTTGACTAATAAATGGCGAAAGTCCATATGATTAATACTGGATTGAGATGATATGAGACAGTATCAATCTATAAAAGTTTAATCATTAAATATCCCTAGTCGGAGTGTTATCGAGATCGGACATCGATAATGCGGAATAGACTAGTATTGCGCTTGTGCACGTTGTGAGGGCACAACAGCATAGTTCTCATATATTTAAGTATTGGATACTTATGCAAGTGCAATAGGAGGTTGTGTTTTACGATGGTACGGAAAACAGCTTCGCTCTGGATAGACCCCGCGGAATCCCATTGGTAGTATGTCTGCGTGTGTCTATGGGAGGCCGCATCAGGGTAGGTGTATATGGTCTTAACCTGAGACTTACATCGCTAGTACTTGCGACAATCGGTAAACTTTGGTTTTGGTGGTTGGGGACCCTAACCGGTTCTGTGTACACCTCTTCTGGGTTTATCGAGAATCGTAGTGTACTGGATGTGATGTCAAGATGGAAGTATCGCTTCAGACATATGGAGGCGATGATCACGCAGGGCACAGAACTAGTACTCTATAAAAGGTTGCAACCGTCGGGACAATATGACTAGGTCAGGATTGTCTGATTTAAAGAGACTAGCTGCTTGATGTCCGATATATGTTTCGTACGGGGCAGACACATCTCCAGCCCCAGGCCTAGCATGTGATCATCCGATACTGGATCGATGTACGCAATACTACGGTAACTACTACTACCCTGATACAGATCTTATATTCCTATAAGAATATTTCTGGAGAATTGGGTAGGCATGGCGCTTTGCTAGAAGCCAACCTTGTCTTGTAAATCGGTAAAGACGTAGTACGAGGTACGTACGTGTTCGGATTATCCGACGACCGTATTTACTGCCAAAATATCCGGAGATCTCTTGGGTCGCTTCCTGAAGATTCACCTATGATATTTGATTCGAACTTAATTAATCTTGGATTAATTGCGGAGAAACTTTATCTCGGATAAAGTGCCTTATTCAGAGAGAGAGAACGATTAATTTGGAATTAATCGATAAAATTATTATATTCGATATAATAATCGAAATTCGATTTCGACGCGAAATTAAAATTAGATTTTAATTCGGGCATACGAGTTAATTTAGAATTAATTCGTAAGCGACGTAAATAATAATTTCGCTAGGAGCGATTATTTATTTAAATCCGATTTAATTAACGTCGCGACGCTAGCTCGGTATTTCGGAAATATCGAACCCGAACGCGTGAGTGGACGTGGGCCCACTTTCATTGGAAACGTGTGGGGCCCACATGACACTTGTCATTATATGCATTATTTTATTGATAAGGCATTGCATGTTAATAGTGTACAAAACACTCTAAGGCATTGCATGGTGATAGTGTGCATTTCACTCAAAGGCTTTGCATGGAGTTTGAGTGTTTGACACTCTAAGCCATTGCATGGTTTATGTCATAGATTTATTATTAATTTAATAAATTATAACATAAATATAAATTGATTTTTGGTAATACAAAAATTAATTAATCAAGACATTACACAAAAACTCTCTCTTCTCTCTCAAATTGCCGTGAACTCCATTGACAAGGGCAAGGAAGATTTGATCTTCCATTTCTCCATTTTTGCTAGCACAAGCAAGGGATCAAAAGAGGTGATAGGGAAACCATCAAAGAGCTTGGAATACAATAGCTTGGAGCTTCAAGTCTTCTTCCTCCTCTTGGCCGAATCCTCCACCACTTGGAGCTTCTACCATTTGATCATCTACTTCATCACAAAGCATTGTAAGTATGATTCCGCCATATTTCATGTTCATATATATTCTTTATAGTATTTCACATGCTTAATCTTTGTTTGGGACATATTATAGAAACCAACAATGGTATCATTGAGCTAGGTTTAAGCATGAAATACTTTAGGTTAAAATTTTGTGAAAAATTGATTGAAGCATGTTCTTGTGAAATTTGATGAATGAGTATGCTTAGATGTATGTTAAATGACATTATATGAAATCAATTTTATGAAAAATGCATTGGATGATTTTTCCCCAAAATTTTGACCTTGGCCGAATGGGTGTGATAAATTGATTGAAGCATGTTCTTGTGAAATTTGATGAATAAGTATGCTTGCATGTATATAGAATGATATTACATGGAATCAATTTTATGAAAAATGCATTGGATGATTTTTCCCCAATATCTTCACCTTGGCCGAATGGCATGATGAAATTGATATAAGCATGTTCTTATGAAATTTGATTAATAAGTATGCTTGCATGTGTATAACATGATGTTATATGGAATCAATTTTATGAAAAATGCATTGGATGATTTTTCCCCTAATCCATGCCTTGGCCGAATGTGTTGCTACTTGGAGTGGATTGAAATTTTGTGTTTAAGATCATTAGATGACTTAGAACGTGTACGGGACGTAGATTAGTAATTCAATCGGATTGAAAAACAAATCGACACAAAAAACTCACCTTGGCCGAATGTACAAGGACATGAAATGGAGTTGATTTTGATAAAATTAATGTTGGACATTTAATTTGATAAATACATGATTAATAAATTAAATGGGTATTTTTGAAATATTTGGTTTAATATATTAATCTTGGTATTACACTTTAATTAATTGGACTTTAATGTTTGGAATATTAAAATTTAATTAATGGGCTTTAATAATTAATTGGGCCTTATGGGCTTAAAATTGGTTTTATGGCACTTAAGGGTGATTCCTTATTTGGGCTTGGCAATTGGGTTTGACCCACATTGACCAAAAGCCCAAGCCTTAATAAATCAATTCTAAGCCCATTTGACTTGAATTAAATTCAACATTGGATGTTTATTGGGCTTTGAGACCCAATAGGATTAGATTTAGAATCTAAGTCTTTAAAGCATATTAAAAGTGTAAACATTTGATTTGGAATTAAATAATTGGATTAGTATTGAATACGAATTAAATTAGATTTAATTAAGTAGTTCGATATAATTCGCGAATTCGTACTTTATGTACTTATTCTCAATCGAGTTGGACTCGCACAAAATCAAACCGTTGTTTGAACATTGGATGATCACATTAACAAAGACTAATTAATTGGATTAGATTGGTTGTAAAAGCATGTCTTGTTTGAATATATATGTATGTGATGAATGAATAGTGTATATCGGATGGATATTAGAAGGGAAAGGGTAATTTTAGAAATTATTGTAAATTTGGAATTTATAAATTGGACCTGCGTGTCCAGCCTTATCTCTTTATCTCTTTGTATTCTCTTCTCACCTAATTCCCCTCAATGTAAATGAGGTTTCTCTTATTGTATTATGTAATTGGGTAGTTGTAGAATAGTGCTAGCGGGGAGAGGAAAGGGAGTGATTTGTTCTAGGAACAAGTTGTTTAAATATCCATCCGCATATCACTATTACTTTACTTTACGCGCTTTATGATGTTTTAGAAGCATGCTTAAGGGTGTATGATGATGAGACCTAACAAAGATAAATAAATTGGTTGCCAATTACGCGAAAAATCCCTCAAACAATATTAAGCGATTTTCCTTCCGTTGAATGATTCTTTCTCAAGATCCGAAATTGGCATTGGTTTGTTGGCCAAAGTCAAGACCTTTGTCAATTGAGGATGTGTTTTGAATCATGAGAATTTTGTTCCACATCGGTGTCCTGTCCAAGTTGTGATTTGTTGGCCAAAGTCAAGATCACTTCTTGTCCATCGACATTGATTACGAAATTTCCTTGTCAATGGGTCCCGCTTAACTGGAATCATTAGGTTTGTTGTGCCAAAGCCAAGGCTTAGTTGATTCAGAGGAAATGGTTAGGAAAATGTATTGGATACATTGACATATGTATTAGATATATATGTTTCGGACTTGGATGTCCACCTAACCGGATCTAGGAATTGGATGGGATCCAATTGATCTTCGAGATCTACCTAGTTAAATATCATACAACTTGTTGGCCAAAGTCAAGGTTGTGTGTTATTTAACGGGATCCTAGCCCACTAGGAAATTAGATTTCCCGAGTTGTCTACAGAGGGTTAGAAACTTGAAGAAAATAGTGGGAGGCTATTATTGAATTTGCAATTTCGTTCAGATACTTAGCCTTACGCGTCTTTCAAATCATTTTCGTCAATATTTTAATTAGTTGGACTAATATATTGTTATTTTTATTGTAACAGTTTGACTGTACCCAATACATCGTTGACTTTATAGTTGGACTATAGTTGTCAAGATGACTGGCAAAGGTAATATCCGCGACATTATCATGGGCGATAATGTCTTCAAAGGGACAAACTTTGCCGACTGGGAAATGAACCTCAAGATAGTGCTTGGGGCTGAGAGGATACTGTATACTATTCAGAGACCTCTCCCGCCTAAACCCACTGAGCCACTGGAGCTAGAGTTATGGAAAACTCATAGTGATGATTGTGACCAAGCTCAGTCAGTTATGCTAGCTGCAATGACCCAGCATTTCAGACGCCAGAATAGGGACTTGGATCCCTATAACATGATGGCAAGATTGCGTGATCTTCACCGCACCAATAAGCGGATGAAGAGGTACGAGCTAGTAAGGAAACTCTTCCGCTCCCGGATGACAGATGGCGCATCAGTTGAAGCCCACGGGACTCAAATGATCGCCGATATTGATGAGTTGGCCAATATGGGAATAGTCTTGGAGGCTGAGCTGACTATAGATATGATCTTGCAGTCACTTCCTGATACTTGGAAACAAATCATAGTCAACTATAAGTTGATGGATACAGATGACACTCTTGGAGAGCGTGTTATCTATCTTGAAGGAGTCCGAAAGGGAACTCCTAAAGGGGAGCAAGCGCGAGGCGCATTTTGCATCGACCTCTCATGCGCCAAAGGGTGGCCCCAAGGCAATTGGAGGTGCAAGGAAGAAGAAGTTCAAGAAAAGGGCAAAGGCAAGTTGACAGTGGCTTCTAGGAAGCCAAAGGACAAATCTCGGACATCTGCCTCAACTGCGGCAAGAGGGGTCACTGGAAACGTGACTGCCGAATGGGCAAAGGGCAGAAGGGAGGATATCAAGGATGGCAAGGCTATCGCTTCTGGTATGTTTGTTATTGAGATAAATATGAATACTTCTAGTTTTAAAAATTGGATTTTTGATTCTGGTTGTGGTGCTCATATTTGTACTGATGTGCAGGATCTGCAGGATAGCAGGGTGCTGGCATCCGGGGAGATGGATCTACGGGTTGGAAACGGAACACCAGTTGCTGTGTTTTGGCCGTAGGGACTTTTGTTTTAGTACTGCCCTCAGGGCATGAACTTAAACTTTTGAACTGTTATTTTGTACCTAGTTTAACTAGGAATATTATATCTGTATCCTTGTTAACCCAGCAGGGTTACACTTTTGTATTCAGGAACACTGGGTGTTATTTATATAAAAATGATGCAGAAATTTGCACAGCTGTTGCAAATAACGGTCTTTATATTTTGAATATAAATGAATCTCCTAAAATGACAAACAAAAGGCTCAAAAGAAGTAATCTAAAAGATGAAGCTTATATGTGGCATTGTCGTCTGGGACACATCAACAAGACTCGCATATCCACACTTTCGAAGAGTGGGTACTTGGACGAATTTGATCCCAATTCATATGACGTCTGCGAATCTTGTCTTTTAGGCAAAATGCCTAAATCACCTTTTAGCGGTAAAGGTGAACGTGCCACAGAACTGTTGGCTCTCGTTCATACTGACGTATGCGGGCCCATGTCTAGCCAGGCTAGAGGTGGATTTCACTACTTCGTAACCTTTACAGATGATGCATCTCGTTACGGTTATGTGTATCTTATGAGACACAAGTCGGAAACTTTTGAGAAATTCAAAGAGTTTCGACACGAAGTGGAGAAACAAACAGGGAAGAGTATCAAGACATTACGGTCAGACCGTGGTGGCGAATACTTAAGTTATGAGTTTCAAGATTACTTGAAAGAATATGGTATTCTTTCACAGTGGACTCCTCCTGGAACACCGCAATTAAACGGTGTGTGTCCGAACGGAGAAACCGCACCTTGTTGGACATGGTGAGGTCAATGATGAGTCGCACTGAGCTACCAATATCCTTCTGGGGATACGCATTAAACAGTGCTATACTATTTTATAAAAAGGTACCGTCGAAGTCTGTTGAACAGACTCCATATGAGATATGGACAGGAAGGAAACCAGGTTTCTCTTTCCTGAAGATTTGGGGATGCTGGGCATATGTTAAACGTTTGGAAGGTACCAAACTTGAACCCAAATCTGATAAATGCCTTTTCGTAGGATATCCTAGGGAAACCAAAGGATATTACTTCTATCACCCACAAGAGAACAAAGTATTTGTTGCTCTACATGCGGTTTCCTTGAGAAGGAATTCCTAAATGCAGTGGTAAGTGGTAAGTGGGAGGAAGTAGAACTCGATGAAGATCGTAGTGATACTGTTCCTGGCAATGAATCAACGACGGAACAAGAACAGACCGTCCGGGATGAGTCTGTACCACAAACTTCACATACACAAGGACCGCGTAGGTCGGAGAGAGTCAGAACAGTACCTGAGAGGTATGGGTTCCTGATCTCACCTCATATAGATATTAATCTTATTGAGGATAATGAGCCGGCTACGTATGAGGAAGCGATACAAAATATCGATTCCGCTTTATGGCAAGAAGCCATGAAGTCCGAGATGGATTCCATGTACGCCAACCAAGTTTGGACACTGGTTGATGCACCAGAAGGCGTAAAGCCTATTGGATGCAGATGGATCTTCAAGAAGAAGACCGACATGGATGGCAACGTACAAACGTACAAAGCTAGGCTTGTAGCGAAGGGGTATCGTCAACAATATGGTATTGATTATGACGAAACCTTCTCACCCGTTGCCATGATTAAATCCATTCGGATAATGCTTGCAATAGCTGCATATTTCGACTTCGAGATATGGCAGATGGACGTTAAAACCGCTTTCCTTAACGGAAACCTTTTGGAGGATGTTTATATGCAACAGCCTGACGGTTTTATCGTACCTAGACTTGCAAACAAGGTTTGTAAGTTAAATCGATCCATTTATGGATTGAAGCAAGCATCACGGTCATGGAATCAGCGTTTTGATGAGATCATAAAGGAATATGATTTCGTGCAAAACGCAGATGACCCTTGTGTATACAAGAAGGTTAGTGGGAGAGCACTTACTTTTATTGTCCTTTATGTCGACGACGTATTGCTTATAGGCAATGACATTCCCATGCTGACGTCGGTGAAAGCTTGGCTTTCATTAAAATTCTCCATGAAAGATCTGGGAGAAGCAGCCTTTATTCTTGGAATAAAAATCTACAGGGATAGATCTAGAAAGCTGCTTGGACTCTCCCAGAGTACATACATTGATAAAGTGTTGAAGCGATTCAACATGGAACAATCCAAGAGGGGATTGGTTCCAATGGTACGAGGTACCTCTCTGTCTAAAGACATGTGTCCTAAGACTCAGGAAGAGAGAAACAACATGAGTCGGATACCGTTCGCCTCGGCAGTCGGATCGATCATGTATGCCATGATATGTACACGACCTGATGTCTCATATGCTTTGAGCATGTGCAGTCGCTATCAGGCCGATCCAGGTGAAGGTCACTGGATAGCAGTTAAGAATATCCTTAAGTATCTTAAACGAACTAAGGATGCTTTCTTAATTTATGGAGGTGGAGAACTTGCGGTATCTGGGTATACCGATGCAAGTTTCCAAACCGACAAAGATGACTACAAGTCGCAATCCGGGTACATTTTTTGTTTGAATAACGGAGCAGTGAGCTGGAAATCTTCCAAGCAAGATACTGTTGCCGATTCAACAACAGAAGCGGAGTACATCGCTGCATCTGAAGCAGCAAAGGAGGCAGTTTGGATCCGAAAGTTCCTAATCGGATTAGGGGTAGTTCCGTTAGCAGCTGAGCCCGTTCCATTGTATTGTGACAATAACGGGGCTATAGCACAGGCTAAGGAACCAAGGTCTCATCAAAGGTCCAAGCATGTTCTTCGACGTTACCATCTGATTCGGGAGATTATACATCGTGGCGATGTATGTAAAGGTCGAGAAGGTCACATCAGATGACAACATTGCAGATCCGCTGACGAAGGCTGTTCTTCAGCAAGTTTTTGAACGACACATACATAGTTCGGGTATTAGATGCTTGAGTGACTGGCTATAGGCCAAGTGGGAGATTGTTAGACATTATGTCCCATAGCGTCACTGTTTGTAAATGATTGGTATTATTGTACAAAATTAACTATGTGATAATGAAATTGCCTTTTGCCGTTTTGTAATATTATTTACTTTGACTAATAAATGGCGAAAGTCCATATGATTAATACTGGATTGAGATGATATGAGACAGTATCAATCTATAAAAGTTTAATCATTAATATCCCTAGTCGGAGTATTATCGAGAGGACATCGATAATGCGGAATAGACTAGTATTGCGCTTGTGCACGTTGTGAGGGCACAACAGCATAGTTCTCATATATTTAAGTATTGGATACTTATGCAAGTGCGAATAGGAGGTTGTGTTTTACCGATGGTACGGAAAACAGCTTCGCTCTGGATAGACCCCGCGGAATCCCATTGGTAGTATGTCTGCGTGTCTATGGGAGGCCGCATCAGGGTAGGTGTATATGGTCTTAACCTGAGACTTACATCGCTAGTACTTGCGACAATCGGTAAACTTTGGTTTTGGTGGTTGGGGACCCTAACCGGTTCTGTGTACACCTCTTCTGGGTTTATCGAGAATCGTAGTGTACTGGATGTGATGTCAAGATGGAAGTATCGCTTCAGACATATGGAGGCGATGATCACGCAGGGCACAGAACTAGTACTCTATAAAAGGTTGCAACCGTCGGGACAATATGACTAGGTCAGGATTGTCTGATTTAAAGAGACTAGCTGCTTGATGTCCGATATATGTTTCGTACGGGGCAGACACATCTCCAGCCCCAGGCCTAGCATGTGATCATCCGATACTGGATCGATGTACGCAATACTACGGTATACTACGCCTGATACAGATCTTATATTCCTATAAGAATATTTCTGGAGAATTGGGTAGGCATGGCGCTTTGCTAGAAGCCAACCTTGTCTTGTAAATCGGTAAAGACGTAGTACGAGGTACGTACGTGTTCGGATTATCCGACGACCGTATTTACTGCCAAAATATCCGGAGATCTCTTGGGTCGCTTCCTGAAGATTCACCTATGATATTTGATTCGAACTTAATTAATCTTGGATTAATTGCGGAGAGAAACTTTATCTCGGATAAAGTGCCTTATTCAGAGAGAGAGAACGATTAATTTGGAATTAATCGATAAAATTATTATATTCGATATAATAATCGAAATTCGATTTCGACGCGAAATTAAAATTAGATTTTAATTCGGGCATACGAGTTAATTTAGAATTAATTCGTAAGCGACGTAAATAATAATTTCGCTAGGAGCGATTATTTATTTAAATCCGATTTAATTAACGTCGCGACGCTAGCTCGGTATTTCGGAAATATCGAACCCGAACGCGTGAGTGGACGTGGGCCCACTTTCATTGGGAAACGTGTGGGGCCCACATGACACTTGTCATTATATGCATTATTTTATTGATAAGGCATTGCATGTTAATAGTGTACAAAACACTCTAAGGCATTGCATGGTGATAGTGTGCATTTCACTCAAAGGCTTTGCATGGAGTTTGAGTGTTTGACACTCTAAGCCATTGCATGGTTTATGTCATAGATTTATTATTAATTTAATAAATTATAACATAATATAAATTGATTTTTGGTAATACAAATTGATTTTTGTTAATACATACAAAATTAATTAATCAAGACTTACACAAAAACTCTCTCTTCTCTCTCAAATTGCCTCGTGCAACTGCTCCTGACTCCATTGACAAGGGCAAGGAAGATTTGATCTTCCATCTCTCCATTTTTGCTAGCACAAGCAAGGATCAAAAGAGGTGATAGGGAAACCATCAAAGAGCTTGGAATACAATAGCTTGGAGCTTCAAGTCTTCTTCCTCCTCTTGGCCGAATCCTCCACCACTTGGAGCTTTCCCATTTGATCATCTACTTCATCACAAGGCATTGTAAGTATGATTCCGCCATATTTCATGTTCATATATATTCTTTATAGTATTTCACATGCTTAATCTTTGTTTGGGACATATTATAGAAACAACAGCTGGTGGCCTGAATTTATATGTTTCTGGATTTGGCGTATTCCCTGGGTCTGATAGTGTGTCTGTGAGTCTGGATTGGATTTGGTGTTGAGGGGGTCTGCGGGCAGTTTGGACTCTGATGCAGTGGATGTGAAGAATGGATTTGAAGATTGGTGAGTCTGGCAGGTTGGGGTGAAGCGAGTCTGATTGGTTCTGCTTGTAGTGCCTTGATGGATTCTGTTATTGTGAATGATGGTGTTGTGGGGCAGAATGCTGCCCAATTGACCGGTAGAAGAGTGACTGGTGATGCATTGGGTGTGTGTCAGGATGCTGTGCCTGCGGCTCCTGTAGTAGTAGGTGGGGGTTATTCAGGTGGTCCTAAGAGTTATGCCTCTGCATTGAATGGTTCTTTGGGAGTTGACCATCTCGATTCGACTTATTCGTCTACTGCTTTACATTATGTCAAACCTAACATTATAGATGGTAAGGTTGTCGTGTGCCCATCTGCTGAAGTGATTGAAGAAGGAAGTGTGTACTGGAGGAATACTTTAGTAGGTTACTTTGTGGGAAAACGTCTCCCCTTCCAAACTGTCAATTCTATTACTCACAAGTTATGGGGAAGGATGGGTTTGCTAGAAGTTCTTACCTCCGATAATGGTTTCTTTTGTTTAGATTCAATAGCCTTCAAGAGGCTAGTGTGGTGTTGGATGGAGCCCATTGGCATATGGCTAATAGACCTTTGGTTCTAAAACTTTGGCATCCAAATTTATCTTTGACTAAGGAGGATTTGTTCAAGGTCCCGGTCTGGACCAGACTTTTTGACCTACCTATTCCTTTATGGACGGCGAAAGAGATTAGTTGTGTAGCCAGTGCAGTTGGAGACCTCTCAATGCTGACCATATTACCCTGTCCAGGAAACGACTCAGTTTTGCTCGTGTTTGTGTTGAGATTGATGCCCGGAATTCCCTTGCTGAGGAGATTGTCTTCCAATACCCTAATGGTACTAGGGTCCCTATTAGGGTTGAGTTTGAATGGGTTCCTGTGAAATGTTCAACTTGTGAAGTTTTGGTCACTCGGTGAATTCTTGCCCTAAAAGGCTCATAGTAAGGAGGTTAAAAAACCTTCTCCACCCGTTATTCACAAGCCATTCCGTCTACAGATAAGGACTCTACGGTTGATTCTTCTAAGGATCAGGAGGGGGCCTGGATCCCCGTCACTAAAAATAAGAAAGTAAGGGCACTTCTTTGACCCCTGTAATTTCAGGTGGAGTTTTGCCTCTGAATGCTGACAAAAATCTTGTTTTGGGAGTGTGTTCTACTAATGAGTTGGACTCGACTGTGGTTATTCCTTCTTTGCCTGTGGTTTCTTCTGAGACAGTTTCTGTGGAGACAGATGTTTTTGAAAGGAGAGTGTTCCCTTGATTCTTCACATTTTGGTGAGGATCTCCCAAATTCTGAGTTATATGAGGGCTCGCCTTCTGTAGCTTTTGATTCGCCCATTCTTATGGTTAACAATTTGGCTATTAAGGCTATTGACTCGCTGGATTCTAAGAAATTGGCTTATGGAAATGAGAAGAGCTCTGTGGTAAAAGAGTCAGAAGTGGAAGTCCCCTAAAGGGGGTCGTCGACGCTGATTTGTGGGTTTGGCTTTTTTGTATATGTTTTAATGATTTTTGGTTGTTGGAATATTAGGGGTCTCAATGACCCTTTAAAACATGCTGAAGTTAGGAGGTTTCTTAGTGATGAGAAGCTCTCTTTGTGTGGTTTAGTTGAGACCAAGGTTAAGGAGGTTAATTTTATGAATGGTCTCTCGTGTGATAATCCTTCATGGAAGTTTTTTTGCCACTTGATATAGCCCTTTTGGTCGTATCTGGGTCTGTTGGACCCTAGTGACGTTGTTGTTAGCATTATTCAGTCCTCAGCTCAAGTTATTCATTGTCGTGTGACTCATATTTCTGGGATGTGGAATTGTGTAGTTTCAGTGGTTTATGGGGAGTGTGACTACGAGAAGCGGCGGGAACTTTGGCTGACCTGATTACTAGTGGTAGTACTTTTGATGATTCCCCGTGGCTTGTTTTGGGTGATTTCAATGCCATCCGGTCTCCGATTGAGCATTGTGGTGGTTCTGTGGCTTGGCCAGCTTGGAAAGATGATTTGGGTTGTTGTTTGGGTCAGGCTAGGTTGGATGATCTTCAGTTCTCTGGTTGTAAGTTTACTTGGTTTAATAAGCAGATTCAATCTCCTATTTGGCGCAAGTTAGACCGTGTTCTTGTTAACTCTTCTTGGGTGTTCTTTTCCCGGGCTCTTCTGCCCGTTTTCTTCCTCCCCGTATTTCTGATCACTCTCCTATGGTTGTTAAGCTTGCAGAGCTCCCTAAGAGGATTATCCCCTTTAAGTTCTTTCAGTTTTGGGTGGATCATCCTGATTTTCTCTCTGTTGTGGATAGGGCATGGGATATTGATGTTCATGGTACTCCGATGTTCCGTTTATGTTGTAAGCTGAAGAATGTTAAGTTGGCTTTGAAAAAATTTAATGTTGAGCATTTCTCTAAGATTTCGTGGCGAGTCTTGGAGATTAGGAATGATCTGGACAGAGTGCAGTGTGCTTTACAGGACCACCCTAGTGACCCTGCTCTGCTAGCTGAAGAAGCTCGTCTTTCGTTAAGTTATGGTGTTTTGAGTCGTGCTGAAGAAGGCTTCAATAGACAGAAATCTCGAGTCCAGTGGCTTAACCTTGGGGATCAGAATACTAAATTCTTTTTTTACGGCTATGAAGAGTTTTCACGGTCGTAGTAAGATTACTTCTATTAATAAGGAGGATGGGACCCATGTGGAGGAAGATGTCTTGGTTAGAGATGAGATTGTTTCTTTTTTTGAGACCCTTTTTGGTCCTCAGCATGGTCAGCAGGATTTCGATAGGGCGGTCCTTCGTTCTGCTATTACTAGACATGTGACTACTGAGCAGAGTGTGGCTCTTTCTCAGGAGGTTTCAGATGAGGAGATTAAGGCTGTCGTGTTCGGGTTAAAGAACAATAAAGCTCCAGGTCCAGATGTGTTTAATTCGGGCTTCTTTAAGCAGTGTTGGAATATTGTGGGGAATGATGTCCTATGTGCTATTCACTCATTCTTTTCTTCTGGGCGTCTTTTGAGGCAGGTTAATGCTACATTCATTGCTCTTATTCCTAAGATTCCAATCCTTCCCAGGTTAAGGATTTTAGGCCTATTTCTTGTTGTAATACTATTTACAAGTGCATTGCTAAGCTGATTGCAAATAGAATCAAGATTATCCTCCCTTCAGTAATCAGTCATAATCAATCTTCTTTTGTCACGGGAAGGCGCATTAGCGAAATATTCTTTTGTGTCAGGAATTGTTCGGAATTATCACCGGAATGGCAGTTCTCCGAGATGTGCTCTTAAGATTGACTTGATGAAAGCTTATGACACTGTTCGTTGGGATTTCCTGGTTGAGGTTCTGCGGACAGTTGGTATTCCAGAGAGGATGGTGGGTTGGATTCAGGAGTGTATGACTACTACTAGATTCTCTGTCTCTATTAATGGTGAGCTGCATGGTTTCTTCTCTGGGGGTCGAGGATTACGACAAGGTGATCCCATGTCTCCTTATCTATTTGTTTTGGCTATGGAAGTGTTGTCAGGTCTTCTTCGTAATATGGCTACTAATCCGGGTTTCCAGTTCCACTGGCGGTGTTCTAAGGACCGTCTTACTCATCTATGCTTTGCGGATGACCTTATGATTTTCTGTAAAGCTGAAGCATCCTCTGTCTCTTTGATCAAGGAATGCCTTGGGCAGTTCAGTGGTTTATCAGGTCTAACCCCGAACCCAGCTAAAAGTCAATTCTTCTCTTCTGGTATCTCTCCTACCCTTCTAGGCCACTTGTGTCACATTTTGGGTTTCCAAGTTGGGAATCTTCCAGTGAGGTATCTGGGAGTCCTGTTGATCTCTACTAGATTCAGGGCCTCTGATTGTGCTTCTCTTGTGGATCGTATTATTCTGCGTGCCAAGAGTTGGAGTAGTAAGTTTCTCTCTTATGCAGGTCGGCTTCAGCTTATTAAGTCAGTTTTGTTCTCCATTCAAGTTTATTGGTCTTCTTTATTTATTCTTCCTAAGTCTGTTGTGAGGAAGGTGGAGACGATTCTACGCTCTTTCCTTTGGAAGGGTAGTGCGCTTACCTCTTCTGGGGCGAGAGTGCTTGGAGCAAAGTTTGTTTACCTCTT
The DNA here is from genome assembly GCA_019454045.1 of Zanthoxylum bungeanum. Taxonomy (NCBI): domain Eukaryota; kingdom Viridiplantae; phylum Streptophyta; class Magnoliopsida; order Sapindales; family Rutaceae; genus Zanthoxylum; species Zanthoxylum bungeanum. Next base: position 58,477 of record SKCR01035170.1, read on the forward strand.
CAGGAGGGGGGGCTGGGGATAAAGAGTTTGGATTCTTGGAATAGGGCGGCTATTGTTAAACATATTTGGTTTCTTTGTTCTGGCCAGGAATCCTCATGGTCGAGTTGGGTTCACTCTTATTTGTTACGAGGGAGAAGTTTTTGGGAGGTCCCTTGTCCTTCAGATTGCTCTTGGAGTTGGCGTAAGATCTTGGAGCTTCGTTCTTGGTCCCGTCGGCGGATGAGAGTGAGGATTGGGAATGGTGAGAAGACGTTATTATGGTTTGATTATTGGCATCCTGTTGGCCCGATTGTGGACACGTTGGGCGAGAGAGTGATTTATGATTCTGGCTTGGATAGAATGGCTACAGTTGCATCCATTATCTCCGATTCTGCTTGGAAATGGCCCCCATCTAGATCTGCTGCTCTTATTGATTTGGCTCAGTCTCATCTTCCGTCTCCTTTAGTTTGAGGGAGGATGTGCTGGTTTGGGAGGAGGATACAAACGGAAGATTCTCTGTGGATAGTGCCTGGAATGCTATGAGGTCAAGGAGACCCCAGTTGCATTGGTCTCGAGTTGTTTGGTTCCGGAAGGCAATTCCCCGTCATTCCTTTCTTCTTTGGATGTCTATTCATGGTGGCCTTTGTACTCAGGACAGTCTGATGAGATTTGGCATCTCTGCTTGCTCGCGGTGTTATTCTCTGTGGTTGTTCGAGTGAGGACATTGATCATCTTTTCTTCCAGTTCCTCTATTCTTCAAGGGTCTGGTCGTATGTGCTGACCATGTGTGGGTTAGATTGGAGTCGCCGAGATTGGTGTCAGACTGTTGTGGGTTTGTCAGTTCTCCGGAGCCTCTTTATGTCATCTTCTGGTTCGTCTGTCCTTTGCAGCGTCAGTCTACCATATTTGGAGGGAGAGGAATGCTCGCACTCATGATATGCTCTTTGGCCTGTTTCTGCTCTTCTTTATGATATTGCTTTTGATGTTCGGAATCGTGTTAGCTCCTTACGAAAGGTGAATCCATCTTATGACAATAAATGGCTTCACCTTTCGTGGCACCTACCCGATGACATCTTTTGTTGATTCTTTTGTAGCCTTTTGGCTTTGTAGCCTTTTGGCTTTTTCTAGGAGGGCATGTCCTCTCTAGTGCCTGGGGTATGCCTCTTTGCTCTTTGTATTGTTTCTTTTGGTTATAATACTTACCTTATCCAAAAAAAAAAGATCATAAGGCTCCTGGACCAGAGGTTTAACTCAAGTTTCTTCAAGAAAGTCTGGTGTGTGGTAGGTGATGATGTTATTCATACTATTCGCTCATTTTTTACTCAGGGAAGCTCTTGAAACAGGTGAATGCCACATCTATTGCTCTTATTCCGAAATCCATAATCCTTCTAAGGTCAAGGATTTTCGGCATATCTCTTGTTGCAACACTATCTATAAATATATCTCTAAGATTATTACAGATCGGATTAAGATTGTTCTTCCTTCTTGGTAAGCTCCAACCAATCTGCTTTTGTGGCGGGTCGACTTATTAGTGACAATATCTTATTATATCAGGAGTTGGTCAAGAACTATCATAGGAGTGGTGGGGTGCCGAGGTGTGCTCTTAAGATTGATTTGATGAAGGCTTATGATACAGTTCGATGGGATTTTATGTTGGAAGTGCTGAGAACTATTGGGTTTCTTGAGAGGATGGTTGGTTGGATAGGAGAATGTATGACTTCTACTATGTTTTCTGTTTATATTAATAGGGGGTTGAATGGTTTCTTTCTAGGAGGTCGTGGTTTACGTCAGGGGGATCCTATGTCTCCATATTTTTTTGTTTTGGCTATGGAAGTTCTCTCGTGCTTACTTCACAAGATGACTCAAAAGCAAGGTTTCAGGTATCATTGGCGGTGTTCTAAGAATCATCTAACCCATCTCTGTTTTGCTGACGATCTCATGATTTTTTGTCGAGCAGAGAAGGTTTCAGTTTCCAGGGTAAGGGATTGTCAGTTTATGGGGTTGTCTGGTTTGGTTCCTAATCCAGCAAAGAGCCAATTTTTTTCTAGTGGTATTTCCTCAGTATACAAGCACGAGTTGCTCAACCTTTTGGGTTTTCAGGAAGGTGTGCTCCCTATGCGTTACCTGGGAGTTCCGTTGATTTCTTCAAAACTTCGGGCTTCTGATTGTAATGTCCTTGTAGAGCGTATTATTGGCCGAGCTAAGAATTGGAGTTGTAAATCTCTTTCTTTTGCGGGGCGTTTACAGCTAATTAAATCAGTGTTGTTTTCTATCCAGGTGTATTGGTCTTCATTGTTTATATTGCCAAAGACTGTAATTAGGAAGGTGGAGTCTATCTTGAGGTCATTTCTTTGGAAGGTAGTGAGCTTGTTTCGACAGGGGCGAAGGTGGCTTGGGATAGAGTTTGTTTGCCTGTCAACTAAGGGGTTTGGGGATTAAGAAGCTAGAGGATTGGAATAAGGCGGCTATTACTAAGCACTTATGGTTTCTTAATTCGGGTAAGGAATCCTCTTGGTCTATGTGGGATCGTTATTACTTGTTGAGAGGGCATAGTTTTTGGGAAGTTACTTGTCCTAGTGATTGTTCATGGAGTTGGCGGAAAATTTTAGGCCTTCGTAATTTTGTGAATCGTAGGATGAGGTTTCATATTGGGAATGGTGAGATGGCTTTATTATGGTATGACAATTGGCACCCTCTGGGACCAATTGTGGATACCTTGGGAGAGAGAGTCATTTATGATTCAGGACTAGGTAAGATGGCTAGGGTGGCCTTTATTGTTGATGGTAACTGTTGGCGCTGGCCATCAGCGAGGTCAGCCAATCTTCTCCAATTAGCTTGTTCTATGCCTTTGGATTTTGTTCCTTGTGATACGGAGAATGTGCTGGTGTGGGAAGATGATCATAAAGGTATTTTTTCGGTCAGAAGTGCTTGGGATGCGTTGAGGGTAAGAAGTAATTGGGTGAGTTGGTACCGAATTGTTTGGTTTCCAAAGGCCATTCCAAGACATGCTTTCATGCTTTGGCTAACGATTCAAAGAGGCCTTTATACTCAGGATCGGTTAATGGCTTTTGGCATTTCAGGTTGTTCTATGTGTGTGCTTTGTGGTCATTCGGGGGAGGATAGAGATCATCTCTTCTTCAAGTGTTCATTTGCTTCTTAGATATGGTCGTCTATTTTGGCTAAATGTGGTATAGATTGGTGCTCTCGTGACTGGATGCAGACTATTAAGTGGATGGAGCAGTATAGTAGTGGATCTTTGTGTCATTTACTTGTTCGATTATCCTTTGCCGCTGCAGTTTACTTCATATGGAAGGAGAGGAATGCTCGACTACATGACGAGTCTCTTAGTCCATATAGAGTTCTCTTGACCAATATTATGTTTACTGTACGGACTCGTGCTAGTTTGTCAAGAAATGTGAAGCTTTCATATGATAATAGATGGCTTCAACAATCTTGGCAACTATCAGACAATGTTTTTTTATTTGATTTTGCTTGTCTTTAGCCTAATTGGCTTTTGTTCTGTAGCTAGGAAGGTCTGTCTTCCTTAGCTCTCTGGGGGTATGCCCCTGTGCTTTTGTTATTTCTTTGGTTAATATACTTACTTTATCCACACACAAAAAGTATGTTGGACAGACTCCATATGAAATATGGACAGGAAAGAAACTGGGTTTTCTCATTCCTGAAGATTGGGTATGCTGGGCATATATTAAACGTTTGGATGGTGCCAAACTAGAACCCAAATCGGATAAGTTCCTATTTATAATTGGTTATCCTAGGGAAACCAATTTCCACAACCCACAAGAGAACAAGGTATTTGTTGCTCTCCATTCGGTTTTCCTTAGAGGAATTTCTAAATGCAGTCTTAGTGGGAGGAGAGTAAGACTCGATAAAAATCGGAGTGATACTGTTTCTGGCACCGATCCCCTCACGGAACACGAACAGTTCATCAGGGATAAGATTGTTCCACAATCTTCTAATACACAAGAACCGCGTAGGTCGGAGAGAGTCATAAAACAACCTAAGAGGTATGAGTTTCTGATCTTACCTCATGTAGATATTAATCTTATTGAGGATAATGAACCGGCTACGTATGAGGAAGCGATACAAGGTATCGACTCCGCTTTATGGCAAGTGGCCATGAAGTCCGAAATGGATTCCATGTATACAACTAAGTTTGGACACTGGTTAATGTACCAGAAGGCATTGTGCCTATTGGTAGCAAATGAGTCTTCATGGTGAAGACAGACATGGATGGCAACATACAAACGTACAAAGCTAGGCTTGTAGCGAAAGGGTATCGTCATCAACATGGTGTTGATTACGACGAAACCTTTTACCCGTTGCCATGATTAAATCCATTCTGATAATGCTTGCTAATGCTGCATATTTTGATTATGAAATATGGCAGATGGACGTCAAAACCGCTTTCCTTAACGGAAACCTTTTGAAGGATGTTTATTTTTTTGGATAAAGTAAATATATTAACCAAAGAAATAACAAAAGCACAGGGGCATACCCTAAAGAGCTAAGGAAGACAGGCCTTCCTAGCTACAGAACAAAAGCCAATTAGGATAAAGACAAGCAAAATCAAATAAAAAAATATAGTCGGATAGTTGCCAAGATTGTTGAAGCCATCTATTATCATATGAAAGCTTCACCTTTCTTGACAAACTAGCACGAGTCCGTACAGTAAACATAATATTGGTCAAGAGAACTCTATATGGACTATGAGACTCGTCATGTAGTCGAGCATTCCTCTCATTCCATATGAAGTAAACTGCAGCGGCAAAGGATAATCGAACAAGTAAATGACACAAAGATCCACTACTATACTGCTCCATCCACATAATAGTCTGCATCTAGTCACGAGAGCACCAATCTATACCACATTTAGCCAAAATAGACGACCATATCTGAGAAGCAAATGAACACTTGAGGAAGAGATGATCTTTATCCTCCCCAGAATGACCACAAAGCACACACATAGAACAACCTGAAATGCCAAAAGCCATTAACTGATCCTAAGTATAAAGGCCTCCTTGAATCGTGAGCCAAAGCATGAAAGCATGTCTTGGAATGGCCTTTGGAAACCAAACAATTCGGTACCAACTCACCCGATTACTACTTAACCTCAACGCATCCCAAGCACTCCTGACCGAAAAAATACCTTTATGATCTTCCTCCCACACTAGCACATCCTCATTCGTATCACAAGGAACAAAATCCATAGGCATAGAACAAGCCAATTGGAGAAGATTGGTTGGCCTCGCTGATGGCCAACGCCAACAGTTACCATCAACAATAGCGGCCACCCTAGCCATCTTACCTAGTCCTGAATCATAAATGACTCTCTCTCCCAAGGTATCCACAATTGGTCCCAGAGGGTGCCAATTGTCATACCATAATAAAGCCTTCTCACCATTCCCAATATGAAACCTCATCCTACGACGCACAAAATTACGAAGGTCTAAAATTTTCCACCAACTCCATGAACAATCACTAGGACATGTAACTTCCCAAAAACTACGCCCCCTCAACAAGTAAGAACGAACCCACGTAGACCAAGAGGATTCCTTACCCGAATTAAGAAACCATAAATGCTTAGTAATAGCTACCTTATTCCAATCCTCTAGCTTCTTAATCCCCAAACCCCTTATTTGATAGGCAAACAAACTCTATCCCAAGCCACCTTTACCCCTGTCGAAACAAGCTCACTACCTTCCAAAGAAATGACCTCAAGATAGACTCCACCTTCCTAATTACAGTCTTTGGCAATATAAACAATGAAGACCAATACACCTGGATAGAGAACAGCACTGATTTAATTAGCTGTAAACGCCCCGCAAAAGAGAGATATTTACAACTCCAATTTTTAGTTCGGCCAATAATAAGCTCTACAAGGACATTACAATCAGAAGCCTGAAGTTTTGAAGAAATCAATAGAACTCCAAAGTAACACATAGGGAGCACACCTTCCTAAAAACCCAAGAGGCTGAGCAACTTGTGCTTGTATACTGCGGAAACACCACTAGAAAAAATTGGCTCTTTGCTGGATTAGGAACCAAACCAGACAACCCCATAAACTGATGAAGACAATCCCTTACCATGGAAACTGAAACCTTCTCTGCTAGACAAAAAATCATAAGATCGTACATTGACAGTGTTGAAGAAATTCAACATGGATCAATCCTAGAATGGACTGTTTCCAGTATAACATGGCGTCTCTCTATCTACTGACATGTGTCCTGAAACTCAAGATGAGAGAGATTCAATTAGTAGGATCCCGTTCGCTTCTGCAGTCAGATCGATCATGTATGCCATGACATGTACGCAACCTGGTGTCTCATATGCTTTGAGCATATGGAGTCACAATCAGGCCGATCCAGGTGATAGTCACTGGATTGATGTTAAGAACATCATTGAGTATCTTAGACAAACCAAGGATGCTTTCTTGAACCATGGAGAATAAGAACTTGAGGTGACTGGGTTTACCGTTGCAAGTTTCCAAACCGATAAAGACGATTATAAGTCACAATAAGGGTACATATTTTGTTTGAACAACTGAACAGTGAGCTGGAAATCTTCCAAGCAAGATATTGTTGCCGATTCAAAAACAAAAGTGGATTACATTGATGCGGCTGAGGCAGCAAAAGAAGCATTTTGGATCTATAAAATTCCTAATTGGATTAAGAGTAGTTCTATTAGCAGCTGAGCTGTGCTACAGCACAGGCTAAGGAATTACGGTCTCATCAATGATCCAAGTATATACTTCGAACGGTTTCATCTGATTCATAAGATTATACATCGTTGCGATGTCAAGATCACATCAGATGATAACCTTGCATATCCGCTGAAGAAAGCGATATCTCAGCATAAGCATGAGCGACCCGTACATAGTTCAAGTGTTGGACACTTGAGTGATTGGCTATAGGCCAAGTGGGAGAATGTTGGACAATTATGACCCATAGCATCACTATTTGTAAAAGACATGGTGTTTTTGTACAAATTAACTATGTGACAAAGGAAATTGCTCTTTTATCATTTTGTAATTGGATTACTTGGATATATAAATGATAAAAGTCTATATATGATTAGTACCGGATTAATAAGATATGAGAAAGTATTAATCCACGAAAGGTTCAATCATTAAATATCTCTAGTCGTAGTATTATTGAGACTGGATATCGATAATGCGGAATAGGCTAGTATTACACTTGTGTGAGTTATGGAAGCTTAACGGCATAGTTCTCATATATTTAAGTATTGGATACTTATGCAAGTGTGTTAGGAGGTTTTGTTAGCCGTTGGACCGGAACAGCTTCGCTCTGGATAGACCCATCGGAGTCCCATTGGTAGTATGACTATGTGTCTATGGGAATCCGAATTAGGGTACCTGTATGTGGTCTTAACCTGAGACTTGCATCGCTAATACTTGCGACAATCAGTATATTTTGGTTTTGATCGTCCGGAGCTTTAACAGGTTATGTGTACGCCTCTTCTGGGTTTACTGAGAATCGTAGTGTATTGGGTGTGATGTCAAGATGGAAGTATCACTTCATTCATATGGAGATGATGATCACGCAGGGATACAAAACTAGTACTCTTAAATGCTGCAGCTATCAGGATAGTATGACTAGGTCATGATTATCCGATTACAGAGACTAGTTGCTAGTGATCTGATATATGCTTCGTACGGGGCAGACACAATTCCAGCCCTAGGCCTAGCATGTGACATCTGATATTGGTTCGTAATACGCAATACATTGTATACTACGCCTGATACAGATTATATATATTCCATGTTGAATATATTTCTGGAGAATTGGGGAGGCACAATGTTTTGCTAGAAGCCAACCATGTCTTGTAAATCGGTAAGAACGTGGTACCGGGTACGCACGTGTTCGGATAGTCCGATGACCGTATTTACTGCCAACATATCTAGGGATCTCTTGGGTCGCTTCCCAAAGATTCACCGATGACATTCGACTCGAACAGAATTAATCTGGGATTAATTATGAGAGAGAAAATTAATCTGGAATTAATTGCGTCAAGAATTAATCTGAGATTAATTCGTGTAGAAGAGAGAACGCGATTAATTTGGAATTAATCGGAAAAGTAAATTTAATAGTTAAATTAGATTTTAATATTTAATTTATTTAATTTGGGCTAAAATAATATATTAGATATATTAATTGAAATTGGATTTCAATATGGAATTAAAATTGGATTTTAATTCAAGCGAACGAATTAATTTGGAATTAATTCGCAAGCGACTTCCGTAATAATTTTATTGGGTATTATTATTTAATTAAATTAGATTTAATTATGTAGTGACGGAAAATTCGTTTAGTCGGATTAAACGAACCGGGCCCAAAGTGTGTTGTGTAAGCCAACCAAATTTGTAATTTAAAGTGGTGGGACCCACTTTACTTACATCATATGTTTGACATGTGATGGAAGTGGTTGGGCATAATTAATGCAAAATCTATCACAACAAAACACACAACTTTAGAAGTCAAATATATCATTATGTTTTTGGAAAACAAAATGGAACTATTCATTCTCTCATTTACTCTCACTTTGCCGAACTCTCTCATTCATTGGAGGAAAATTTTTGTTTCATTTTTTGGACATTGCTATCACTTTGGGAGTCAAAAGAAGGTGATAGGGAAACTCACCATTGAGTTTGGAACACTCAACAAGGCTTGGAGCTTTCATACAACAAAGATAAAGTCTTGAACTTCATCCGATCATTGTAAGTTTTTCCGCAACTTCCTTTGATTTTATTCACACATAAATCTTGTTTAGGATCCTTGGGCATGTCTAGGACACTAACATCAAGGTCTTAGTCAAATTTATCAAAATAAATGGCAAAACGCCATCAAAATCACGGCTTCCGAAATTCTCGACTTAGCTTTTAAAAATGTAAATGCACACAAACATCAATCAGTATCAATATCGGACAACAAACCAAAACAAAGTGATAAAATACTTGCTTACATCCTTGTGGTGATTGCAAGTCCTGGTTTCACAAAGGTCAGTGATTAATGTGTGTGTTCCTCCAAGCACCAGTAACTTTAAAAAGAGGAGCAAGTCCTCATTCTCTAAACTCCATCTCTAGCACGAAGGCCTTATAGAATGGAGTGACGAATCGTTTCCCTTATTTCCTCTGATGCTATTGAACCCATTGACTCCATATTTCAAAGAATATGGGGAAAAGAAATCGAAAATGGTGAAAATATGCCCATCCGTCAACAACATGTTGAGGGCCCCTAGATCCTGTAAACCCAACGATTCATTATTGATAAAAGCTCTAAAATCAGCGGATAAATAGGGAATGCCAGGTATTGTAGTTGTTGCCTGAACAACAAGATCTGGTCTTCTCCAATGTCATAGGGTCATAGAGATCCCTTATAATCCTCAATCTCTACCGCATCAAAGAGGTTTGGTTGGTCAAGTACCTCCTCAAGCGGTTTGGTCTCAAACACAACTACTACCATTTTTATAGGAAAGTTTGAAGCTATTTTTGAAAGAATAAGAAGAGACTAGAAAACTTAAGGTTTTCTTAAAAAGTCGAAAGCAAAAGAACAGTAAAGGCTAATTGAAAACCTTTAGCCTCCTTTTTATAGGCACTTTTGAGTGGAAACTCTTTGTAAAATGTGCAAACCTTTTAATATTTTATATCATTGGATGTCTTTCATATTTATAAGGTGTCTAAATCATAAATGACATTAAACCCAATGTACGAAGGTCGTAACACATGTCCCCATCCTAAGCACAGTTAATTTCAAATAAATGGTCTGATAGGGGATGAATCTAGGTGCTTAGAATTAGGCTTGCAGCCAGAGACACGTGTCGACGTAAAAAAGAATCTTCCTCAACACGCCTTCTTAGTGGAACTACTGTAAGCAGACATGTAACACCCCGCTAGAGGTAGGATACTACCGACATGAGCCCTAAAAGCCTCTAAATTTATAAAAAAAAATTGGGCATGATGTATCCTAAAATTGGACAACCAGGATCACAGTCCAACATTAAAACGAAATTTAAGAAAAATATCAAACAAACAAAATGATCTCAGGTCCACATAAAACACATCAAAATCAATCCTTAAGGGATTCATGCCCACATCATCTACCAACACTCAAGTGCTTTGGGCCCACAACATCATATACAAATCAAAACTTTTACTTAACAAATATAAATCAACGTGTTCAGCCTGACAAACAACATAATAATCAATGATTCCTAAACCTCTAAGACTTCTCCTAGGACACTAGCGAGGGTGACTGCAACTTGAGTGATTTGGGTCTCGAGCATGACTTTCAAAAATGTCGCGGTTGACCAATCTGGATGCCAACCTGTAAAACTAGCAAACTAGTTTAGTGTGAGTTATAAAACTCAGTAAGTAATCATGCTAGTGCTACAAACATAACATAAAAGTCAATCACATTAGAAGTTTTTCAAAATTATCAAGTTATTACGAGCTCATAATTATCAACTTTTTGTTATCCTTTAACTTTTACTTTACCCATGTCAGATTTTCATATTTACATATCTAAATGTATGCCGATCTAGCTAAACATCCAAAGTATTCAAAGCAAAACTCGAATACCATAGAGTACATCGTTTAACATCGAATCCATTTCAATCACATGAAACATGCAGTCACATATATTTATACTCTTATCATAATAAATAGCTTTGAAATATCATCAAATCGGCAAGTCAAATGAACTTTCTTTAATTCGATAATCTTACTAGATAGTTTAACATTCATGACTTATCGCATTCACACATACCAGTTCAGAAACAATAGCTCACTTCTCTTTCATTCATGCGAATCTAATTTTCAAACTTCTTGCTTAGATACATGCCTAGTACCTTAAGTTCAGCCTCTTTCATAATATACGTAGATACGATAACGAACTTAGCAATCATATTTCATAATATCTTATACTCACACTAGCTTTTCGATCATTCAATCGTTCCACGAAAATATACACAGTCCGTACATATCACGAGTTATATAATACATGCTCATACACTCAAACACATCGTGTAACCGACAATGAATGATACATAACAGCTAATACATCACAGAACACATAACCAAACAATACATACATATGGCTGGCTTACGCATACAATGCTAGTACGAGACTCATTACCTATTTTAGAATAGGTATGAGATGAAATTCATCTGAATGGATCCCTAATAGGGGTGTGCATCGGTCGGCTCGGTCGGTTAATCCTTGATTTTTTAACCGAACCAAAATTTTTCGATTAAGTAAATGTGTAACCGATTTAACCATATTATGACACATAACCATTAACCAATTTAACCATTATATTTCGGTCGGTTTTGGTTAATTCGGTTATTAACCAGTCCAACATTAATAAATTCATCAACTCAACATTCAACAAAGTAATTTAACACAAATATAAATTCATATTCATCAAATTTAATATTTAACCCAATATTATGAAATTTTGGGTTTCTTAATAGTTAATAATTTAATAATTTTCGGTTTTAACAATTTATCTAATAATCGGTCTATGAAATTTTATTATTTACTTATTTAGAGTTTTGAAACATGTATATATTTCGGTTAATCGGTCAGTTCGGTTATACGAATCTCATAACCGTAACCGAACTGAATAACCGAAAAAGTTAAAATTTTAACCGCAAAAATCGATTTAATCACAATAACCGAACCATTATAAAAAAATGGTTTGGAATGGTTCGGTTAAAACCGATTAATGCACACCCCTAATCCCTAATAAGCTCGACAACTATACCACAAGAACATCAACCAATTAAACATACACACATATCACGAAACACAAACTTATTACACGACTTCTCATACACAAGCATATTCATGACAAACATTCCAAGACATCATTCAAACACTCATATACATACATATGTTTCAAACATACGAATATACATATTATTACCAATGCAAATGCCATAACTTTAACAGTCATCATATCTTTCATTTATCGATCAAACATACTTAGTTCCATATTTTCTATATGGAAACCTTTGATACAGAACTTATTAATTAAACATATTTCTTCAAGAAGTACTTAACTTATACGCATTCCTTATCGCACTTAACCATTCCAATCTCTATATAGATAAATCGCATGTGTAAGCCAATAATAATTTATTCATATAGTGTACACATACATAAGCTAATACCAAATCAGAAATTATGGTTTGTTCCATTTATCGATATCGTATACCCAATCTATACATCTGTTAACATCATATGCATATACGATATCTGTTCATATACTTATACATTTACATATTCATTTACATACACGTATTCATATCGTTATAGGTTCATACACTTACGTACATCCATACATACACATAGACATTAAGCCCATCAAATATTTCACTTCATATCAAAGCATTAACAAAAATTCATACATATGGCGGTCGATAAACTCAACTATACATGATCTCGAACTTGTCTCAAGAGTATCTCTTGATTATCCTCGTCTTATCCTAAACACTTCAATCATATATATATATATATATATATATATATATATATATATATATAATATATATATATATATATATATATATATATATATATATATATATTTAAACGTAAATCAACAAATCAAGTACTCTTTGTATGAGTTACTTACCTGGCTTTGCGAGCACTTTTGGTCCTAGTCAAATCTGTCAAAACAAATGGCAAAACTTCGTCGGAAGAAGACTTAAGGGCAACAATTAAAATTTATGGAGGTGGAACTGCCGAGATTAAATGAAAATGGAAAAAGACATCAGATAAACAAATGTAAAGGTAAGTAATCACAAATAAACTTTTGATGATTAAGATTAGCAGTACTACAAAATAGCAAGCTTTCTCAGCAGTGAGATAAATCTAGAATTTCATCATGAAGGAAACAGAAAGAAAATATCGAATATAACCAATAAGATTCCATGCAATATAGAGCTAGAAACAAGGTGATGTATGACCTGGAACAGATTTATTGAGGTATAACATAGAGATGACCAAAGAAATTAGGTATACGGATATCAATGAGACAAAGACAATACCTGACAAAACAAAAACTTTGGGAGTAATCGAAAGTAGGATACTCTTAAGTACAATCACGCTAAGAGAATAAACCAAAGGAAAGCTAACCAAATTTGTAACAATAATGGAAATTAAAGGTGTAAAAGAGTATGAACATAGATCAGGACAAAAGCATTAGTGCCAACGTTAATAATAAAGAACACAGTTTAGGCATAAAGATGCATAAATTCAAGCTTAACATAGATATCTTGTTCCAAAAAAATTCTTTAATCAATCGAGAAGGATCGCAAGGGAAGTTACCTTGAATTAATGAACTAAGTGTGGGAGCCATCGATTGGTAGTAAGAGTACATAAAGAAGTTAGCTATGGATTATGAAATCCTAGACTCATAGATAATCAAATATATGAGAACTCAAAGGAAGAAGCTCATAAGCAGAAGAACTTAGTAATGAGAAAAGAGAAAAGATCAAATAGTTAGTTAAGATATGATAATGAATGTTAGAATAAGATATAATACGTGGAGCTAAGGAATTACCTAGTAAATTATGCCTTATAAGATCATTAAGAAGGTTACATTATAAAGGATAGTTGAAGAACCTGAGGAAATACTCAAGTCAAGAGGAAGCGATGGTCATTGATCGTGGTAAGAATAACAATAATGACACCTTAAACATAAAGGGTAACAAAAGGCCTAAGTAATATTTAAGAGTTAGTGTTATCATAACAAAAGATATAAAGAATAAGTAGAATTAATTCAGTCGGAATGGTCGTGGATATGTCCTTATTAGTATGAACATATTAAATTCAGGCAAGACTTTACAATTTAAGTACAAGTACCATTTCGAAGGAAATCTAAGCCCAGATTATGAGGAATTGAGTATTTTTACTACATCTACAAGACGTTATATAGTATAAAATAAGAGATAGATAGAAGTTTATGAATGATACTTTTCATTAAGAATGAAACCTCCGTGAGAATTCTAGAGACATATCACAAACACCCAGGATTGAGCATTCATCTACAAGAATCAAAAGGGGTATATCGAGGTAACATATTCCCAGAAGTCATAGTATCAAGTTCTCAGACAAGATAGTAGGAAGCAAGTAAAGAAAGATAAGAGTAGTAGAGGTCAGATACCTTTAAACCAAGTTGAGACTGAGCAGTTTAGTATTACAACGGATTCAAGGAAAAATTTTATTTAAGGGGTGGAGAATTTGTAACGACCAATAATCCCAACTACGGTTACATCATCCGGGAAAATCGGTAAATTCTTTGAAATTTCGATACGAAATTGTACAATATTTCACTCCAGAAAGCTTATGATATTGGGTCATACCTTTATCATACGAACTCCATTTATTATGAATTTTATATCGTTAGAAAGCTAAGACCGGGATCTATAACTTTCGTGTTTAACACTTTTCTAAATTCTGAGTGGAACTAGGTCGAATTTGATAATTTTCTCACACTCTCTGCACAGTGACGAAAATAAGACTTAAATAAGGAAATTATTCTTCCAACCCGCTCCCAACATTTTTTTAAGATGGCTAAATAACCCTAAATATCCCTCAAACCCCTTAGACTTCTCTAGAAAATACTAAACAAAACAACAACAAGAAAATGAGTTAATAACCACAAGTATTTAAAGGCTACTATTCTTGAATTCTCAAAAGATTTGAAGAAAAGAAGAAAACATGAAGAGAGGGAGAGGAGAAATGAAGAAGAAGAAGGAGAAAGAGAGGGAGATTTGCAAGAAATTGGAAAGAGAATAGAGAGAATCCAACCCAAATCAAGCATATGAAGATAAAAAAAATGGAGCTTGGAGACTCACCGAAGATTCTTAATGGATGGTACACCAACGTTAATGAGAATCTTCTCGGGTTGAGTAGAATTTGTGATTCTTCGACTTGAGATACCACTGTGGGCACATGAGACATCTTCCACACTTAGATGGTAGTCACGTCACCGATCTATTCAGATCAGACATCCGCCTATTCGTTGGGTGTGGATAGATCCTCAGGGTGTTCTGTGTGTATCAAGATAAGATATGTTAGTTCTGTGTACAAAGTATAGGTAGTCCATATATGATTAGCAATCAGATAAAAACCATGGGCCCGTGGTACACTTTAGAAGTGAGTTCTAAGTGTTCTTTTAGAGATTGCTAATAGAGACGTCGACGAGATTGTCCATATAGAGATTTGATATTTACATCTATATCTCTGGGATATATCCGGATATCTATGACAGATGAATTAAACATATGTCATGACCTCGACCTGTATGATTCAGCGAGTTTATCTGTGGTCGTCATAATTTACAGGTGAGTAAATTATTGACACAAAATTGGATTTCGTGACGGATATGCCTGAATATAGAGAGTCTCACTAGTGAAATATACTCGCAGAGCACTAGGGCAACTTTTATGAATGTTACTGATTATTTATAAGTCGTTTAAAGGTTAAACGAAAAATACATGCGAATGGACCTAATAGTCATTTCTTAATTATTGTATATTTGTATTTAATGATAGATTTTATTAAATACACATTAATTAAATGTCAAATTGTGATATTTGACATATATCATAAATATATATGTATTTGGATATCTAAAGTAAATATAATACATATATTTAAATAATTATTAAATAATTAAATTAATTAAAAATATAAATATCTTAAGTTTTGATATTTTTGGAGATGCTTTGAGTTGTTTTATTTGACTTGTTGAAAATCATTAAATGGTATAGTTCACGACCCGTGGGCCTTCTACCTCCATGCGGCATTGCTCCGTCAGGCTTTCGCCCATTGCGGAAAATTCCCCACTGCTGCCTCCCGTAGGAGTCTGGGCCGTGTCTCAGTCCCAGTGTGGCTGATCATCCTCTCGGACCAGCTACTGATCATCGCCTTGGTAAGCTATTGCCTCACCAACTAGCTAATCAGATGATTATATACACAAGTTGATTAAAGCTTTAATGAAACAAAATAAAAATAACTATATATTTATTTATTTCTCCAAAAAATCGGCCAAGGCTTAAAGTTGGAGTATAAATTATTTTGTTTCATTTTTCATTTATTTTAGGTTATTAAGCCACCAAATATTACAAAGTGAGTTTTGAGAGAAAAAGTTTGGAGATCAAAAGAAAAACTTGAAAAACTTGGTTTTTTGTAAGTTTTTCTTAAACTTTTTCAATTAGAAAATTATTTCTATGATACTAGGCTACAACATGTGTTGCTTAGTTTCTTCTATACTTTTTTATTTTGTGATTTATTGGTTGGAAACGTGTTTGAAAGATTCTTGCATGCTTGTTTAACAAAGTAAGTTTGAAATGGTTTCATAAGCTCACTTTTGATTATTTGATAATCAAGTTGACATTCTAGAGTTGCTAAGCCACTCATTGATGACCTAGAATTTTTCTTGAGTTTTTTCATGATGGTGAGACTTGTTTGGTGTGGTAAAGTTTGAATTAAAGTGTTGGATTCAATTGATTTGATAAAATTTGTCAATTTGAAGAAATTATAAAATTAGGGTTCTTACCCCTTTCCAAATTGGGGCTTTTCATAAATGTGATGTATTATGGTGTTTATATGATGCATATTAATTTTTGAGTTGATTGGATTTGATCTTGACATGTTTTGAACAAAAAAGGACCAAATTGCAAAAACTGAAAAATTCTGGGTGTGTTCGGCAATTACAAAAAAAAAATGGGGATTTTGTTGCAATCTGATTTTGATGTGTTGGACATGTTTGAAATCATTTTAGAAATGATTTAGAATCATCCAAAATTATATTTGACAATTTTAGGACTAAAATGATCAATTTGTAAAGTTTTGGGCCAATTCGACAATTACCAAGAAATTTGGTTTCTTGTGTAAAATTTCAGTTTTTAAGTATTGGATAATTAACTAAATATGTTTATTTAATTGATCTAAGAAAAATTATTGAAATCTGAAAATTTTGATTTTCCGCGTTTTTCACTGTGTTACCGGATTTTCGCCATAAAACCCCTAAACAATCAACACAAAGCTCAGGATTCAATTGGATTTCAATCAGGTTAGACCCAACAAATTAAAGGTAATAGTGACTCTTTCTCAATCCTGCTTTTACCACACACAACATGAATTTTTCTTGTGTTAGACGAAGGGATGGGGAAATTCATAATTTGTGATACATTTTCATTTGATTACATCTATATTTTTATTTTTTATCTAAAAAAAAAAATCTATATTTTTATCCATTTAATTACAATTTATATTAATTCAATTTCAACCATAGTAATCAATTATTTGGATAAGATTAAGATTCATTGTTCACAAGTGTACGTGGGATCCATATGTAAACTATAATACTTATGCAGTACGCGCGCTTAGTTTGCATCACTTATTGCATGCTCCAATTCTAAGGTGTACTAAACTCAAAAAGTCAGAGAACAATCAATATTTTTTTTTTATAATCAGGGTGTCCGAGCCAGTTTACGCGCACCTCGATTAATCTTTGGGACCTGTGTCTCGTGCCCTCAGAAGTTTCCCAACACAGATCATGGTAAGTCGCTGGCCGTTCACACCAGGGGGCATGGCCCCAAGGAAATGCAATAGTGAGATTCGAACCTTGAACCTGAGAGGGAGCAAACCACTCAAGTCCAAAGCCTTTACCATTGAGGCAACCCCTTGGGGTTAACAATCAATATTTTTATTATACCATAGGCATATCTACTTGTATGATGTGATTATGTAAATTGTTTTATCAAACAAATTAAGGTAGATAATGGCTTATTGAGAGGATGGATGATAGAAAATCCTAAATCCATATTATGATTCAAAAACCGTACTATTTGATATAGGATTTGGAATAAATTTCTATTCAAAAAACGATATGGATTCATGATAATTTTTTATCTCGAATATATAATCGGGATGGTACATGGATTGGAAAATTCTGACTTGTCCCGGTCTATTTCCATCTCTAATTGAGAGTGATTTGGTTGCGAAGTCTATTTTGAACCTCATTTCAATTTTTAATATTAGGAAACTAGTTGTTGGAACAATCAAATCCAGTCTAAGATATCATTTTCAAATTGAAGTCCAGAACAGGAAGTGGGATGGTTGATCAGATACTGCTGAGTGAAAAAAAAAATTTGAAGTGATTGACCAGATGATTCATGACTCACCCTCTCCACCAAGCAATGACCAAAACAGTCCCAAGGCTTCCCAATAAAAGAATCAAAGCATCTCATGCATGTGCTTCAAGATCTAATTCAGTTATTTGATTAACATACTATATGGTACATGCAACATACCTGTTGGGGACTCGGTTCTCTCTCTTTCTGTAACACAGAAATGCCACCAAGAATAAAGATTCATATCACCTCTAACCCCTTTTTTTTTTTTTTTGTTACAAATAAATCCTCACCCTTCCACATGTATCGGGAAGCCCAAGAGTCTTGTTGTTCGTTCTAGATAAGAGACTATAATCTGGATATGTATACAGGCCCCACCGCACATAATAAATAAGTCAGACCTTGCTCTTCAACGACATATCAAATTCATATCTTTCAGCCGCTAAGCCTCCCGAGATCTTCCCTTAAGCCAACCACGTCATTCACCTCTTTAACCTTGTATACGAGTAAATATTACAAACTTTTCAGTTTCTTGGCCATTGCCATCAATTCAAGCAAACTCTTTATTGTCACCGTAGTATTATTACAAGTAAATTTATTTGATGATACATATAAGCTCTCCATAATTCCTGATCACTTTACTTCAGAGCTACTACACATAAAATACTGCAATGCAGTCCATTTAGAAATAGCTTTCATAACAACAAATGCCTGAAATCCTCTGTACACCTATACCAACTAACACCTATATTTCGGAAAAAAAGACATGCGGTAATCTATCCACATTAAACTTGAGACATCAAATTTGTCTCTGATACACCTAACAGTGACTAAATTTCTACTCCACATGCTAGTTCAAAGACTAAGCCCCTAAAAGACGAAGTCTAAGCAGCAGAATACAGATTTGAAACTGTTTACTAAGCAATGACAAAAAACAAACATATAATTCCACATTATCTGTCAATAAGAAAAGATGTTCAGTACACTTCTTTACTTAAATAGGAACAATCTAAAAATTACAATCAAAACCATCACTAAAAGAAATCAAACTCAAGATAATTATCAGAACCTTTCTGATTAGGAGCAGCCAGTGTAGCCTTCGGTAATGCGGACACAGGTGGCACATGGCTGTCGTCAGCTCGTGCTGGGGCAGTCTTTTCACTTGATGATGTTGGAGCTGGTATTCGCTCAAGCTCGACTGGCTTTGGAATTTCAGGTGGGGTAGCACAGCGTATCAACGCCCAATTGACACCTTCAAAGAAAGAGTGTTGTTTAATTTCAGTTGAACCTCGCTTATATGCCAATCTATGCTGTGGTTCCTTTACAAGCAACCCCCTTATGAGATCCCTTGCTGCAAAACTGACAACGGGAGATTCTGGAAACTTAAGAGGCTGACCCACAGCATTGAATAATGTGGCTCGGTTACTGGATCCTTTAAAAGGGGTTTTACCGAATAAGAGTTCATACAGAAAGATCCCAAAAGTCCACCAATCAACAGCACTTCCATGACCTTCACCCTTGATGATCTCTGGTGCCAAATACTCATGGGTTCCAACAAATGACATAGACCGGGCTTCAGTGGGCTCTGCTATGAGCTCAGGTAATGGGCTGACTTGGCTTCCAATTTCATTTTTAGGTTTTTTTTCCTTCCTGGACTTGCTAGAAAAGAGGCGGGGTGAGAAGCATGTAGGAGTGACACAGGATGGTTGAATGCAGGAAGGCTCAGTGCAAGGAGGTTGGACACAATAAACAGGATTCTTTCGTAATGGCTCAGACTCAAAGGATGAGGTCTTAATAAGAGTTGGACTAACAGTACAGCGGAGGGAAAGATCAAAATCTGTGAGCATTATATGTCCATCATCCCTCACAAGGACATTTTCTGGCTTAAGGTCACGATAGATGATACCGAGCATGTGAAGATATTCGAGAGCTAGCAGGACCTCTGCCACATAAAACCTGGAAATAGAAATGAAAATAAGCAACATCATTACCATCAAGTTCATGAAATGCAACAAGTTAGAATTGAGCTTTCCATAAATGAGTATGAAAAGCATCAAGCAAGTAGAAAGGGGAAAAAACAAAAATTAAAACCAAAGCCCCCAATATTTAGTATTCGCTGCAGCCAATGGAAACATCTCTTTATAGATATACACAGTCTATTGAATTATATACTCTATCTATCAACCATACAATACAAGAACCGTGTTCGCACAGTGAAGTGTAGCAAGCTATTTCTCCTCAAGCATAAAAATAATCAAAAGGTCCAAGAAATCACAAACTATAACAACAAATTTCCTTAGTTCCACCATGATATTTATATTATCTGCAGTAAAAGTTCCACAACATCTGCCTCTAGGCCTGTTGACTTTTGATCTAACAAAGAGAAGGCATCGATTGTTGCAGCAGATTCTTGAAGAGGATTGACCATGAATAGGGGTGGCAATTTGGGTTAGGATTCGTTTATTCGTTCGATTCGATTCGCTTTAAAGCGAATACAGGTTTGAAAAAATGGATTCGTTTAATAAATGGGTCGATTCGATTCGATTCGTATATTAAACGAATCGAATACGAATTTAAGCTCATCAATTCGTTTATTCGTTTAGGATTCGTTTTATTATTTTCTTTTACTTGTTATTGTTATTTTTCAATTAGGATTCGAGAAATTATGACTAATTACTATAGAAAAATAATATTATCGATATTTGATAAGGTATTTTTAATAAATATATTAATTACATAATTTATATGTATATATTTATGAAGAATTAATGTAAATAAATTATGGTAAATTATGTTATTGAATAATATTATGACTAAACGAATATTCGTATTCGATTCGTTTAATAAACGAAAAGAATATGAATCATGATATTAGGATTCGTTTAATAAACGAATCGAATACGAATCCATCATATTTTGATTCGATTCGTTTAGGATTCGATACAAATTCGATTCGTTGATTCGTTATGCCACCCCTGACCATGAACATGTTTCAAAATTTCAGAAGATATTAAATAGGGATTTCACAATGCACGAGTATGAAAAAAATTAGGTTAACAATTGATAATCACAGGTTTGTCAACTAAAATATGCATAGCACTAGATTAAAAAGCCAAAAACCAAGTCAAAAGTTGGGTTAATCATACTTCACCGCTTGCTCGGGAAAATGTTTGCCTGGCTGTTTCTGCCTCAAAGTGTGCAAGTCTCCTCCAGGACAGAACTCCATTACCAAACACGAGAACTTATCCGTCTCAAAGTGAGTATAAAGTGTTGGAAGAAAGGGATGGTCTAGAGATTGCAATATCTCTCTCTCCGTCTGAGCCCGAAGCAGTTTCTTACGCCCTGCTAAAGATGATTTATCCATTACCTTAATTGCAAAATGGCATTTTGTTCCACTCAACTCTGAAAGATAGACACTCCCAATATCCCCACAACCCAACCTTTTTAGCAGTCTAAAATGGCATAAACCCAAAACTCCATCTCTAGCTCTGACTGCTTGGATGGCTTCCCATCTCAAATCATTTGCTTTATGGGGCTTATTGATACTGCTACTGAAGCTGCTACATGTGCTGTCATCACTCACATCACTGCTTGTGCTGCCTCTACACATACTGCTCTTGCCACTCTCAACAAAATCCATACGATCACTAATTTTTGTGCTTCCACTAGTTTTTGCAAGACTGCAGGTGCCATCACTAACTTTGGCAGAAGCTGAACTGTTTTTCACACTTCCATACTCAGATGTTTTCTTTTCTTGATCAACAGAAGCATCCTGGGAGCCTCTAGTGTGACTTGCAGCAGATTTGTATTCAATACTACTAGATTTAAGTTGATTGATCAAAGAATCAATAGGCCCCTTCGGATTCGAATTTGATGAAGCCTTACATTGAGAAGCTTCTACAGCAAGGTGCTTTGTGGTGTCATCCACTGATTTTGGTAATTTTTTTGGAGAAACCAGCTCTGGTTTGCTTGTCTTTGATCCATTTAAGGGCAAGGACGTAGGATCATCTGCTCCAATTTTTTGAACACCGGCTGTTTTTTGTTGTGCTCTTGAGGAAGCTTTGGCAACAACTTTTGAGGCCATCAGATTATACAGAAATCGTTAGATGTACATCAGATTAAAAAAATAAATCACTCAGTACCCTTCCCAGAAAGCAATTGTAACAGCAATCAGAAGTCCAACAAATTCTCTCCTGAATCTGCAAACAACAACTAAATAAATTACAGACATCAAAATAGGGTAAGACATCGTGCTGCACTCCTATTTCTATATGAAACTAACTTTCTAATAATTAGCCCAAAAATTAAAAAAGAAAAAGGAAAAGAGTTTTCCGTGCATATTTGAAACTGGAATTAAGAAAGAAAATCGAAAATCTCAGCCCATAGCTAAAAACAGCACAACATTATCCACAAAACTAAAAAGGGATCTGAGATGCAAACTTTGATAACCAAACCTTAACACCCAATTGCTAAATGAAACTAACTTTCTAATAATTAGCCCAAAAATTAAAAAAGAAAAAGAAAAAGAGTTTTCCGTGCATATTTGAAACTGGAATTAAGAAAGAAAATCAAAAATCTCAGCCCATAGCTAAAAACAGCACAACATTATCCACTAAACTAAAAAGGGATCCGAGATGCAAACTTTGATAACCAAACCTTAACACCCAATTACTAAAATAAATTAATTTCACAATGAATTAAGAAGATTCAATCACCCAATGAACAGAAACAGACCTTATTTTGATGTGTAATACTAGAAAACACACAAACTGTATATAATTAGCTCTCAAAAGCACATCATGTAAACGAAAACAATAATTACAAAAAGAAAATCAGATATATAGAACAAGTAAATTGATTAATGGATCACCAGAAAAGATGAAAAAAAAATCAGCTAATTAATTCGTCCAGCTACATATTGCAGTTAAAAGACAAACCTCAGCTAGCTAAACTCAATCAGATAATGAAAAAACATCAGAATCGATAATATAAGCATGATCATCGAAGCTCAAGAAAACATAAAAACCAGATCTTGATCACAAAAACCACAGCTTTTTTTCTTGGACCCAACACAGATCCAAAACAACAACAAACAAACCCATATAAAAAATCTAAAAGTACCAAGGCAAAAGAACGAAAACCCATCAAGCAAAACAGAACAATAATTTAAAAAAAGTACCTGACTTCAAGGATCAAAAACCGCAGGTGCTTTGCTTTTTCAATTTGTTCTCTAATTTTTTATTTTTTTTTGGGCAAGTGACCAAAACACGAGAGCTCTTTCAAAGCTGAATTTATTATTAATTATATAAAAATAAATAAAACTGTTTGTATGGAGAGAGTAAAAAAAAAGTATAGATATTCATACAAAAATTAAACAAAAAATTATAAATAAACACTAAAAGTAAAAAAAAAAAAAAAAACAATGTCAGATAATAATAA
>SKCR01035171.1:0-253057 GCA_019454045.1 Zanthoxylum bungeanum
CCCATTTACAACATAATAAGCCCAATCTAATTTAAGGCCTAAATAACTAAATTACATGAATCCAATTCCGTAATTTAATTACCTAAAGTGCAATACATGATTAATCACCCAAATCAATATTTCCAAAACAATAAATTAGCTTAATTAATCATGTTCTTTATCATCATCACATGTCCAACACATAAATGAAAAATCAAACCCATTAACCATGCTTAAAGTCTCGGCCAAGGGAGTAATTTTTGTCCGATTTGAATTTAATCCAATTAATTCCACAATCGACATCTAATTAATTCCCGAATGATTTCCAATACATCCAATTATCAAAATCAAAAATCCAAGACATTATAGGGCATAATGCATTCGGCCACCTTAAGGAAATTAGGGATTTTGTTCAATTCAAAATTCAATCCAATTAATTTCAAATTAACATCATCCTACATGATTCTAATTCATCCAATGAATCAAAATCAAAAAATTCCAAATTTCCAAAATTCCTTATACCATTCGGCCAACATGAATTTTGGGGAAAATTGATCCAATCATTATTTCATTAAATTGATCCAATCAATCACT
This sequence comes from Zanthoxylum bungeanum, assembly GCA_019454045.1. Classification (NCBI taxonomy): domain Eukaryota; kingdom Viridiplantae; phylum Streptophyta; class Magnoliopsida; order Sapindales; family Rutaceae; genus Zanthoxylum; species Zanthoxylum bungeanum. The sequence continues at coordinate 574 of SKCR01035171.1, forward strand.
AATTAAACATGTTATAGCATACTCAAACATTCAATTCATTCAAATCATGCTCAAAACAAGTTTACCCAAATTTTAGCCCTAAAAATTTCATGCTTGAACCTAGGCTCTTGATGCCATTGTTGGTTTTATTCTAGGTCCCAAGATCATCAAACAAGCATGATAAAGTGTGAAATACATATCAAAGAAGTTGCGGAATACTTACATTGATCGGTTGTGCGACGCGGAAGCAACAAAACTCCAAAAACGCTCACTGGTTTTGGCGAACTGCAGTGCAGATTTTTGCTCACTGATTTGACTTCGTTTTTGGTCCTTCGTCAAGCTCCAAGCTTCGTCGAATGGTTTCCGGCTCATGGGTGAGCTTCCCTATCACCTTCGCATGTCTCGTAAGTGTGCTAGCACTTGTGATTTTGCCACAAAATCACACTCCAAGCTTCCCACACAGCTCACTGTTTTGTCAAAACCAGTAAGCTTTTAACAGCCCCTTGGGCGTGAGTTTAGGAGAGAAAGAGAGAAAGAGAGATGTGTTGAATTGTTTGAAAAAATGGTATATGTTTCCTTTATATATTTCCAAAACTATATAAATGATTTACCAAATAATTTTACAAAAGTCAAATGGTGTAAAAAATAATTGATTTCAAAAATCAATTCATATACCAAACATTCCAACCACTCCACTAACTCACATCATGTCATATCACTCAATCAAATTGTCACATCACTCAAAGTGACATGATTTGACGCTTGATGTGACGCTAGATGCGACTAGCGATTTGACGCTTGATTTGATTTGCCGCACTCGAATTCGAAATACGAATGCACTCGCAAATAATCTCGGGCTCGGGTTCGCTAATTCTAAATTAACGAATTTCTGTCGCGTCGTAATTAAATGATTACACCTAGCGAAGTCACTATTCACGTCGCTAACGAATATTATTCTAAATTAATTCGCTCGCCCGAATTAAAATCTAATTTTAATTCCGCGTCGAAATCTAATTTCGTTTAATATATCAAATATATTAATTTCTCGATTAATTCCAAATTAATCGTTATCTCTCTTTAATTGATATTTTATCCCAGATAAAATATCTCCGCAATTAATCCCAGATTAATTTTCTCTCTCTTCTAATTAATCCCAGATTAATTTAGAGTGCGAGTTATACGTCATCGGTGAATCTTTGGGAAGCGACCCATGAGATCCCCGGATATGTTGGCAGTAAATACGGTCGTCGGAGTATCCGAACACGTACGTACCAAGTACCACGTCCTACTGATTTACAAGACAAGGTTAGCTTCTAGCAAAACGCCATGCCTACCCAATTCTCCAGAAATATTCTTACGGGAATATATAAGGATCTATATCAGGCGTAGTATACCAAGTATCGTGCAAATCGGCCCAGTATCGGATAGTCACGTGCTAGGCCTGGGGCTGGATAAGTGTCTGCCCCGTACGAAGCACATGTCGGATGTCTGGTAACTAGTCTCTATAATCGGATATACATGACCTTGTCATAATATCCCGATGGCTGCAGCACCTCAGAGTACTAATACCGTATCCTGCGTGAGATCATCTCCACTATGACTGGAGTGATACTTCCGTCTTGACATCACACCCAATACTCTACGATTCTCAATATACTCAGCTTCGGCGTACACAGAACCGGTTAGAGTCCTAGACGACCTCAACTAAAGTATATTGATTGTCGTAAGCATTAGCGGTGCAAGTCTCAGGTTAAGACCAAATACACCTACCCTGATTTCGGATTCCCATAGACACATAGTCATAATACCAATGGGATTCCGAGGGGTCTATCCAGAGCGAAGCTATTTCTCGTACCATCGGTGAAACATAACCTCCTATCGCACTTGCATGAGTATCCAATACCCAAATATATGAGAACTATGCTGTTGTGCCCTCACAACGCGCACAAGTGCAATACTAGCCTATTCCGCATTATCGATGTCCAGTCTCGATAATACTACGACTAGGGATATTTAATGATTAATCCTTCGTGGACTGATACTGTCTCATATCATCTCAATCCAGGAACTAATCATATGGACCTCTCTTCATTTATATATCTAAGGTGATCTAATCACAAATGATGAGAGTGCAATTTCCTTGTCATATAGTTAATCTGTACAACATCACTATGATCTGTACAAATAGTGACGCTATGGGTCATATTATCCAACATCCAATTGGGCCCAAAACCGCATCCATAAAGCCCAAATGCGACTTAATGGACCTTTAAAGTTTAATTGGGCCTAATGGGCCAAGATTAATTTATAGGCTTATGGGGTAACTCCCGGATTGGATTTTGGTTATTCGTTTTGACTCGAGTTGACCAAAAGTCCACGCCTTAAGAAATTAATTAAAGCCCATTAGACTTTAATTAAATTAATATTGGATATTAATCGGTCTTTGAGACGCGTTACGATTAAATTTGGAATTTAAGTCGTAAAGGTTTATTAATAAAATAAAGTGTAATATTTAATTTGGAATTAAATAGTGGATTAGTATTAAATACATATTAAATTGGATTTAATTATGTAGTTTAATTTAATTCGGGAATTCGTACTTTAAGTACTTATTCGCAAAAACGAGTTTGACCCGAACAAAATCAAATCGTTGTTTGAACATTGGATGATCACTAATTATCAAGATTAATTAATTGGATTAGATTGATTGATAACATGCTTGAGTGAATACATGGTTGTGATGCATGAATAATGTATATCGGATGGATATTAGATGGGTGGGGCAATTTTAGAAATTGTTGTAATAAATTTGATTTATTAATTGGACCTGCGTGTCCAGCCTTATCACCTCCTATTCTTTGTATTCTCTTCTCACCTATTCCCCTCAATGTAAATGAGGTTTCTTTAGAAGTGTAGTGTAACGGGTAGAAGAAATATTTGTGCTAGCGGGAGAGAGAAAGGTAGAGATTTGATCTAGGATCAATGTGTAAAATATCCATCCGCATATCATTATTATTTTATCATATGCGCTTTATTATGTGTTTAGAATGCATGTTTAAGGGTGTATGATGATGAGACCTTAACAAAGATAATAAATTGGTTGCCAATTTGCACACGAAAAACCCTCATCAAATATCATGCGTTTTTCCTTCCATTGAGTGATTCTCACTCAAGATCCGAGACGGCATTGGGTTGTTGGCCAAAGTCAAGCCCTTTGTCTGTCGAATATGTGTTTGAATCACGAAGGCTTTGTTACATGTCAGTGTCTTGTCCAAGTTGTGGTTTGTTGGCCAAAGTCAAGACCACTTCTTGTCCATCGACATTGATTACAAAGCTTTCCATGGTCAATGGGTCGCGCTTGACTGGGATCATTAGGTTTGTTGTGCCAAAGCCAAGGCCTAGTTGATTCAGAGGAAAAATGTTAGGTAATACATTGGATGTATTGGCATATATAAGATATATGTTTAGGATTTGGAAGTCCACCTACTGGATCTAGGAATTGGATTGGATCCAATTGATCTTAGAGATCTACCTAGTTAATTATCTTACAATTTGTTGGCCAAAGTCAAGATTGTGTGATATTTAACGGGATCCTAGCCAACTAGGAAACACGGTTTCCCGAGTACTCGACAGAGGGTTAGAGGCTCGCCGAAAAATAGTGGGAGGCAAGAATTGAATTTTCAATACTCGTTCAATTACTCGCCATACGCGCTCATTTAAATTATTTCGTCATTAGATTACATGTTAGTTGGACTAATATTTAAATTGTTGTTTTATTTAACAGTTGGACTGTATTATAGTTGATTATATGTAATTGGATTATATTAATCAATATATTTGAATTAATTAATTTCAATTTACAGTTGATTTTATAATGGGATTATAATCAATGTAATTGAGGTTAATTAATTTAGATTATATTTGATTATATAGTTGGAATATTATAATCATTATAATAAATAGTACCACAAATCGTTGATTAAATAGTTGGACTATTAGAATCAAGATATAAATGAAAGATTAGTGTTTATGAAGGAATTGAAGACGAGCAAGGCTCTGACTTCAAATATGTTTGTCAAAATTATGTTCATTACTAGTATTAAAATTGGATTTTTAGAGACTTAATATGGTACATAATAAATATATAATTGATGTTCAGAATCTGCTATGAGCAGGATTAGAGAACTGTTATAATGTAACTAGTTTGACTAGATACATTATCTCTTTATCAGTGTTTAACCCACTGCGGGTGAACCTTTATATTTTAGAACACTAAAATGTTTTATTATATAAGGATGATATTGAGATAAACACATTAGATGTGAATAACAGAATTTATATTTTGAATATAAATAAATCTCAAATATATATAATGACAAACAAATAGCTCAAAGTGATTTGATCAAGGAAGAAACTAATTATGGCATTGTTGTCTGGGACACAATCGAACAAGACTCGTATATCCACACTTTCGAAGAGTGGGTACTCGGACTGTTTTGATTCCAATCAAATAAAGTCTACGAATCTATTTATTGGGCAATGTGCCTAAAACACTATTTACTTGGTAAAAGTGTAAATGCCACCGATCTATTAGCCCTAGTTCATAATGAAGCAAGTGGGCCCATGTCTAGCTAGGCTAGATATGGATATGAATATTTCGTGACCTATACAGATGTGGCATCGCGTAATGGTTTGTGTTTTTCTTTTGAAGAACACAAATCGGAAACTTTTGGAGTTTCGACACGAAATAGACAAATAGATCGACTATAGTATATTATACCGTCACGGTAAGACCGTAATGGAAAATACTTAAGCAATAAGTTTCTTATATACTTGAAAGAGTATAGTATTCTTTCAAATGAGGACTCCTCCCGGAACACGTCAAAGTGACGGTGTGTCCGTACTGGATAAATCGAATTTTGTTAGACATGATAAGATTAATCAAGAGTCGCTCTGAGCTACCATTTCCTTCAACGGATACAGATAAACAGTGTAAGAACTTATTTAGAATAAGGTTCCATAATAATCTGTTTGACAGATTACATATTAGATATGAACGGAAAGAAACCGGGTTTCTCATTCCTGACCATTTGGGATGCTAGGCATATGTTTGGATGATACCAAACTAAAACCCAAATTGGATAAGTGTCAATTGTAGGCTATCCTAGGGATACCATAAGTATTGTATTTATACATCTCACCAGAGAATAATTAGATTGTTGCTCACCATGCAGTTTTCCTGAGAGGAATACAGACATGCAGTGGTAAGTGGGAGGATAGTAAAACTCGATGAAAATTGGAGTAATACTATTCAAGACACCTATTCCTAATGGAACATAAATAGTTCATCAAGGATGAAACTATTCCATTAATCTTCGAATACACAAGAACCGCGTAGATCGGAGAGAGTCAGAAAACAACCTGGGGTATGGGTTTCTGATCTCACCTCATAAGATGTTAATCTTTTAAGGTATACCAACTGATTACGTATGAGGTAGTGATACAAGGTATCGACTCCCTATTATGACAAAGTGTCATGAGTCCGAATGGATTCCATGTATATCAACAAGTTTGGATACTAGTTGATGTACCATAAGACATTGTGCCTATTGGTACTTTATAAGTCTTCAAGGAAGACATACATGGAAGGCAACATACCAACGTACTAAGCTAGGCTTGTAAAGAAAAGGTAGAGTTATCAACATTGTGTTGATTCCGACGAAACCTTTTACCTGTTGCCATTGTAAATCCATTTGGATAATGCTTGCTAAAGGTGTGTATTTCATTTATGAAATATGACAGCTTAACGGAAAATCGATTTCCTGAAAAGGAAACCTTTCGGAGGATGTTTATAACATCCTGTCGGTTTTGTCGTACCATAACAAGCAAACAAGTTTGCAGGTTATTCGATCCATGTTTGGATTGAAGCAAGCATAGGTTCTAGGAATTGTCGTTTTGATGTAATCATAATGGAGTATGATTTAATTCAAAACGAAATGATTCTTGTGTATATAAAAGGGTTAATGCGAGTGCACTGACATGAATGTCATGTAAGATAATGATAATATGTCATTTCTTGGAATGATATTCCCATAAAATGATCGGTGAAAGCTTGGCTTTCATAGATATTCTTTCATAGAAATTCTCCGAAGAATTCTTGGGAGTAACAACCTTTATTCAAGGAATAAAGATCTACTGGGCTAGATTTGGAGTTGTTAACACTCTCTGAGAAATTGTACATTGAATAATGTACGTAACCTGGTGTCTCATATGTTTTGAGCATATGGAGTCACAATCAGGACAATCCAAGTGATAGTCACTGGATTGAAGTTAAGAACATCTGTTAGTATCTTAGAGAACTAAAGATGCTGTCTTAAATTATGGATTAGGAGAACTTGAAGTGATTGGGATCACTGCTGCAAGTTTCCAAACCGGTAAATACTGCGGTACTATAAAGTTTGAATAATGGGACAGTGAGCTGGAAATATTCCGAGCAAGATAACTGTTGCCGAATAAACAACAAATGCGGATTATTGTTGCAGCTGAGGCAGCAATAGAAGCCATTTGGATCGATAATAAATCTAATTAGATTAGATATAGTTCTTTTAGCAGCTGAGCTAGGCGTCAGCACAGGCTAAGGAATTAAAGGTCTCATCGACGATCCAGTTATATACTTCTATATTCATCTGATTCGTTCGGATCATACATCGTGGCGATGTGGTGATCGTATAAATCGCGTCAGACGATAATCATGGAAATCCGCTGACGAAAACCTTTTCTCAGTAATTTGAGCAAACCGTACATAGTTCGGGTGTTAGACACTCGAGTGACTGGCTATGTGCCAAGTGGGAGATTGTTGGATAATATGACCCATAGCGTCACTATTTGTACATATCATGGTGTTGTTGTACAAATTAACTATGTGACAAGGAAATTGCACTCTCATCGTTTGTGATTAGATCACCATAGATATATAAATGAAGAGAGGTCCATATGATTAGTTCCTGGATTGAGAATGATATGAGACAGTATCAGTCCACGAAGGATTAATCATTAAATATCCCTAGCCGGAGTATTATCGAGACAGGACATCGATAATGCGGAATAGGCTAGTATTGCACTTGTGCGCGTTGTGAGGGCACAACGGCATAGTTCTCATATATTTAAGTATTGGATACTTATGCAAGTGCGATAGGAGGTTGTGTTTCACCGATGGTACGGGAAACAGCTTCGCTCTGGATAGACCCCTCGGAATCCCATTGGTATTATGACTATGTGTCTATGGGAGTCCGACATCAGGGTAGGTGTATTTGGTCTTAACCTGAGACTTGCACCGCTAATGCTTACGACAATCAATATACTTTAGTTGAGGTCGTCTAGGACTCTAACCGGTTCTGTGTACGCCAACTGCTGGGTATATTGAGAATCGTAGAGTATTGGGTGTGATGTCAAGACGGAAGTATCACTTCAGTCATAGTGGAGATGATGTCACGCAGGATACGGTATTAGTGCTCTTAAGTGTTGCGCAACCATCGGGATATTATGACTAGGTCATGCATATCCGATTATAGAGACTAGTTACCAGACATCCGACATGTGCTTCGGACGGGGCAGACACTTATCCAGCCCCAGCCCTAGCACGTGACAATCCGATACTGGGCCGATATACACAATACTTGGTATACTACGCTTGATACAGATCTTAAATATTCTTAGATGGATATGTCCGGAGAATTGGGTAGACTTGGTGCTTTGCTAGAAGCCAACCTTGTCTTGTAAATCGGTAAAACGTAGTACTTGGTACTCACGTGTTCGGATAATCTGATGACTGATTTGACTGCCAACATATCCGGGGATCTCATGGGTCGCTTCCCAAAGATTCACCGATGACGTATGACTCGCACTTTTATTAATCTGGGATTAATATGATGAGAGAGAAAATTAATATGGGATTAATTACAGAGATATTTTATCTGGGATAAAATATCAATTTAAAGAGAGAGAATGATTAATTTGGAATTAATCGATTAATTAATATATTTGATATATTAAACGAAATTGGATTTCGACGCGGAATTAAAATTTGATTTTAATTCGGGCGAGCGGATTAATTTAGAATTAATTCGTTAGCGACGTGAATAGTGATTTCGCTAGGCGTAATCATTTAATTACGACGCGACGGAAAATTCGTTAATTTAGAATTAGCGAATCCGAGCCCGAGATTATTTGCGAGCGCATTCGCATTTCGAATTCGAGTGCGGCACGCAAGTCAAATCAAGCGTCAAATCATTAGTCGCATCAAGCGTCAAATCACTTGTCACTTTGAGTGATGTGACTTGACAACTTGATTGAGTTGACTTGATGTGATGAGTGATGTGTGTGGTTGGCAATTAAAGCCAAATGTGTTTGAAATGAAATGGAAATTCATTTTCATGTGTATTAGATACACAACAAAGACACAAAACCGTGAGACACATTTTCCCTCCTATCTCTCCTCTTCTTCTTCCTCTCATCACTCACGTTTTTGTTGTTCATGTGAGGCAGTGAACTGCCGAATTTAAGAAGCAAAAATGGAGGGAAGCAAGTGCGTTTTGTGGCAAAACAAGAGTGCTAGCACACTCCGAGATCAATGCGATGGTGATAGGGAAGTATACCCATGAGCCGGGAACCAAAATGATGAAGCTTGGAGCTTCAAATCTTGAAGATAAGGGGTGAAATTTACTGTTCACAGCAGCCCACTGCAGTGCAGTCCACTGTCAAGGCAGATTTCATTTTTTTGTTGCCCAAATCGTCACTCAACCGCTCGATGTAAGTATTCCGCAACTTTCGTCGTTGTATTCACTTGTGTATCATGCTTGAGTTTTGATCTTGGGACCTATAGAAACTCCAACAATGTACACATGAATGACAGATTCTATATGATATTCACAGGATATCATGAGCATCACTCCACACCAAACGAACAGGCGGAGGTCTGATCTAAATAGATCGGTGACGTGACTGCCATCAAAGTGTGGAGGATATCTCATATATCCACAGTGGTATCTCAAGTCGAAGACCACAATGTTACTCGACTCGAGAAGATTCCTATTGACGATAATGTACCATCTATTAGTAAATCTTCGGTGAGTTGTTCAGTATTTATCAAATAAACACCTACATGTCTATACGAGTCTCCCAATACTCATGGTTCATTGGGATAAGCCATCGGACCAAGTCTCAATATAGGACTTGTACTAGTCTCAGCGAATTTTACTAACCAACCATGTCAGTAAATCTTGACCAGGAACTTTATTTGATAATATATTTCTAGTAGTGACACTTTCCAATGTCAATTTCAAATTATTTTATAACTGCACACTACAAAATATATTATCGGGTCTTTGTCTAATATATACATATCATTAAATCATATTTAGTTTCAATCTAATTGTAATTAGATCGAATATGTATATAAAAGCAAGAAGTACTACCATAAATAAATAATATTATGGAAAAATGAATTGTTTGTAATCATGAATCGGACATAAATACGATCCGGATTGGCACTCCAAGCACAAACATGACGGTTTCTCCCACTTGCTCTAGTGCTAATCGACAGTATCATATACACATCTACATATGTATTACATACGTGTGGTCCTCAAAATCTGACCTAGCATTCAAGAGGTAGGCAACAATAAGTAAGCCCGCTATAACATATTGAGTTTATCGAACAAACCCAATTGTTTCCTTTAGTCAGCATCATTCATATATTGTATAACCTAAGTTATACATCAATATGACTCAAATGCGACATCAATATTGTGCTACAGCTACTGAGTTGTCTATGTATTTAGATATCAAATCCAAATATTATGAGACAACCGCAAGCACAACACTAATATCAAAACTTCTAATTTATAAGGTCAATATGTAACTTCATAAGTCAATACTTCATAAATTACAACTAATTCCACTAATATAGTAGAATCAACCGTGACACTCCCACTGCATCTTTTCTGACTCTATATGACATAGACCATCTAATGTCATAATTAGACTCAAAACTAATTTGATCCTAATGGTTGTTGACTTTATTCTCCATGAATAAGAAACTCATTCTTAATATCTCAAAGATAACAAAGAACATGTTTTAAGACACATCCTATGGTCTACAACATATCTAAATAGTTCGTAACAGTTACGATTAAATTGATATCTTTAATCGTACATAATATAATATTCATTATGACATCATCTTATGATGCATAAATGACTAGACATTCTAATCAATTTCTCTTTCAACAAAGGAATCATCATTTATGAAAGATGAATACTATATATAAGAGGCACACTAACTGTCACACAAATAGTCTTGATGTGTCCTTTATTAGATCATATCTAATGCACGACTAATGGGAGTATCTCACAAGTCTCTTATTTTATATCATATATAAAACTTTATATTAAATATAACAAAGACTACTCCCACTGCTTTCATGGAGAAAAGAAGACTTAGGTAAATCTTTTTCCTCACAAACATCTCATTATTATATTAATAATGAAAATGTCGTTAGGATATACAATACTAGAAAGAAATATGTACGCTCCCACTAACCCTACTATCACATATGTATTCTTTATGCTTTGATAAAATCAGACAATCTGACTAATATCAAAATCAAAGAACACAGATTTTCGAAAAGCTCATCTGAATCTACAATAGGCTCTATAAACTTGTATATCAAACTGTGATCTTAGCAGAATACAAACTCAAGGGCCATTCTAGAATGAACTCTTCAAACAAAGAAATCACAATAGATCTCTTCTTCGAAGAAATCATGCAGGAACGTCATTTTGCATTCCTAACTAAAATACATAGTTTAATATCAACATTAACCAACAGATCCTTAATTTTTAATTAGTGTCACTAGAGATGAGTTTCCTCAGAATCTACAATAAATTGCTGAGTATAACATTTCTCATTGTCACACTATAAAGGTGATGAGTGGTAAATCTATCACTATTTCCCACTAATTTAACCTAATATTTTGTATAGTTTCTTGAGTTTTGTGAATATTTTGATGTGTTTTGTGTTATTTTGTAGATAAATAAAGTTTCAGGACATTCTGGAGGTGATTTGGGCCAAAACAGTGAAAATTGGACGAAAAGGGTATTTTGGTAAATTCCCGCGTCGCGACGCCTAACGTGCGCCGAACAGTGCTAACGTGCGCCGGGTCCACAAATCAGAATCTGAGAAAAGTTTGACTTTGCTAACGTGCGCCGTGACACGTGTCACCATCACAGCCGATCTGCTAACATGCGCCGTGCCACGTGTCAGCATCCTACGGTGCCGACAGTCATCATCACCATGTTTGCCACATGTCACTCCACGTCATTGCCACATCATCAGCCACATCACCAGGTTGACCAAGTCAAACTGCCACCTCACTGCCACGTCATCATCAGCCAATCAGAAAGTGCCACGTGTCGCAATCCTACGGTGCTGACAGTCTCTTTCCCACGTGTCGCCACGTCACCGACACGTCAGCATCAATCATTGAGTATCTAATCCTTATCTGACATGTGGCAGATAAGAATCTCATCGACCAATCAGAAGCCGCCACGTGTCAAAATAATTGAAGCCCAACCACCTCGCCACGTGTCACCTTATCAGCTTATCCAGAATCTTCAAACAGACGAACCAGAGCGTGCCATGTCGACAGAAGCTGGCGTAGCGACGCCAAAGGCCCTGGCGTCGTGACGCTGGAAGCCTACCGAGGCCTATAAATAGAGCTTCAAATTTCAGTTTTAGTGGTACCACTCTCTCTCATCTCTTTGATGTAAAGAGAGAGTTTCTCTCTCTACTTTCTTTTAATTTTTAGTTTTTTAGTTTTGTAATTAATTTTAATTACGTTTTGTAATAATAGTAATTTACTTGTTTTTTTTACTTTTTACAGTTTTTACTATTTACCATGAGGAGGTAACTTCCCCAGCTAGGGTGAAAGGTAATTCTTTACTATTGCTATTTAGATTAATCTCCCTTAAATATAATATATTCACTATTTAAAATATTGACTTAAAAAGGATACCGCCAGATTGGTCGGTTGGTAATTAAACTTTCTTACCGCCTATATGGCATGTTCATGGACAAATCTTTTTACCGCCTTAATGGCTGGTTGGACTTAATTTGACTTAATCAGGATACCGCCTATATGGCTGGTTGGTAATGTTATCACAAGTTTATATATTATATTATGGGAGATATCTAAATTAGTAGTAGTAAAAGTAATTCCTTTTACCTTAGCATTTTATTTTATTGTAATTTACTTTTCAGTATTTACTTTACCGCATTTTTACTTTATGTCTTTTATTTTCAAGTTTTTACTAGCACTAGTTATGTGTTGTAACTAAATTAGTTATCTGGGGTTGTGATGACTTTTAATATCACCGTTTTATAAGGGGTTAGATTATAGCTTGGGTAATATAAAGATTTATTTATTGAGTCTTAATCTTAATGCTTTTTCATTAACTGGCCATTAATAAAATTGATCTGGAAAATCTAAAATGAACTAGACATAGGGATTTTAGGTTTCAGCCTTAGACTCAATAGCCCACAATCTTCCTTGAGGATAGATAACCCTTTAATAGATTTCCTTACAGGATATGAATATACCTGTCGGGCGGGGGTAGCCATAATTGGAACTTAAACTTAATGAATCAAGATAATTTGGTTGACATAGACATATGGTTCAATTGGGTTAAACTGGGTATTTGTGTCTGACCATCGACAGAGGCTTACACATAATTTAGTGTTCCAGGTTAATAAATCAATATATTACCCAACTTTAAGATAACCACTTCATCTTTAAAATGATATTGGAAGAAATCACAACCCTAGATAGTTTTTAATATTGAATTTTCTTAAAACCTATTTTCGACAATTTTATTTACTTGCTTTTAAATTTAGAATCGTCACCATTTCAAATCAATCAATCAACCTGTTAGATACTAGTAATCATTTGACCTCATAAAATTAATAGATTATATATTAAGTCCTCGTGGGATCGATATTTTTATACTACTTGAACGATACGTGCGCTTGCGTTATACGTGTGTGTTTACGCCGGTCAAAAGGTCAAACCTTTTATAAGCTCATGTTGCTTTGGATGCGCAAACCATTTGCACACTTTATAAACGATTTATAACGGAAGCTCAATCAAGTTCCAAACTTGATCGTAGTAAGCTATAAACAATCTTAGATCTATGGTTTAATCTTAACTTTATTAATCGATATCAAATATCGCTCCCACTATAAGTTATAGGATAATTTTCTTCGATAAGAAAACAACATAACCATTTAGTATCAAATACTTCGCACATGATTCTGACATACTATTGAACTTATATGGAAGATGTCTAAGGGTATTTTCATCTTATTAATTACGTGGTTCCATTTATAGTTTATCACTCTAACATTTAACTTCATTAAGTCAAGTCTTTTCTATAATGGTCAACATTCGATATTATACACCAAGTAAAAAAATAATTTTATTACTCGGGATCATAGAAAAGATGTTCTATCAAATAGAATACAATATTTTATTAAATAAAATAAATGATAACCTTTTACTTGTACCTCAGAGGCGCAAATACTTTTCAATTATATAACCATTATATAAAAGAAAGACTTTAATCTCAAACTTTTCAAGATTCGAATTTTCTACTTATACATATCATATACGTAACTGTAGAAACTAATGGAACATTAATTAAAAGGATGAATTAGTGTTATTGTAGCATATCCTCAAGAGTATTGAAACTAATTCGGTAACACTCAATATTAAACAAACCAAATCATATATGATTCGATTTCTCCCACTGACCAATTCCATCACGATGGAATCGTAGAAGAATAATAATGAGTAAGAATCATATTCATTGAATAATCTTAGAACTAATTGCCATAAATTCATATGTTTGACCGTATCAAACATCTTTGAACAATTCAAAGACTCATGATGAATTTTAAGGATATAGTTTTCAAAACTTCAGATGAAAAATCTTTGAACCAGTCAAAATATTCGATCCATGTTTCATTTGAACAGATTGAAAGTTCTCGAACCATTCAAGACGTTCAATATGTGTTCTTTTAGAAACACATAATTAAGTCATGACAATTCATTAACTAAGTTACGAAGTAAAGAAAACTATTGTAGGCACTGCATTTTTGCATGTAAGTCCCGATGATGAGCCTCGTACGGAGGCACTACCTTTTTATGTCGTGGAAGTCGCGAGATACAGACGTCGGAAGGGAAAAATCAAGAATTGACATCTCGTTGGATTTACTTTGCTTATTTAGCTTCGGGTTTGCTCGTCAAATCTCCGTTTCAAAATTTATCCCTGGCCCGAACCTTAAACCTACCCACATGCCTCACGTCACTACACAAATTCAACAAAACCATTAAATAAACCTTCCCTCACGTGAACACACACACAAATTCAAACACAAAACAACAACTTAAATAAATAACCCACATGCACAAATGCCACCCACACGCCACTACCCACAAATTCAACAAAACCTATTTAATAACCCTTCACCTCACGTCCCCACTCACATGCCACCTCTCACCCATTTTGCAAAACAAAACCCCACCTATTAAATAATTGCCTCCATTTTCAAAAAGAAAAATCACAAAAGTCTTTCTCCATTTAATAAACATTCCCCACCTCAACACCCTTCAACCATTATAAAACGAAAACAAATGAACCCTTGCTCCCTAGGGGGGCTTAGCTCACACGTGAAACCCTGACTTCTCTCATCTTCTCTCCTCTGTGAATCTCACTTACGCCATTCCTTCTTCTCTCTTATTGAACCGCAAAACAACCTCCATTAGAAGCCCTACATACCTCACAAAGACACATCCATCACTCTCTCACTGCCCTTCATCCTTCACACACACATCTCACTTGCTAAGCACTCTCTAAACCCTAAGCTTTAAGACTCACGGCTTCCCCCCATGCAAACAGCCCTCACGTACCCACCCAATCCCTCATCACGCATGAACAACGGCCCTCTCCCTCAGTGACCATAAATGATCCATCCCCTTCACGTTCACTTGCCCCTCAATCCCACATCGATTAGGAAACAACTCACCCTTTGCCTTCAACATTTCACACACAAACACCTAATATCCCTTCATTCCCTTTAGTCCCACATCGATTAGGAAACCCCCTCAACCCTTATTCACGCACAAAGCTTCACGCCTCACCTTCACGCCATTTTCTTTGTTCACGCACAGCCACTGCTTCAATTCACGCCTACACCTTCAAGCACTAAGTCTTCTCAACTCACGCACTAGCATCACGCAAAGAACCCACAAGCATTAAGCCCCCCCAACTCACGCCTCACAACCACTCCACGCCCCCTATCCCACATCGGCTAAGAACCCACAAGCAACAAAAAAGTAGCCCACTTCAGCCCTTCACAGCAACTCCCTAACACACCTGTAGGTCCTTCACAAAAAAGCCCCTAACACGCCAATTTTTGGCCTCCATTCTGCTTCCTTTGTTCACGCAAATTCAGCCTCTCCCTGCAACCCCCTAACACGCAAATCAGACTCCCAATTCTGCCTCTGAAACAATCCTGAAGACTCCCTCACTGCACTCATTTAACACGATCAAATTACCCCAGTGAACCAGTCTCTGAAATACGCAAACACTGCCCCGAATCTGCCAGTGAACCACCGAATATTCTGCCCAAACACTGCCAGTAAATTAGCCCAAAAACTGCCTAGAAAACCCGCTAACTGCACCCACAAAATCTGCCTAAATACCGCGAAACAGCAAGCCTAATATCGCGTCCAGAAACCGCAGAGAAACGGAGTGAAAATAGCAACCCGAACAGCGAAGGAAAACGTTGAAACAGTGAACCAGAGGAGTTGCGGAGCATCAACCCTTCCGACGGCTGTGTAACGTACTTCCGAGCGACAATAAAAGAGGTTAGACCTGAGGGCACTTTCTTTATTTATTATCCTTTATTTTTATTTATTTTAGTACTTCATTTCATATGAGTATTGTGGATTGGTGTATGATGTGATTTCCGGATGAACGAAATATGTGTTTTTTCTTACGATATATCGAATGG
Organism: Zanthoxylum bungeanum; assembly: GCA_019454045.1. Classification (NCBI taxonomy): domain Eukaryota; kingdom Viridiplantae; phylum Streptophyta; class Magnoliopsida; order Sapindales; family Rutaceae; genus Zanthoxylum; species Zanthoxylum bungeanum. The sequence goes on from SKCR01035171.1 coordinate 16,685, forward strand.
AAACCCGGACATAAATTCCGTAGCCGAATCCGAATGGACGGTATTGCGGTTTGCACTCGGGATATAATGCCACATACCATTTGAGAGATTCACATATTTCGTTTCATCCAACCTTGTATTCGAGCATGATTAGGTTACTAGTATGTTATTTGTTTCTAAGCATGATTTAGTTGTTTATTTTTAAGCATGGTTAGAATATTTTGCGTTGGGATTTGCATTATGTTTAGGTTGTTATTTGCTTTCCGTATTATATGATTAAAGTATGAGATTGCCGTGTGTTATTGTGTGTTTGCCGTGGTGATAACCTACTTTTCAAGCATGCAAGCTTAGACATAGGATTTATCTTTATAAACATGAACTAGATATAGGTTGTTCTTAAGCATGTTGCGTAGATTCGGTTGAGATATTGCACAAATCACATCATTACAAGTGACATTAAGTAAGGGACCATTCCGAACCCAACGGTTTGAGGTCTTCCCTTGCGAGGGGTGAGTGCGGCCTTAAATCATATTTTCCCGGTTCACACCGGGTGGCGACTCCATGTTATTTCTCCGGTTTAGTCCCCCGCGGGCTACTCCGTACTCCCAACCGGGCCGCGAGCCTGGAACAGCGTCGCCGATTTCTATGTCCTACAGTCTGGCGACTCCACTGGGGATAGAGAATCGGCCCCGAAATAATGTCTTGTAATGTTTGTGATTTGTGCTTTAAATTAACCATGTCTACTGTGGGTTTATGGAGTTTAATCAAAGAAATTATTAAAGCTAGGTGATGGTTTGGTGTCTTCCTTCACTCACTACCTTTCTATAAGGAAAAGCTGTGAAGGCACCTAGATAATCATTCACCCGTAGCTCATTGTGATAGACTAATTTGGAGGACTCGTTGTTTATTCCTGACACCAAGCGATAAGAGCCTAAGGGGCTTGGGTACTTAAGAGAGCCTCGCTCCACCCTCCCTATGGGGAATCTACAACGGGAAATATATTTGACAGTTAGTCACATACTGTAACTCGTTGCCACGTACCGTAAGGTATAAAAAAGGTGCGCTCACTTGGTCGTTTGAACCATTGAGTGGGGAGTCCTAGTTGTGGGCAATCCTTCGTCAGCGAGAACTTTTGTTTACACTCCTGAAACCTACATGTGAACCTTAGTTGTATGACCCTTAGAAATTATTTATTTATGCTTGTGTTTAGGACCATCGTCATTTGGATTCAATTGAACCTCTTGTCAAAAGATGTGAACTTGTTGGGCCATTTAAACTGGGACAAGTTCATGTCCTTTGACAATTGGGCCAAAAGCTTCTAAAATGCCGACGGGCCATTTTGTTTTTAGGCCTCTTATTATTTGAAGTCGTTTAGCCATGCTATCGCAAAAGTATAAACTTGTTGGGCCTTTTCAACTGGGACAAGTTTGCACCGCGCAATGATGTGATTGAATGCTTTAAAATGACGATAGGCCAACTTAAATATGTATTTTCCGCATCACATGCATCTCACGCATTTCATCCATACACGCATCATGTTAACCCTTTTGTGTCTTAAAAGCCATCATAGATTCCCGTTGGGTTAGGAAAGCAGAGAGACTCGTCAAGAGACCGTCAGTCAATATGAGCAAGTTAGCCAACGAGAGATCCCGCTTGGATCAATTGGAGATTAAAGTAGCCAAAATTGCTGAGCAATTGCAAGTTTTGACCGATGTTGTGGCCAATTTTACTGTACCCCGTATAGCCAGTGACAGAAAGTTGTGCAACCAGAGTGGAAAGATCATCGGGGAACCTTCAAAGACCAAGCCCACTTCCCCTAAGGATGCCCCTGTTAGAGACAGACAATTCTCCAAGCTTGGTAGAACTTTTTCAGAGGTGTTTAAAGAGCTGGAAAAGCAAGGACTTATAATTCCCTTAGAGCCTAAACCACTACCAAACCCCCTACCGCCACACCTCGATGTGAGACTTTATTGTGACCTCCACCAGCGATATGGCCATGAAACTAACAAATGTTCCCGCCTCCGACATGAAATCCAAGACCTCATTGATGCCCACAAAATACCCGATCCTGAAAAAGAACAACCCAATGCACATAGGAAATCTCCACCCACCCGCATGATCAACCCTGGCCTACCTGACAGCCGTGTCCTTCAAACCCTTAACCACCAAACTTCTCGCATGGGGATACGGGGCAACAGTGGTAAAAGTGAAATAAAGCAGAGGGAGGATCTTTGGGAAAACCTCTTGGACAGTGACGAAGGTGAATTGACAGAAGAACTACTGAAATTGGAGAAGCTGCTGGTCGAAGGAAGCAATAAGATATGGGAAGATGAAGTTGCAAATTATAAGGATGTTTATTCCCTGATCTTATTCAATTGTGATCCAGCATTGATTTTGTCAACTTGTTCGAACCTTTTCTTTTGATAATAAAGACAATCATTTCGCTTACTTGCCTGAGTCTCCTTCGTTCAACCTGCACAATATGAGTGTATTTGACAAAAGCATTCAACCCTGGTACTATGATACTCGACGGTGTTTAGAACACGGGGAATCTGCATAAGAAGTAAGCAACAAAGACATGGTAGCCATTCAGAAATTAGGAAACGGGGCAGTGAGACTGCCAGATTTAGAGGAGAATGAGTTCACCGAGTCGATCGAAGCAAATTAAAGCTGTACTTTGCCTAAAGGAAAGAAGACTGAGTAGTCACCAAGAGAATTAGCAGAAGACCTAACCCGACGGGATAGGAAGTTCATCCATGCATACACGTAACTTGCATTCCTTGTTTTGTGTTTTGTGTTTGCAGATTTCAGACAAAAGAGAACCAGCAGGGGGCGACCAGAGACATGCGGCGCCAAGGAGCACAACGAGGATCTATCCCATCATGAACAGAGAGGACCTCTACACTTGCATACGTACATATCACATGCACATGTTTTATTCTGTTATTTTGTTTGTGTTCGCAGGTCTCAAATAAAATAAGGGAAAGCGGCAAAGGCAAACCAATCAAAGCAGCAACAAAACAATATCATCAGCTTCAGAAACACATCAGTATCAGTTTTGGGGATGCATCCCAGGGTTGAGGCCCATATCAGTATCAGTTTTGGGGATGCGTCCCAGGGTTGAGGCCCACATCAGTATCAGTTTTGGGGATACATCCCAGGGTTGAGGCCCACATCAGTGTCAGTTTTGGGGATGTGTCCCATGGGGCGAAGCCCCAAATTATCAGCAGTTGAAAAGAGGAATTTCACAGAAAGAGATAAGTCTTTGGTGGCTAGACATATGTCCGATGATGACATTGTATGTTGTAGAGAAGGAACCATAGAAACAATAAGTGCGAGATATGCTCTTATCTGGTGTTCTGAGTAGTTGATCTCGGCTAGACTCATGAGCACTTGACAGGATCTCAATAGTAGAAGCCTGAGTGGTTGGCAAGATGACTAGTTGAAGAGATGGTGAATCGATGAATGACCGTTTTCCTGGATGTCCACCCTGGTTTACTAATGCTACGATATATGATATGGTTGAAAACGAAGGAAAAGTCTCTGCAATGAAAAGGAAAATAAAGAAAAAAAATAGACCACCTATAACCGATAAGCGTGAAGCTACCCATGGGCGAGTATTAGGACCACCATGAGGAGAAATGCTACCTTAAAGGGTAGGTGTGTCAGAAAAAGAAAAAGAAAAAGAAAAAGAAAAAAAGAAAAAGAAAAAGAAAAAGAAAAAGAAAAAGGAAGAGAAAAAAGAAAGTCCAAAATGAAAAGGAAGAAAACAAAGAGACAAAAAAAAGACCATATCATGTTGAGTATGTCGAAGTAATCACAGAGCGTGATCAAGACATCCAGGTTGGTTAAACCCACTAATCCGATTCTCTGAGATGAAATCACTGAGTTGGCTTACTTAAGGACTAAGCTGCGAAAGAGCCTTGGCACACACACACTTGGAGTCTAGCTCAGATCATTCCCTCAGACGGTTGGATTTGAGTTGTATTGAGTACTTTGAAGGTTCTCAAGTTTCGACGCGAAGCATTCATTGAGGACAAAAATATGTCCAGATATCAAGATTATCTCATGAGAGGCATTATGGTATCACATCATCGTTATCAGTATTAGTTTGGCCGGGTATGGCACTCTGGGAACAAGACCCTCAGCTCAAAATGGGAACAAGACCCACAACTCAGGGAACAAGACCCTCAACATATTTCAGGGAACAAGACCCTCAACTCAAATCGGGAACAAGACCCACAATTCAGGGAACAAGACCCTCAACACAATTCAGGGAACAAAACACTCAGCTCAAAACGGGAACAAGACCCACAACTCAACTCAAATCAGGAACAAGACCCACAATTCAGGGAACAAGACCCTCAATTCAGAATCGGGAACAAGACCTACGGGAACAAGACCCACAATTCAGGGAACAAGACCCTCAACACAATTCAGGGAACAAGACCCTCAACACAATTCAGGGAACAAGACCATCAGCTCAAAACGAGAACAAGACCCACGGGAACAAGACCCACAACTCAACTCAAATCGGGAACAAGACCCACAATTTAGGGGACAAGACCCTCAATTCAAAATCGGGAACAAGACCCACAATTCAGGGAACAAGACCCTCAACATAATTCAGGGAACAAGACCCTTAGCTCAAAATGGGAACAAGACCCACGGGAACAAGACCCACAACTCAACAAATCGGGAACAAGACCCGCAATTCAGGGAACAAGATTCTTATCTCAACTTAAATCGGGAACAAGACCCATAGCACGGCACAACTCAAATTGGGAACAAGTCCCTCAACTTAAATTAGGAACAAGACCCACAACACAACACAACTCAATTCAATTCAGGAACAAGACCCACTCGGCGGTCCGAGAACGGACCACCTCTCATCAACTCAACTTGAAGCAGCAGGTAAGTCAGGTGGCAGCTCGCGAGCCAGGTAAGTAAAAATGCATTGCTCGAACTTTGATAGGACTGTCACTGTCATACACTGCACAAGTCCCATCAAACTGGGGGCGACCGTAGGCACTGCATTTTTGCATGTACGTCCCGATGATGAGCCTCGTACGGAGGCACTACCTTTTTATGTCGTGGAAGTCACGAGATACAGACGTCGAAAGGGAAAAATCAAGAATTGACATCTCGTTGGATGTAATTTTCTTATTTAGCTTCGGGTTTGCTCGTCGAATCTCCATTTCAAAATTTATCCCTGGCCCGAACCTTAAACCTACCCACATGTCTCACGTCACTACACAAATTCAACAAAACCATTAAATAAACCTTCCCTCACGTGAACACACACACAAATTCAAACAGAAAACAACAACTTAAATAAATAACCCACATGCACAAATGCCACCCACACGCCACTACCCACAAATTCAACAAAACCTATTTAATAACCCTTCACCTCATGTCCCCACTCACATGCCACCTCTCACCCATTTTGCAAAACAAAACCCCACCTATTAAATAATTGCCTCCCTTTTCAAAAAGAAAAATCACAAAAGTCTTTCTCCATTTAATAAACATTCCCCACCTCAACACCCTTCAACCATTATAAAAAGAAAACAAATGAACCCTTGCTCCCTAGGGGGGCTTAGCTCACACGTGAAACCCTGACTTCTCTCATCTTCTCTCCTCTGTGAATCTCACTCATGCCATTCCTTCTTCTCTCTTATTGAACCACAAAGCAACCTCCATTAGAAGCCCTACATACCTCACAAAGACACATCCATCACTCTCTAACTGCCCTTCATCCTTCACACACACAGCTCACTTGCTAAGCACTCTCCAAACCCTAAGCTTTAAGACTCACGGCTTCCCCCCATGCAAACAGCCCTCACGTACCCACTCAATCCCTCATCACGGCATGAACAACGACCCTCTCCCTCAGTGACCATAAATGAGCCATCCCTTTCACGTTCACATGCCCCTCAATCCCACATCGATTAGGAAACAACTCACCCTCTGCTTTCAACACTTGACGCACAAACACCTAATATCCCTTCATTCCCTTTAGTCCCACATCGATTAGGAAACCCCCTCAACCCTTATTCACGCACAAAGCTTCACGCCTACACCTTCACGCCCTTGTCTTTGTTCACGCACAGCCACTGCTTCAATTCACGCCTACACCTTCAAGCACTAAGTCTTCTCAACTCACGCACTAGCATCACGCAAAGAACCCACAAGCAATAAGCCCCCTCAACTCGCGCCTCACAGCCACTCCACGCCCCATATCCCACATCGGCTAAGAACCCAAAAGCAACAAATAAGCAGCCCACTTCAACCCTTCACAGCAACTCCCTAACACGCCTGAAGGTCCTTCACAAAACAGCCCCTAACACGCCAATTCTGGCCTCCATTCTGCTTCCTTTGTTCACGCAAATTCAACCCCTCCCTGCAACCCCCTAACACGCAAATCAGACTCCCAATTCTTCCCCTGAAACAAGCCTGAAGACTCCCTCACTGCACTCATTTAACACGATCAAATTACCCCAGTGAACCAGTCTCTGAAATACGCAAACACTGCCCCGATTCTGCCAGTGAACCACCGAATATTCTGCCCAAACACTGCCAGTAAATTAGCCCAAAAACAGCCTAGAAAACCCGCTAACTGCACCCACAAAATCTGCCTAAATACCGTGAAACAGCAAGCCTAATACAGCGACCAGAAACCGCAGTGAAACGGAGTGAAAACAGTGACCCGAACAGCGAAGGAAAACGTTGAACCAGTGAACCGGAGGAGTTGCGGAGCATCAACCCTTCCGACGGCCGTGTAACGCACTTTCGAGCGACAAGAAAAGAGGTTAGACCTGAGGGCACGTTCTTTATTTATTATCCTTTATTTTCTTCATTTCATTTGAGTATTGTGGATTGGTGTATGATGTGATTTCCGGATGAACGCAATATGTATTCTTTCTTACGGTATATTAGATGGAAACCCGGACATAAATTCCATAGCCGAATCTGAATGGACGGTATTGCGGTTTGCACTCGGGATACAATGCCACGTACCATTTGAGAGATTCACATATTTCGTTTCATCCAACCTTGTATTCGAGCATGATTAGGTTACTAGTATGTTATTTGTTTCTAAGCATGATTTAGTTGTTTATTTTTAAGCATGGTTAGAATATTTTGCGTTGGGATTTGCATTATGTTTAGGTTGTTATTTGCTTTCTGTATTATATGATTAAAGTATGAGATTGCCGTGTGTTATTGTGCGTTTGCCGTGGTGATAACCCACTTTTCAAGCTTAGACATAGGATTTATCTTTATAAACATGAACTAGATATAGGTTGTTCTTAAGCATGTTGCATAGATTCGGTTGAGATATTGCACAAATCACATCATTACAAGTGACATTAAGTAAGGGACCATTCCGAACCCAACGGTTTGAGGTCTTCCCTTGCGAGGGGTGAGTGCGGCCTTAAATCATATTTTCCCGATTCACACCGGGTGGCGACTCCATGTTATTTCTCTGGTTTAGTCCCCCGCGGGCTACTCCGTACTCCCAACCAGGCCGCGAGCCTGAAACAGCGTCGCCGATTTCTGTGTCCTACAACTATCCAAGGCAATTTATAATTCATTAAACTACATACATCCAGTGTATTAATTTAATACATCCGTGGTCCAATGACGATCATTAGTTAAATGAGATTTAATCACATTCCCGAATACAATATTCATTAAATGGATAAAGATATGTGGTGTGATCTCGTATCAGACCATCATTTACCATACAGAATAAGCATATAATGCGTATGTGATAAAATCTCATAAAGCACTGTTCTAAGTTATTTACTTAACCGAATATTTTCTTAATGTTTATCTCTTCATCAATGACACTACTAGTCATATTAAAATATGAAATAACTGTTTATAAAGAACAAGTAACTATCCATTAGTCACAAGTTCTGATATCAAATATCAAAATAATTATTAAACATTATTTTAAATAACTAGACAAGAGATCTAATATCCAATACCTATAGTTGTCGTGTTGTGAAAATCGATATTCTCTACATACAACTATATGCATCTCATTTCTTTAGCTTTATTATTTACTTTCAACTATTCACAACAATTACAAAAAATTGATTAGCAAATAGTGTCAGATTTGTGACCTCTAAAGGTTACTAAAGCCAATAAATGTCATTATCAGATAAACAAATACCTAATGGGGTTTTCTTAATACTAGTCAAGAATCCATAGATATGAACTAATTCACATCAATTCTTACTGCACAAGAAACTATTCTCTCTAGAGAATTATATCCTAAAACATATATCTTCTTAGATTACCTATCGTGACTTAGTAACTAAGTCACTAACCATCTAGATTTTCAAATAAAATTGGAACAATAGTTCCCGATATTTTAGACTAATCTAATAATATCCAAGCCTACTCTTAATCTAGAACCTATTCTAGAAGTCTGCAACCATAAGGAAAGTAAGAAAACATATATATAAATATGCATGCAGTGGATTAGAAGTTTAATTCTATATACACAATAGAATGAAAGAAACATAAGCGATAATTTTCATAATATTACACACTGCCTTAGTTATGGATTTTTAACCCAGTAGTGCCTCCCACTACTTTACATAATACCGTAATCCCCAACAAAAAATGGGAATCCAATAATTAAATTGAATTCCTTAGTGAGACGTGGACCCCATGAATATATTTCGACTCACAGATTTGGCACGTTCTCGCCTACGTATATTCACAGGTAGACAACTCATTGTCAATCACACTCACTGTGACTCCTGATTTTGGTCCTGACTGTTTACTATTGTGACAGCTTTGGCACGTTCACAAGGAGGCATATCAAGGCTTCACTTGTCAGTGACAAACTCAAGCTACCGATGTAGCCCTGACAGCTTTAGCATGTTCAGGATTTCCACTTTCACTTGAATTTGTCTCTTATCATATAAGTTCTACCGGCGTAAATGAACTATCATTAACCATTACTACACAGTTTTGACATGATACAGCTACAACATCAGGAAATCATTTGCATCCGTACTGACAAGGCAGACCAAGAAACAAGTTTTCCTAATACTAGTTACTTTAATGCCTTATTTAAGCGGGGATATTCCAAAAGAGGGTTTTACTCTACATCAAATGCAGATTTTAATCTAGATCAATTTCTCAACAGTTTAATTCTACCTGGGAAAACATAACTTAACTTAACTATTAAATCTCCATTATGTTTTTCTATTAGCGTAGAACCAAAAATTAAGAAACATCTAAATTACTTGCATGTGCAAATATTAAAATTGAATTATATATCATATATCAAGCATGACAAGCGTAATGGATGAAGGATCAAACCTACTCTGATACCATTTTTGTTGGGGTTTTAGCGCAGGAGCAGAGGAAGTGCGCGGTTCGGGCGAAATCGTAACTTTAAAAACTTTTAAAGTTACCAAATAAATTATTCAATATCCAATATGAATAATTCACTCATATTTCACCTAAACATATTTATTCGATATCAAATAACAACATAAATAAGTTTGAAACATTGCGAAACTTTTACGAAAAATATTTTTCCGTAAAGTGGCATAAAACGCGTTTTTGTCCGAATCGACCAACCAATACACATGGGGGCTGGCTAGGTCAGCCCCAATAGTACTTGGGCAGTTCATGAGCTGCCCGAACAGTGAAAAATTCACTGTTTAGACAGCGGACACCCGGTAAGCCCGAAACTCACCCGATAATGCCATTTTTCGTCATTTTCGCATATTTCAACTCCAAAACAATTTCCAGCAATTGTTTCAATGTCCAAAAAACATCCAATATATTTATACAACATAATTTTCATCACCAAAATCACAGAAATTCTAGATCTGATTTGGTAACTAAAAATATCAATTTTCATACTTTAAATCCAATTTTCTCAACATTAATCTTCTTAATACTTACACCAACCAAAGTCACCACAAATGAAGAACTCAAGAATAATTCTAGGAGTTACAAGAGTGGTCATAACACGCTAGAATGGAAATAAGTCATCAAATGATAAAATTGAACTAATATTACACTAATATCATTCAATCTAACTTCACACATTCATCTAGCCTCCAAATCAATAAGACCCAAAATATAAGAAAGGAAGAAACCCTAGAACTACTCTAGATGCTCAAGAACAAGAAACAATCTTTCTAAGTTTAAGAATATTGAAGATTACCTCAAAATCTCCTAATTTCCGTAAACTTTCTTCTTGATTTCTTCACTTTCTCTTCAAGCTTCTTCAAGAAAATTTTGGGAGCTTTCATGGAGATGGGTTTAGGCCAAGGAGTTATAATGAAAGAGAAAATAAAAATTTTCACTTTAAATAATAAGGCCAAACCAACTTTGGAGGGGGAATAAAGGCATTTTGGTCATTTGGTCAATTAATTTAATTAATTAATAATAATAATAATAATAAGCTTTAAGTTAAGAAATCCAATTTGTAAACTTTAAGTTTAAAAGAATCATGCCACTTGTAACCAATAATAATCAAACATATTGTATAACAATTATGTAATATTGAAATAATTTAATTATCAAGATATTTAACATTTAAGTAGCTAAATAATTAATTAATGTGATTATTACTATATATGTATTTTTTTATTTACATTAAATAACAAATACATATATTAATAGCAAGTGTCAAAGTCTCTTTTGATAATTAATTAATATGTATCAAATCAAATCTTGTATCAAATACATATACACATTAATTATTAATTGACAGAAATGCCAATATGCATGTATTTTCGTTTAACCGTTTAAACGATTAGATATAACTAATTTAATTCGATGAAGTATTATGAATAATTTGTATTATTCATAATGCGTTACCCAAATTCTCAACGAGTACACTTCATATTGTGAGACTCTCTAAGTTAAGGTTTATCCGTCACAAAATCCAATTTTGTGTCCATAATTCACCCACTCATGAATTATGATGACCAGATATAATCTCGGTAAACTATGCAAGTCGAGGCTATTTCATACGTATAATCCCTCTGTCACAGGATATCAATATTATACCGGGGATATAGATAAAAATGTCAAATCCCTAAGGTATAATATAGTCGATTTTTAAATTTACGTTCTCTAAATAATACTCGGAACTCACTTCCGAAGTATACCACGACCATGGATTTACTAGATCGCAAACACATTCAAGATACATATGCCTTGTACACAGGACTGCTGGATTCTATATGATATTCACAGGATATCATGAGCATCAGTCCACACCCAACGAACAGACGGAGGTCTGATCTAAATAGATCGGTGATGTGACTGTCATCAAAGTGTGGAGGATATCTCATATATCCACAGTGGTATCTCAAGTCGAATGACTACTATGCTACTCGATTCGAGAATATTCCTATTGACGTTGTTGTACCATATACTAGGAAATCTTCGGTGAGTCGTTCAGTGTTTATCAAATAAACACCTACATGTCTATATGAGTCTCCCAAAACTCATGGTTCATTGGGATAAACCATCGGACCAAGTCTCGATATATGACATGTACTGGTCTCAACGGATTTTACTAACCGATCCGTGTCAGTAAATCTTGACCAGGAAATTTATTTGATAATATACTTCTAGTAGTGATACTTCTCAATGTCAATTACAAACTATTTTGTAATTGCGCACTACGAAATATATTATCGGGTCTTTGTCTAATATATACATATCACTAAATCATATTTAGTTTCAATATAATCGTAATTAGATCGAATATGTATATAAAAGCAAGAAGTACTACCATAAATAAGTAATATTATGGAAAAATGAATTGTTCGTATTCATGAATCGGACATAAATACGATCCGGATTGGCACTCCGAGCACCAACCCTAACAAATAGCGTCAATAATTAAGAAATCAGAGATTACACACTAGTTATTAATGTCAGTAATTTTCTGACAGCATAATATTAATAATATTATAACACAACAATATCATTGGTATTTTGACATGAAAATATCACTAATCTACTGATAATAAAACATCACTATAATATTGACTATATTTTAAGTATCAATATTTTATATTATCATTTGGTGTCAATATATTATATTATCATGTCATCAGATTTTAATTTTTAAACAAATTAAATATATACCTATTTTTTCCTATTTTATAATACATCTATTAAATTTGAACTAACATAACCAAACATCACATAGTATTGGAATCTAAATTCATATAAGCATATCATATATTCAACATTTTTAAAGTCGGGTAAAGTAATACACTGATTTCAAAATAAACACAATATTCTTAGTTATATGGCCATCAGCCAACAATTCCAACAAAAATATTTGATAAGTATTCAATTAATACAAAAATAACTACCACCACTAATCCAAAATCCAACTTCCAACTTCCAACATACACTATCCGTCTTTCTAGCAACTTCATTTCTACCAAAAAAAAAAAAAAAAAAAAAAAAAAAAAAGAAGAAGAAGAAGAAGAAGAAGAAGAAGAAATCAATTGCAAATACATTAACAACCAATAATTATTTTGTAGCCAATAATTCTAATCTCATAAAAAAAAAATCCTTGGTTGCTAAATTATTATATATTTAGTAAACACTCAAGATGAAATAATACTACCAATAAGAATAATTTTGATATTCTTGAAGACAACTATTGTAATAATGCTATACTTACATTATAATAAAAAGAAAAATTACCCGATAATTAGAGGTTGTTATTAACTTGGCATCTGCAAAAGATTTGATGTCACATGGATAAACAATCCACCAGGATGAGAAGATATTCTGAGCCAAGAAAAACATAGTCCCAGAAACATTAAAACTGAGCTACCAGAAAAAGAGATCAGATACTGGCCCATGTACAAAATAAAATGGTGTGCTATAGTTGCAAAGAAAGAAGTCAGAAGTTAAAAACTTACTTGATTACATCTAATGAATTATCTCATTGACCATAAAAAGAATAAAATGTTAAGATGACTAATTATCATTTTTTTTGGAAGTAAACTTGACCAATTATAGAAAAAGCAAGAAAGATACATATATAGATCTTATAAATCCAATGGTTAGGACACATTTTAGAAACATAGAGACATGAGAGAACCAACAAATATGATCAAGGTGATAATGTCTTACTCTTAAAATTAATATGTTGTATACAAATTCAAAATAGTTGAACTAACGTCAATGTCATATAAGTTGAGATTTGATTCATGAAATATGCATCTTTGACAATCCTAAGACATGAGTAAGACCGTCATTTGATTAGAGCACAAGAGGATTTTATTGTTTCCTATCAAATATACATGTAATCTCTGACTTGAGGATTTATATTAGAGCACAAGAGGGATGTTCCTTCATTGACTTGCAGAATAAGCAGAAGAAAAATCTCCATTAATTGTTCTTACAACAAGAATCATAAAACAGAACAACCTGTACAGTGAAAGCTAGATAACGGAAGTCAGGATGTACAGTCTGGTCGCTGACACTACAAAACAGAGCATTATAAGAAAAAGAGACCGCAGAACTCTGCAGAAAGGGAAAACAAATATTAAAATCAAGAAAATCTATTTTAGGTTATAAACATAAAATTTGATCTTTCAAACATTTAGTAAGGAAACCATAATTCAGGTCTCCGAGCAAGATCCCCATCCCTTCAAGATTTTGCATTGTCACTATATTAAAGATTTCTGACGAGTCTTTCCTCTGCTTTTTCTCTGAAAAAGAAGAGTGGAAGGGTGGGTAGGGTATCCATTGACCCTTTTTTCTTTGGGTTTTTCCCAAATAGTCTGTTTCGGGTAGGGTATTCATTGACCCTTTCTTTTCTTTTTGGTTTTTTCCAAATAGATTGATCTGAGTGTGTGTTGATTGAGAGTCCTCTTTCGTTCTCTTCTTGGTTTTTCCAATTTTTATTGGTGGTTCTTCTTCTTGATTTTTCATGCGAAATAGTTGAGATTTTCTTTCATAGAAGTTTCCTCGTCTTCAAATCGGAGCAGCCTCAGTATGGATACAGAAGAGCTGGTGAAGAAATGTAAGGAGATTAGAATCAGTGATGAAGAGCAAGTGACGATTCCTGTTAGTAGTAAGATGAAGGAGAAGGGAACCCGGGTGATTGCAGGTTGCTTAGTTGGAAAGGTTATTCAAAGCAGATTGGTGAATAATGAGGGACTGAAAGTGGTCATGCAACAAGTCTGGAAAACTATAAAAGAGGTCAAGATAGAAGGATTAGGGGATAATGTCTTTTTATTCAGATTTGGCTCAGAAGTAGATAAACGAAGAGTTCTAGCGGGTGGACCATGGCATTTTGATGGTGCGTTGTTAGTGTTGCAGGAACCTGTCGGTATTGGGGACATTACAAAACAGATTTTTGAGCGTGCTTCTTTCTGGGTTCAAATTCACAATGTTCCTATAATGTGCATGGATAAAGATACAATGGTGGAATTAGGAAGTCAGGTTGGGCGAGTGGAAGATGTGTGGGTGGATGACACAGGAGATTGCTATGGGAAATTTGGCAGAGTTAGGATTTCTATCGATATTACAAAACCGCTGAAGAAAGTGTTGATACTGGCTCAAGCTGGTGAAGATGAAGTGTTCATGCCTCTCACTTACGAGAGATTGCCTGATTTTTGTTTTTGGTGTGGATGTATTGGGCATCATTTCAAGGAGTGCGAGAAGTACCCGGGTAACTCACAATCAGGCTTTCCTTATGGTCAGTGGCTTAAAGCGTCCTCAGGAGTGAAGATCAAACAGGCGTGGAAGGGAAGGAAGAAGGATCAGAAGGGGGCATGCTTTGATTCAAAGGTGAGGGATGAAGAAGGGGCAAATCAGAATATGGATAGGGTTAACAAACAGCCAGGCGCGACCCAAACAGAATCATACCCGACCCAATTGAATTTGGGTAGTAGTTGGGGTGATGGGAGGGGTGCTGAGGAGGCATTGGCAGGAGCTCGGGTATCGAAGGATGAGAATAAAAAGGCTGTTACTTCTGAAATGAGTTTGGTTGCAGTGGCAGGAAATGTAGCAATTATAGAAAATCTAGGGGAAGGGCGAGTTAAGGCGGGAAATGAGAGCAAACTTGAAACGAGATCAATTGAAATGGGGGATGGTCAAATTTTAACGAAAGTTGCATTGGGCCTAGCTGATAAGGCCCAGGAAAATATTGACATGGGATGTGGGTCACTTAAACGTGGAAAGGAAAAAAATGGAAGGTTCATGCTAGAAACAGGAGTGGGCTTATGGATTTCGGCTGTGGTTTGGAGCTGGGTAAAAGAAGTAGAGAAGAGGAAAATACTTTGGTGATCTCTGAGAAAAAAAGGAGAGTAGGTGAAGAGGGTTGCTTCTATGATGGAGATGAGAGGACATATATTAATTCGGTGGTGGCTGGTTTCCAGCCCCACCGACCCCAATGAATATTTTAAGTTGGAACGTTCGAGGATTGGGGAACGCCCGAACGTTCCGAGTGGTGAAGAATGTTCTCCAAATGCACAAACCACAAATCGTCTTCTTCAGTGAAACGAAGCTGATGGGTGCACAAATGAAAAGCTGTAGCCAGAAACTAAATTTAGATTTCTGTTTTAGTGTAGATAAGAAGGGTTTGAGTGGGGGATTAGCGTTGTTTTGGGATTCTAGTATTGATGTGGAGGTTAAATCCTTCAGTGATCATCATATTGATGCGGTGGTTCATGAGAAAAATCAGTTGATGTGGCGATGTACGGGAGTTTATGGGCATCCGGAAAATGATCAGAAGAGACATACATGGTGTTTGATGAAACGCCTAAATGAGATTTTCTCTAACCTTGGTTGTGCTTTGGAGATTTCAATGAGATTCTGCATGTTGATGAAAAGAATGGGGGTATTGGGAGAAACTGGCAAGCCATTGCTGATTTTAATTCTGCTATCAAGGTTTCTTCTCTGAGGGATTTGGGTTTCAAGGGTTATCCTTTTACCTGGTCTAATAGAAGATTTGGTTCTAATTTAATTGAAGAAAGATTGGACCGGTTCATGTGTAATGAGAGTTGGAGGCAGAAATTCTTTAATGGGAGGGCATCTAATGTTGATTCCTGGGGCTCTGATCATTGACCTGTGGTTATGGAGGTGAAAGAAAGAAAGATTACTATGAGCCATACCAAGACTCTGTCGAAGAGAATTTTTTTTGAAGATAGGTGGAATTCTTACAAGGAGTGTCAAAATATTATAAGGATGGAATGGCAGGCTTCTAATAGACGATCCAACAGTGATAAAGTTCAGAACTTCAAGGATATTACCAGTAGATCTATGGAGCGTCTTACCATTTGGAGTAGGCGGGAATTCAAGGGTAGGAACAAAGAGATTCAAAAGTTACTGAATGATCTTAGAGTTTACAAAGAGGATAACACTCATTTCCAGGATGGCCGAGAGATTAGGAGAATGGAAGGTTTGTTGGATAAATGGTTACTTGAAGAAGAGGTGTATTGGAAACAGAGAGCGAGAGCTGACTGGTTGAAGGGTGGGGATAAAAACACGAAATTTTTTCATCAAAGAGCTTCGTCTAGAAACAGAAAAAATAAGATCCTTGGAATAGAAGATGATCAAGGTTGCTGGGTGGAAAGTCAGGATGACCTGGAACGAGTCTTTTGCAAGTACTTTCAGGACATTTTTACCAGTATGGAGCCTTCTGAGACGGATATGGAAATTATAACAAATGGTGTTTCTCACAGAGTGTCAACTGATATGAATCATTTCCTGGGAAAGCCGTTTAATGAAGCTGAAGTTAAGGAAGCTTTATCTCAGATGTGCCCAACAAAGGCACCAGGACCAGATGGGCTGCAAGCTGGTTTCTTTCAGAAGCATTGGGAGGTTGTTGGACAAGAGGTAATAGATACGTGCTTGTTGATCCTGAATAGGGGAGGAAAGATAGGTCCTTTAAACCATACTTACATTGCTTTGATCCCGAAGACTTCAAAACCAGAAAAGGTGTCAGATTTTCGGCCTATTAGCTTGTGTAACGTTATCTACAGACCGATTGCCAAATCCATAGCAAATAGACTTAAGATGGTCCTTAACCAGATTATTTCTCCTACCCAAAGTGCTTTCATTCCTGGACGACTTATAACTGATAATATCATTATTGGTTATGAGTGTTTGCACAAGATTAGGAAAACGAAAAGCAAGTGTGGCTTGGTTGCGTTGAAGTTAGATGTTAGTAAGGCTTATGATAGAGTGGAGTGGAAGTTTTTGCAACGTATTATGGTGAAGCTCGGTTTCAGGGGTGAATGGATTAGGCTTATCATGGAATATGTTACAACTTCTTCATTTTCAGTGATTTTAAATGGTTCAGTTAGGGGTCACATTGTGCCCCAAAGAGGGCTGCGACAGGGATGTCCGCTTTCCCCATACCTTTTCATCCTTTGCGCTGAAGTCTTTTCACAGATGATCACAAATGCTGAAAATGTGGGGTTGTTTCAAGGATTAAGGTTCAGCAGGGAGCTTTCTATTTCGCATTTGCTGTTCGCGGATGATAGTCTAATTTTCTCTAGTGCCAGGATTGCAGATTGCCGATCTTTGAAGCTTATTTTTGATAGATACTACAGGGCTTCAGGTCAGATTTTTAACTTTGACAAAAGTTCTATGTTTTTTAGTAGTAAAACGAATCCAGAATCCAGCTCAAGTGAAGCTATCAGATGTATTTTCGGTTTGAGGGTGGTTTCGAGGCATGAGAAGTATTTGGGTTTACCTGCAATGATCGGTCGAAAGAGATCACTTTTCTTTAATGAAGTCAGATTGAAAGTCATTGGAAAAATTTCTAATTGGCAATCTAAGTTCTTTTCTAGTGGTGGTAAGGATGTCTTGATCAAGGCTGTGGCTCAAGCAGTGCCTTCTTACGCGATGAGTGTTTTTAAATTGCCGCAATGCGTCTGTGATGATATTCAGAGGGAAATAGCTAGATTTTGGTGGGGAGCAGATAACGGAAAGAGGAAAATTCACTGGATTGAATGGGAGAAGTTGTGCTTTGCTAAGGTTAGGGGTGGTTTGGGGTTCAGAGACTTGTCTTCTTTTAACCAAGCTCTTGTGGCTAAGCAAGGTTGGAGGGTGATTCAAGAGCCTAATTCATTAGTTGCTCGAGTTTTAAAAGCTAGATACTTTGCTAAATCGGATTTTCAGAGTGCTAAACTTGGCTCAAACCCTTCATTTGTATGGCGGAGCATTCTGTGGGGTAGGCAGTTACTGAATAAAGGTGTTAGATGGAGAATAGGCAATGGGCAGAAAGTGAAAGTTTTTAAGGATAATTGGATTCCAAGACCATATTCTTTCAAACCAGTCATGCCTTCTTCGTTGGAGGGGGATGGTTGTGTGGCAGACTTATTGCAAGGGAACCAGTGGAATGAAGACATACTTAGACGACATTTCCATCCTTTTGATGTTGACGCTATTATAGATATCCCGTTACCTGGTAGGGTGCAGGAGGATCATCAAATTTGGCACTTTGATAAAAATGGGCAATATTCAGTGAAGAGTGGATACCAATTGGCTTGGATGGCAAAACTTGGTGATGCCCCTAGTAGTTCAGAAAACAATGATGAGTATTGGAAATTCATTTGGGGTAGCTTGCTTCCGGAAAAGGTTAAACTTTTTTTATGGAGAGTGGCAGTTGATTTACTGCCCACTGCCGAAAACCTTGCTAAGAAGATGGTGGTGAAAGACTCTAGATGTATTAGATGTGGATTAGCAATTGAAACAATTTTCCATGCTATATTTCAGTGTAAGCATGCTAGGAGAATTTGGAAACTGTCTCAGATTTTTCCAGGGGGCAAAGTGAATAAGAATATGGGGTTTGTTGAGATGATGGCTGAATTGGCTAGAGCTAAGAAGACGGACGAACTGGAGCTGTTCCGAGCCATTTTTTGGGTAGTGTGGCAAGCTCGAAATATTCAAATCTTTGAAGGAAACATTGATAATCCTTTAAGATCTTTCGGAAGAGCTCAAGCAATGGTAGATTCTATAGATCTTCAATACACCTCCAATGTTCGGGATGATAACTTCGTATGGAAGCCCCCTCCAGAGGGTTGGATTAAAATGAATTCAGATGCGGCTATAGGGAAGTGCAAGCGCAAAGCAGGTTTGGGTGTGGTTTTTAGAAACTCAGCTGGGGATATTTTGTGTGCAGCTGTGAAAAATGTTGGTTTTAATGGGGATGTGCGGGTTGCAGAAGCAGAAGCTATAAAGTTTGGTCTCCAAGTTGCGGCAGATATGAACTTGCGTTTGCTATTTGTTGAATCGGACTGCTCTCAAATAGTGGATTTAATTTATAACAGAAAGGGCACGATGTCAGAGATTTTGTGGATTATTGATGATATTGTTGAGAAGCTAGGTTTTTTTTATGGTTTTTTTGTTGACCATGTTTCTCGTCTCTGTAATTCTATTGCTCACGCTCTTGCTAAATTGGCAATGAGCGAAGTTTACCATGTTATTTGGAAAGATAGCTTTCCTTCAAACATTAGGTGTATTTTCACCTCCTTTCAGTAAGTAATGAATTTTCTTTTCAAAAAAAAAAAAGATTTCTGACACTAATTTTACCGATACCATAGCATCAATAATTTTTTATATTTTAAGAAAAAAATAGAAACTGAGTGTTTTTGTCTCACTTTACTATTATTTTTTGAAAAATTCACTAACAAAAGTGTTAGTAAAGCCCATTTTTGGTGTAGTGAGTCTTGAATTATTTTAAGTTTTGGAGTTTAAGATGAGTTTTTAAAATGTGTCCCATATCAATAAATGATTAAAAATATAAAATTTATATTATATACTTAAAAATTTATTTTTCTTTATACTTGAGGTTATAATGTTATGTCAAATTTAAAGATCAGATTGTAATGACCGGTAACCTCTTCGACCAGTAATCTTGACTATCGTTTCATTCGGAGACGAATATTCATTATATAAATTATGTTGAACACGTATGCACTCATGAAGTGACCTTGGGAGACAATCGATATTCCTCGAAGTTCCGATACCGAATTGTACGATGTTTTACTCCGGACAATCTACGGTATTTGGGCCGTAACTTTCTCATACAAAATCTGATATCTATGAATTTTATATCGTCGGAATGCTGAGATCGAGATCTACAACTTTCGTGTTGAACATGTTTCCAAATTCAAACCAAAAATAGGCTAAAAATACATATCAAAATTTTGGATGAATAGTACCCGAGGGCATTCTGGTAATTCTGCAAGTTTCTTGAAAATTCTACATTTTTCTTCTTTTTTTAATTGCCAAGTATAAAAGAGATACACTATTCATGAATCCCAAAAATTAGAAAAGAATGAGCAAAAATGTGGAAGAATGAGAGAGGAAGAAGAAGAAGAAGGAGGAGAAGAAGAAGAAAGAAAGAGAAAAAGATGAAGAAAGAGATAGGATAAAACAAGGAAGAAGGTAAACAACAATAGAGGATTGTGGAAGATGAAGAAATCACGTGGATTGAGGTAATATTATATTGACCCAAATCTTGAATTCGTGATTTTGATTGTATGAATGATATGGTGATGATAATAACATGTTTGGGGTTCCATTTGATGAGAATATATGCATGGAGGTTGATTTGTTGTGTGTTATCCCAACTTTAAAAGAAACCCTAAGTGTTCAGCTAAGTAATGATTATGAAATTAGAAGATTAAAATTGGAATATGATGTGTGAAATTGATCTATGATGACGTTTTGTGTTGTGGTTGTTAGAATGAAGTATAGTTGATGTTGTGCATTGGATGAACTTGAAAAAGCAAAACAGAATCCTGGAATTCTGTTTTGTGTCGCGACGTAAAAAGGATTTTCGTCGCGACGCGAAAGAAGAAAATGACGGCATCCTTCTGGACGCCGCGCGTCGCGACTCGCAAGGGCTTGCATCGCGACGCATGGCACATAATTTCCTAGAACTAGTTTTAAACCACCCCAAATCCATCATAGCATGTTAGAGGTCGGCTTATAGGTCTCGTATCAGTTCGTATTCATACCTTCCATCAAGTCACAAGCATGATAAGCCTTGTAATTATGAAGTGTAGACGTATTAGTAAGTTTAGTTAAGTTTCCAAATCTATCTTATGACTTGTAAACTTATTGATTTTTCGATTATAGATTACCCTCAGGAACCATGAGTTTCCCCAGCGAAGTGAAGAAAGGCTAGCGGAACTCCTTATAGGTGAGTGGACCTCTTTTCGCAAATTGGTTTTATGTATTAAGTTTTGATATCAGACTTAATTTCACGCTTTAGGGCGTTAAAATATTTTACTATTACAGTTATTTCATAAGTAGTTATGATTTGAGTTTTAATTAAGAAATAATGTTGTTCAGAAAAAGGTTTTATAATGTTTTGAAATTCAAGCATGATTTTTATGATTTTTGAGGCATGGGGAAAAATCCACCTCAGTATGTAACTAGTACAGATATGGAAATGACGGACAGAGAACATGTCCACATGTAGAGGATGGGGGGATGGCGATACGTAACTCCCCCAGATCCTAATTCAGGAATAGGGAGGACAGATGCCCCTAGATCCTAGTTTCAGAGCTTGGAGGGTAGCAAAGATCTGCACCCCCAGTTCTAGATCAGTGGCTTGGGGGATGGCGAAACGTAACGCCCCAAGACCACCAGTTTCAGGGACAGTAGTGGCATGCTTTGGGGGACGGCGATACTGTTGGACAATTATGACCCATATCATCACTATTTGTACAGATCATAGTATTTTTGTACAAATTAACTATGTGACAAATGAAATTGCTCTTTTATCATTTATAATTAGATTACCAAGATATATAAATGATAAAGGTCCTTATGATTAGTTCCGGATTGAGATGATATGAGACAGTATCAATCCACAAAGGTTTAATCATTAAATATCCCTAGTTGGAGTATTATCGAGATTGGACATCGATAATGCGTAAAAGACTAGTATTACACTTGTGCGCGTTGTGGGAGCATAACTGCATAGTTCTCATATATTTGGGTAATTGATACTCATGCAAGTGTAATAGGAGGTTGTGTTTACCGATGGTACGGAAACAGCTTCGCTTTGGATAGACCCCTCGGAATTCCATTGGTAGTATGACTATGTGTCTATGGAAGTCCGAATCAGGGTAGGTGTATTTGGTCTAAACCTGAGACTTGCACCGCTAATACTTGCGACAATCAATATACTTTGGTTTTGGTCGTCCAGGGCTTTAACAGGTTCTGTGTACGCCTCTTTTGGGTATATTGAAAATCGTAGTGTATTGGGTGTGATGTCAAGGTGGAAGTATCACTCCAGTCATATGGGAGATGATGATCACGTAGGGTACGGAACTGGTGCTATTTTATGCTGCAGCTATCGGGATAATATGACTAGGTCATGTTTATCCGATTATAGAGACTAGTTACCAGAGATCCGATATGAACTTCGTACGGGGCAGACACAATTTCAGCCCCAGGCCTAGCACGTGACATCCGATACTGGATAGCAATACGCAATACTACGTATACTACGCCTGATAAAGATTACATATTCCTTTAAGAATATTTCTGGAGAATTGGGTAGGCACGGTGTTTTGCTAGAAGCCAACCATGTTTTGTAAATCGGTAAAAGCGTAGTAATAGGTACGTACGTGTTCGGATAGTCTGACGACCGGATTTACTGCCAATATATCCGGGGATCTCATGGGTCGCTTCCCGAAGATTCACCGATGACGTATGACTCGCACTTTATTAATCTGAGATTAATTATAAGAGAGAGAAAATTAATCTGGGATTAATTACAGAGATATTTTATCTAGGATAAAATATTATTTAAAGAGAGTGAACGATTAATTTGGAATTAATCGATAAATTAATATATTCGATATATTAAACGAAATTGGATTTCGACGCGGAATTAAAATTAGAAATAATTCGTTAGCGATGTGAATAGTAATTTTGCTATGCATAATTATTTAATTAAATTTGATTTAATTACGTCGCAACGGAAAATTCGTTAATTCGGAATTAGCGAACCCGAGCCCGGGAGTGTTTGCGGTCCCACTCGCATTTTGAATTCAAGTGCGGCCCACAAGTCACATCACGCGTCACGTCGCAAGTCACTCACATGTCACATCCACCTTTTGATGATGTGTGTCATGTCACTTTTTTGGTGATGGAAGTGGTTGAGAGCAATTATTACTCTTTTCCCTCCAAATTGCTTTTGGAAAGCATATACCAAAAGTGATTTGACTTTGGTGAGATAATTGGTATTAGGTTTTGGAAACCAAACAACACAATTCTTCTATCTCTCTTCTATTCTCCCATTCTCGGCCAAGGGCCAAATTCTCTCTTTACTTCCTTCCAAAGCCGAGAGCAACAAGAAGGGTAAGGGAAATTTTGTGGCAAAATTTCAAGAGTGCTAAGACACATTATGAGTCATACAAAAGGTGATAGGGAAACCCATTCATGAGCATGGAATCACAAATCAAAGCTTGGAGCTTGGAGATTCAACTTGGAGCACAAAAGGAAGCCATGGCCGAACCTTGGAGGAAAAGCTTGAAGAATTTTTGTTGTTCCTCGCATCACAAAAGCCGATCAAAGTGAGTATTCCGCAACTTAACTTTTTTGTATTCACACATTTTTTACGCTTAAATCGATCTTGGGACTATAGTAGAAACCCAATAATGGTATCAGAGCCTTTTTTAAGCATGAAAAATATTTAGGGTAAAAAAATTGGGTAAAATTGATTTGAGCATGTTTGGATGAAATTGATTGTTTGAATATGCTTGAATGATGATAACATAGTGTTATGCATGATCAATTTGATGAAAATTGAATTGGATGAATTTTTCCCCAAATTTGAGGCTTGGCCGAAAGTTGGACTTACCCTAATGTCATGGTAATTTTGATTTTTGATCATTGGATGAGTTGAAATCACTTGGGAAATATTGATTTAGGATTTAATTGGATTGAATTCGGAATCAGACAATAAAACCCCTAATTGCCGTGAATTAGAAGCATGGAAAATGATTGATTTTTTGATTCAATAATGTTGGACATGTGTTGATAATGATTAGCATGATTAATTGAATAAATTGGTATTTTGGAATTGTTAATTTGGTTAATTAATCATGGCTATACACTTTGAATTAATTAAATTGTGATATTGGAATGTTGTGATTAAATTAATTGGGCTTAATTTGGAAATGGGCTTGTAAAGTTGTATTTGGGCTTAATAGGCTTGGTTGGGCCAAGTTTGGTTTAGGCTAATTGGTTGGATTCAATTGGGCCCAAAACCATATCCATAAAGTCCAAATATAACTAAATGGACCTTTAATTTTAATTGGGCCTAATGGGCCTAAATTGGTTTCTTGGCTAATAAGGGTGATTCCTTAAATGAGCTTTGGTATTTGGGTTTGACCCATGTTGACCAAAGTCCAAGCCTATAGAAATTAATTGAAAGCCCATTGGACTTTAATTAAATTGACATTGGATGTTAATGGGCTTTGAGACCCGTAAGGATTAGATTTAGAATCTAAGTCGTAAAGGCATATTAAAAAGTGTAATTATTTAATTTAGAATTAAATATAGAATTAGTATTAAATACAAATTAAATTGGATTTAATAATGTAGTTTAATATAATTCAAAAATCCGTACTTTGAGTACTTATTCGCAAAATCAAATCGTTGTTTGAACATTGGATGGTCATTAATTTCAGATTAATTAATTGGATTAGATTGATTGATAACATGCTTTGTGTGAATACATGGATGCGATGTATGAATAATGCATATCAGATGGATATTAGATGGGTGAGGGCAATTTTGGAAATTATTGTAATAAATTTAGAATTTATTAAATTGGACCCGCGTGTCCAGCCTATTACCTCTTGACTCTTTGTATTTCTCTTCTCACCTATTCCCCTCAATGTAAATGAGGTTTCTTTAGAAGTGTTATGTAATTGGGTAGAAGTAATATTTGTGCTAGCGAGAGAGAGGAAATAGAGAGATTTATTCTAGGAACAAAATGTGTTAAATATCCATCCTCATATCATTATTAAATTTATTTACGCGCCTTATTATGTTTTTAGAATGCATGTTTAAGGGTATATGATGAGACCTTAACAAGGATAATTAATTGGTTGCCAATTACGCGAAAAACCCTCAACATATATTAAGCGTTTTTCCTTCCATTGAATGATTCATTCTCAAGATCCAAGATTGGCACTGGTTTGTTGGCCAAAGTCAAGGCCTTTGTCCATCGCGGATGTGTTTGAATCATGAAGGCTTTGTTCCATATCGGTGTCTTGTCCAAGTTGTGATTTGTTGGCCAAAGTCAAGATCACTTCTTGTCCATCGACATCGATTACGAAGCTTTCCATGGTCAATGGGTTCAACTTAACTTGGATCATTAAGTTTGTTGTGCCAAATCCAATGCTTAATTGATTCAGAGGAAAAAGGTTAGGGTATATATTGGATATATTGGCATCTATAAGATATATGTTTCGGACTTGGATGTCCACCTACTGGATCTATGAATTGGATGGGATCCAATTGATCTTAGAGATCTACCTAGTTAATTATCATACAATTTGTTGGCCAAAGTCAAGATTGTGTGTTATTTAACGGGATCCTAGCCCCCTAGGAAATACGGTTTCCTGAGTACTCAACAGAGGGTTAGAGGCTCGCCGAAAAATAGTGGGAGGCAAGTATTAAATTTGCAATTTCGTTTAGATACTTGCCAATACACGCTCATTACAAATTTTTCGTCAATATATTAATATATTAGTTGGACTAATATTTAATCGTTGTTTTAATTTAAACAGTTGGACTATATTCAAACTACTTCAATTATAGTTGATTATATAATTGGATTATAGTAATCAATATATTTGAATTTAAACCAATTAAATTATAGTTGATTATATAGTTAGACTATAGTAATCATTATAATAAATAGTACCTAAAATCGTTGATTTGATAGTTAGATTATTGGAATCAAGATAAATGAAAGATTAGCGTTTAGAACATAATCCTGGGAGAAAATGTTTTTTAAACGGCTTTAATTTTCAGATTGGGAATAAAATCTCAGGATAGTCCTGAGGACCGAGAAGTTACTTTATTTGATAGAGTGACGTCTCGAGCCTAAGTCCGGAGTTGAGCAAATAGTAGAACATGATATTTGGAATATTCATGTAATGATAACTTTAGTGCTTAATATGTTATGCTTGCCGCAAAGACTCCTTAATTTCTTAGTCAGAACTAAGGATCCTTATAATATGATATTGAATTGAAGGATCTTCATAGATCTATCCTTAGATCTTAGAAGTACAAATTGCATTAGAAAACTCTTGGAGAGTTAATGGCTATACTCAATGAGACAAAGCCAGAGTTTGCAATAGGACAAGAAGCGCAAGGCGCATCTTACTTCGACATCCCAGAAGGCCAAGGCTTGGCCAAAGGCTTCTGGGGTGTGGAAAACGGGCAAAGGCAAAGTCATTATAATCTTCTGGGAAGACAAATGACATATCCCAAGATGTCTACCTAAACTGTGGCAAACGGGGTCACTGGAAGTGTGACTGCTGTTGGTTTCTATTGATGTCCCAAGATCATTTTAAGCCACGAAATTGAATGAATACTATAAATAAATGTGGCGGAAACACACTTACAATGATCGGTTTGGATGTGATGCTCAACAAAAAATTTTTCCTCCAAGATGCTCTAAGATTCAGCCAAGGTTGTTTTGTTGATGAAGATGATGAAGCTCCAAGCTTTAAGGATTCCAAGCTCCAAGATTCGGTTCCCTATCACCTTGTATTGATCCTTTGATTGTGCTAGCAAAAGATGAAAGAAAAAATCCAATTTTTCCCTCCAATGGAGCTCACGGTTTCATCAAGAAATTGAGAGAGAGAGAGTTCAATTTTTCTATTCCTTTTGGCTTCAAAAACCGTATGAATCAATTGAAAAACAATTACCAAAAGTTTGGTATTTGTTTACAAAAATTCAAAGATAAATTTGGCTCCAAAATTGTAATAAATGATCTCACCAACTTGCATCATGAATAGTGACAGCATGTCACTCTCAAAAAGTGACTTGTGACATCTATCACAGATCAATGACAAGTGATGTGACTCACGATGTGACTTGTGGGCCCCACTCGATTTCAAAATACGAGTGGGCCCGCAAACACTTCCGGGCTCAGTTTCGCTAATTCCGAATTAACAAACTTCCGTCGCGACGTAATTAAATAATTATGCCTAGCGAAATTACTATTCACATCGCTAACAAATTAATTCTTAATTAACTCGTTTGCCCGAATTAAAATCTAATTTTAATTCCGCGTCGAAATCCAATTTCGTTTAATATATCGAATATATTATTTTGTCGATTAATTCCAAATTAATCTTTCTCTCTTCAAATAGTACTTTATCCAAGATAAAGTTTCTTCGCAATTAATCCCAGATTAATTATGCTCGAATCATAAGTCATCGGTGAATCTTCGTAAAGCGACCTAATAGATCCCTGGATATATTGGCAGTAAATACGGTCGTCAGACTATCCGAACAAGTATGTACCTATATCGTTTTTACACATTTTATCGATTTACGAGACAATGTTGGCTTTTAGCAAAACGCCATGCCTTCCAATTCTCCAGAAATATTCTTACTGGAATATACGATCTATGTCAGGCGTAGTATACCGTAGTATTATATATTGCGATCCAGTATCGGATGTCACGTGCAAGGCCTGGGGCTGAATAGTGTCTGCCCCGTATGAAGCACATATCGGATATCAAGCAGCTAGTCTCTTTGAATCGGATAATCATGACCTTGTCATATTATCCCGATGGTTGCAACACAATAGAGAACCAGTTCTGAATCCCTGCATGATCATCATCTCCATATGTCTGAAGTGATACTTCCGTCTTGACATCACATCCAATACACTACGATTCTGAATAAACCCATAAGAGGCGTACACATAACCTGTTAAAGCCCTGGACGACCAAAACCAAAGTTTACCGATTGTCGCAAGTACTAGCGATACAAGTCTCAGGTTAAGACCAAATACACCTACCCTGAAGCGGACTCCCATAGACACATATACATACTACCAATGAGATTCTGCGGGGTCTATCCAGAGCGAAGCTGTTTTCCGTACCATCAGTAAAACACAACCTCATATCGCACTTGCATAAGTATTTAATACTTAAATATATGAGAACTATGTCGTTATGCCCTCACAACGCGCACAACAAGTGCAATACTAGTCTATTCCGCATTATCCATGTCCAATCTCGATAATATTACGACTAGGGATATTTAATGATTAAACCTTTATGGATTGATACTGTCCCATATAATCTCAATCTGGAATTAATCATAAGGACTTTTACAATTTATATATCAAAGTAAATAAATTACAAAACGGTAAAAGGCAATTTCATTACAACATAGTTAATTTTGTACAAAAAACACAATGTCTTTTACAAACAGTGACGCTATGGGTCATAACTGTCCAACAATCTCCCACTTTGCCTATAGCCAGTCAATCAAGCATTTAATACCTGAACTATGTACATGTCGCTCAAACTTTTACTGAGGAATAGCTTTCGTCAGCGGATCTGCAATGTTGTCATCTGATGCGACCTTCTCGACCTTCACATCGCCACGATGTATGATCTCCCGAATCAGATGGAAACGTCAAAGAACATGCTCTGATCGTTGATGAGACCGCGGTTCCTTAGCCTGCACTATAGCCCCGTTATTGTCACAATACAATGGAACGGGCTCAGCTGCTAACGGAACTACTCCTAATCCAATTAGGAATTTTCGTATCCCAAACTGCTTCATTTGTTTGCTGCTTCAGCTGCAGCAATGTACTCTGCTTCTGTTGTTGAATCGACAACAGTCTCTTGCTTGGAAAATTTCCAGCTCACTGCTCCGTTATTCAAACAAAATATGTACCCAGATTGCGACTTGCAGTCGTCTTTGTCGGTTTGGAAACTTGCATCGGTATACCCAGTTACCTCAAGTTCTCCATCTCCATAGATTAAGAAAGTATCCTTAGTTCGTCTAAGATACTTAAGGATATTCTTAACCGCCATCCAGTGACCTTCACCTGGATCGGCCTGATATCGACTACACATGCTCAAAGCATAGGAGACATCAGGTCGCGTACATATCATGGCATACATGATCGATCCGACTGCCGAGGCGAACGGTATCCGACTTATGTTGTCTCTCTCATATTGAGTTTTAGGACACATGTCCTTATATAGATAGACGCCATGTGACACTAGCAACAGTCCCCTTTTGGACTGATCCATGTTGAATCTCTTCAACACTTTGTCAATATATGTACTCTGGGAGAGTCCAAGCAGCTTTCTAGATCTATCCCGGTAGATCTTTATTCCCAGAATAAAGGCTGCTTCTCCCAGATCTTTCATGGAGAATTTCAATGAAAGCCAAGCTTTCACCGACGTTAGCATGGGAGTGTCATTGCCTATAAGCAATACATCGTCAACATAAAGGATAATAAAAGTCAGTGCACTCTGACTAACCTTCTTATATACACAAGGATCATCTTCGTTTTGAATGAAATCATATTCCTTTATGATCTCATCAAAACGTTGGTTCCATGACCGTGATGTTTGCTTCAGTCCATAAATGGACCGATTTAACTTACAAACCTTGTTTGCAAGTCTAGGCACTATAAAACCGTCAGGCTGTTGCATATAAACATCCTTCGAAAGGTTTTCGTTAAGGAAAGCGGTTTTAACGTCCATCTGCCATATCTCGTAATCGAAATATGCAGTAATTGGAAGCATTATCCAAATGGATTTAATCATGGCAACGGGTGAGAAAGTTTCATCGTAATCGACACCATGTCGTTGACGATACCCTTTCGCTACAAGCCTAGCTTTGTACGTTTGTACGTTGCCATCCATGTCGGTCTTCTTCTTGAAGACCCATTTGCATCCAATAGGCTTTACGCCTTCTGGTGCATCAACCAGTGTCCAAACTTGGTTGGTGTACATGGAATCCATTTCGGACTTCATGGCTTCTTGCCATAAAGCGGAATCGATATCTTGTATCGCTTCCTCATACGTAGCTGGTTCGTTATCCTCAATGAGATTAATATCTACATGAGGTGAGATCAGGAACCCATACCTCTCAGGTTGTTTCCTGACTCTCTCCGACCTACGTGGTCCTTGTGTAATAAAAGATTGTGGTACAGTCTCATCCCGGATGGACTGTTCTTGTTCCTTTGAGGATTCTATGCCAGGAACAGTATCACTCCGATTTTCATCGAGTTCTACTTTCCTCCCACTAACACTGCATTTAGGAATTTCCTTCTCAAGGAAAACCGCATGTAGAGTAACAAATACTTTGTTCTCTCGTGGATGATAGAAGTAATATCCTTTGGTTTCCCTAGGTTATCCTACGAATAGGCATTTATCCGATTTGGGCTCAAGTTTGGTACATTCCAAACGTTTGACGTATGCCCAGCATCCCCAAATCTTCAGGAATGAGAAACCCGGTTTCTTTCCTGTCCATACCTCATATGGTGTCTGTTGTACAGACTTTGACGGAACCTTATTCAAAATAAGAATTACACTGTTTAATGCATGTTCCCAGAAGGAAACATGTAGCTCAGTGCGACTCATCATAGACCTAACCATGTCCAACAAGGTTCGGTTTCTCCGTTCGGACACACCGTTTAATTGCGGTGTTCCAGGAGGAGTCCACTGTGAAAGAATACCATATTCTTTCAAGTAATCTAGAAACTCATTGCTCAAGTATTCGCCACCACGGTCCGACCGTAATGTCTTTATACTCTTGCCGGTCTGTTTTTCAACTTCGTGTCGAAACTCTTTGAATTTCTCAAAAGTTTCCGACTTGTGTCTCATAAGATACACATAACCATAACGTGATGCATCATCCGTAAAGGTTACGAAGTATTCATATCCACCTCTAGCCTGGCTAGACATGGGCCCACATACGTCACTATGAACGAAGGCTAACAGTTCAGTGGCGCGTTCACCTTTACCGCTAAAAGGTGATTTAGGCATTTTGCCTAATAAGTAAGATTCGCAGACGTCATATGAATTTGGATCAAATCCGTCCAAGTACCCACTCTTCGAAAGTGTGGATATGCGAGTCTTGTTTATGTGTCCCAGACGACAGTGCCACATATAAGTTTCATCTTTATTACTCATTTTAAGCCTTTTGTTTGTTATATTATATGTTTGAGATTGATTTATATTCAAAATATAAAGACCATTATTTGCATCAGCAGTGCAAATTTCTACATCATTTTTTACATAAAAAACACCCTGTGTTCCTGAATACAAAAGTATACCCACATTGGGTTAACATAGATACAGAAATAATATTCCTAGTCAAACTAGGTACATAATAACAGTCATTAAGTTCAAGTACATGCCCCGAGGCAGTTCTAAAACAAAAGTGCCAACGGCCAAAACGGCGACTGGTGCCCCATTTCCGACGCGTAGATCAATCTCCCCTGAGGCCAGTCTCCTGCTAATCCGCAGATCCTGCACATCAGTACATATGTGAGTACCACAACCAGAATCAAAAATCCAAATTTTAAAACTAGAAGTAGTCATGTTTATTTCAATAACAAACATACCTGAAGCCGGTGCCTTGCCCGCTTTAATCTCAATCTGGAGCGCCTTGTACTCGCGACAGTCACACTTCCAGTGACCCCGCTTGCCGCACTGGAGGCAAACAACCTGAGATTTGTCCTTAGGCTTCCCAGAAGCCTTTGACGATTTGGCCTTGCCCTTCTTTTATGCTTCTTATTCTTCACACCTCCAGTCGCCTTGGGCCCAGCCCTCGGTGTCTGAGATGTCGAAGCAAAGTGCGCCTCGCGCTTGTTGCTCTTAAGCAGCTCCTTTTCAGCTTCCTTGAGAATTGACAACAACTCTCCAAGAGTATCATCAGTGTTCATCAGGTTATAACTTATTATGAACTGTTTCCAAGTGTCGGGGAGAGATTGCAATATCATATCTATAGTAATCTCAGCCTCTAAGACTATCCCCATCTTAGCCAACTCTTATATGTCAGCAATCATCTGTGCCACATGGGACTCAACAGACATGCCTTTTGACAAATGTGAACGGAAGAGCTTCTTCACTAACTCATATCTCTGCGACCTTCGGTTAGATCGTTGAAGATCGTGCAACCTCGCCAACATGTTATAGGGATCCAAGTCTCTGTTTTGTCGACGAAAATGTTGAGTCATATCAGCAAGCATAATTGACTGAGCAGTATCATTATCATCGCTGTGAGTCTTCCAAAGCTCCAGCTCAAGTAACTGATCAGGTTTGGGCTTAGGCCCAAGAGGTCTCTGTATAGTATATAACAGCCTCTCGGCTCCAAGGACATCCTCAGATTCATTTCCCAATCGGCAAAGTTCGTGCCCTTGAAGACATTTTCGCCCATGATAATGTCTCGGACATTTCCCTTTCATGTCATCTTGATTACGATAGTCTAACTATCTAATCAACGATATATGGGTACAGTCTAACTGTTACAAGAAAAATAACATTATATTAGTCCAACTAATAAAATATTTTGACGAAAAAATTGAAAGCGCGTAAAGCTAAGTATCTGAATGAAATTGAAAATTCAATACTAGCCTCCCACTATTTTTCGGCGAGCCTCTAACCCTCTGTCGAGTACTCGGGAAACCCAGTTTCCTAGTGGGCTAGGATCCCGTTAAATAACACACAACCTTGACTTTGGCCAACAAGCTGTATGATATTTAACTAGGTAGATCTCGAAGATCAATTGGATCTAATCCAATTCCTAGATCCGGTAGGTGGACATCCAAGTCCGAAACATATATACAATATATATGCCAATATATCCAATATATTTTCCTAACCTTTTTCCTCTGAATCAACTAAGCCTTGGCTTTGGCACAACAAGCTTAATGATTCCAGTTAAGCGGGACCCATTGACATGGAAAGCTTCGTAATCAATGTCGATGGACAAGAAGTGATCTTGACTTTGGCCAACAAATCACGACTTGGACAAGACACCGATATGGAACAAAACTCTCATGATTCAAACACA
Source organism: Zanthoxylum bungeanum (assembly GCA_019454045.1). NCBI lineage: Eukaryota > Viridiplantae > Streptophyta > Magnoliopsida > Sapindales > Rutaceae > Zanthoxylum > Zanthoxylum bungeanum. The sequence goes on from SKCR01035171.1 coordinate 49,753, forward strand.
TCCGCAATTGACAAAGGTCTTGACTTTGGCCAACAAACCAATGCCAACTTTGGATCTTGAGTAAGAATCACTCAACAGAAGGAAATAACGCTTAATATGTTTTGAGGGTTTTTCGCGTAAATTGGCAACCAATTTATTATCTTTGTTAAGGTCTCATCATTCACCATAAAGCATGCATTTTTAAAAGCATAATAAGGCGCAGAAAGTAAATTAATAACGATATGCGAATGGATATTTAAACAGATTATTCCTAGAACAAATCGCTCATTTTCCTCTCCCCGGCTAGCATTATTCTACTTCTACCCAATTACATAATACAATAAGAGAAACCTCATTAACATTGAGGGGAATTAGGTGAGAAGAGAATACAAAGAAATAATGAGAGAGAAGGCTGGACACGCAGGTCCAATTTATAAATTCTGAATTTACAATAATTTCTAAAATTGCCATTTCCCTTCTAATATCCATCCGATATACGCTATTCATACATCACATCCATGTATTCATTCAAGCATGTTATTCAATCAAACTAATCAAATTAATTATCTTTGAATATTAGTGATCATCCAATGTTCAAACAATGATTTGATTGCGCGAGTCCAACTCGTTTGAGAATAAGTACTTAAAGTACGAATTCTTGAATTATATCGAACTACTCGTTAAATCTAATTTAATCCGTATTCAATACTAATCATGAATTTAATTCCAAATTAAATATCTACACTTTTTAATGCGCTTTAACGACTAAGATTCCAAATCTAATTTTATCGGGTCTCAAAGCCCAACTAACATCCAATGTTCGTTTAATTAAAGTTCGATGGGCTCTCAATTGATTTTATAAGGCATGGGCTTTGGTCAATATGGGTCAAACCCAATTACCAAGCCCAATTGAGGAATCACCCTCATATGCCAAAAAACCAATTTTAGCCCATATGGCCCAATTAAACGTTTAAAGCCAATTTATTACATTTGGACTTAATGGAATGATTTAGGCCCAATTTGGATCCAATCCAATTGGCCTAAACCAACTTGGCCCAACCAAGCCCATTATGCCCAAAAATAACAAATCAAGCCCAATTCAAATTCAAGCCCAATTAACCAAATTAAATTCCAATTTTATAACTTAATTAATTAAAGTGTAATACATCAATTAATTAACTAAATCAATATTTCCAAAATACAATTTAACCAATTAATTATGTATCCTATTTGTTCAACTAATGTCCAACATTTTTGAATCAAAAATCATCTCATACACATGCAGGAAGCTCTCGGCCAAGATAAGGATTTTTTGTCCGATTTCGTTTTTCAATCCGATCGAATTACAAATCGACATTTCCAATTCGTTTCAAGTCATCCAATGATCATCAAAACAAAAATACCAAGACTTCCAAGGTAATACAGATTCGGCCAAGCCTCATTTTTGGGGAAAAATTCATCCAATTAGTTTTTCACAAATTGATCATAACAACTCAAAGTCATCCATCCATAAACATGCTCAAACAAGTAATTTATTCAAAACATGCTCAAAATCAATTTACCCAAATTTTACCCTAAAATATTTCATGCTTAAACAAGGCTCCATGATACCATTGTTGGTTTCTATTGATGTCCCAAGATCATTTTAAGCCACGAAATTGAATGAATACTATAAAAAATGTGGCGGAAACACACTTACAATTATCGGTTTGGATGTGATGCTCAACAAAAACTTTTCCTCCAAGATGCTCCAAGATTCGGCCAAGGTTGATTTGTTGATGAAGATGATGAGCTCCAAGCTTTAAGGATTCCAAGCTCTAAGATTCGGTTCCCTATCACCTTGTATGATCCTTTGATTGTGCTAGCAAAAGAAGAAAGAAAAAATCCAATTTTCCCTCCAATGGAGCTCACGGTTTCATCAAGAAAGGAGAGAGAGAGTTCAGTTTTTTCTATCCTTTTGGCTTCAAAAACCGTATGAAAGAATTGAAAAAACAATTACCAAATATTGGTATTAGTTTACAAAAAGTCAAAGCCAATTTTGGCTCCAAAATTGTAATAAATGATCTCAACAACTTGCATCATGAATAGTGACAACATGTCACTCACAAAAAGTGACTTTGACATCTATCACAAATAAATGACAAGTGATGTGACTCGTGATGTGACTTGTGGGCCCCACTCGATTCAAAATGCGAGTGGGCCCGCAAACACTTCCGGGCTCGGTTTCGCTAATTCCGAATTAACGAACTTCCGTCGCGACGTAATTAAATAATTATGCCTAGCGAAATTACTATTCACGTCGCTAACGAATTAATTCTAAATTAACTCGTTTGCCCGAATTAAAATCTAATTTTAATTCCGCGTCGAAATCCAATTTCGTTTAATATATCGAATATATTATTTTGTCGATTAATTCCAAATTAATCTTTCTCTCTCTTCAAATAGTACTTTATCCAAAGATAAGTTTCTCCGCAATTAATCCCAGATTAATTTGCTCGAATCATACGTCATCGGTGAATCTTCGGGAAGCGACCCAAGAGATCCGGATATGTTGGCAGTAAATACGGTCGTCGGACTATCCGAACACGTACGTACCTCGTACTACGTTTTTACCGATTTACGAGACAAGGTTGGCTTCTAGCAAAGCGCCATGCCTACCCAATTCTCCAGAAATATTCTTACTGGAATATACGATCTATATCAGGCGTAGTATACGTAGTATTGTGTATTGCGATCCAGTATCGGATGTCACGTGCAAGGCCTGGGGCTGGAATAGTGTCTGCCCCGTACGAAGCACATATCGGATATCAAGCAACTAGTCTCTTTGAATCGGATAATCATGACCTTGTCATATTATCCCGATGGTTGCAACACAATAGAGAACCAGTTCTGAATCCCTGCGTGATCATCATCTCCATATGTCTGAAGTGATACTTCCGTCTTGACATCACATCCAATACACTACGATTCTCAATAAACCCAGAAGAGGCGTACACAGAACCTGTTAAAGCCCTGGACGACCAAAACCAAAGTTTACCGATTGTCGCAAGTACTAGCGATGCAAGTCTCAGGTTAAGACCAAATACACCTACCCTGAAGCGGACTCCCATAGACACATATACATACTACCAATGGGATTCCGCGGGGTCTATCCAGAGCGAAGCTATTTTTCGTACCATCGGTAAAACACAACCTCCTATCGCACTTGCATAAGTATCCAATACTTAAATATATGAGAACTATGTCGTTATGCCCTCACAACGCGCACAAGTGCAATACTAGTCTATTCCGCATTATCGATGTCCAATCTCGATAATACTACGACTAGGGATATTTAATGATTAAACCTTTATGGATTGATACTGTCTCATATCATCTCAATCCGGAATAATCATAAGGACTTTTACCATTTATATATCAAAGTAAATAATTTACAAAACGGTAAAAGGCAATTTCATTACAACATAGTTAATTTTGTACAAAAAACAATGTCTTTTACAAACAGTGACGCTATGGGTCATAACTGTCCAACAACTGCCGTATGACAAGGCGACATGAAGGAAGTAAAAGCGGGGCAGAGCTCGACGTTTAAGTGTGTTTGTCATAACATGTTCTCTACTAGGATGAAAATTTGATTTTGATATCTGAGGTGTGGTTACAAGTAATAGGTACTGATGTGCAGAATCTGCTGGCAAGCAGGATATTGACTTCGATGAGAATTGATCTGCGAATCGGAATGGGACGAGAGTCGCTGTTTTGACCGTAAGACCTAAGTTTAGGAACTACCTTCAGGTGTGTACTTAAATTAGGAACTGTTAGAATGTAACTAGTTGACAGAAAGATTATCTCTATATCAGGTTTAACCCTTGCGGGTATACCTTTATATCTAGAACACTAAAGATTTTTATTTTATAAAGATGATATTGAGATAACAATTAGATGTAAATAACAGTATTTATATTTTGAATATAAATAAATCTCAAACATATAACAGGACAAACAAATAGCTCAAACTGATTTAATCAGATGAGACTTATTTATGGCATTGTTGTCTGGGACACAATTAACAAGACTCGTATATCCACACTTTCGAAGAGTGGATACTAGGACAGATTTGATTCTATTCAAATAATGTCTACGAATCTAGTTTTTTAGGCAAAGTGCCTGAAATACTTTTTACTTGGTAAAAGTACAAGTGACATCGATCTGTTAGCCCTCGTTCATAGTGACGTAAGTGGGCCCATATCTAGCTAGTCTAGAGGTGGATATGAACACTTCGTAACCTTTACGGATGTGGCATCGCGTTATGGTTATGTGTTTCTTTAGAAACATGAATCGGAAACTTTTGATGAATTCAAAGAGTTTCGACATGAAGTAACAGACAGACCGGCTAAAGTATTAAAACCGTCACGGTTAGACCATGATGGAAAATACTTAAGCAATAAGTTTCTCAAATACTTGAAAGAGTATAGTATTCTTTCAATGAGGACTCCTCCCGGAACACGTCAATTTGACGGTGTGTCCGAACAGAGAAACCAAATTTTGTTGAACATGATAAGGTTAATCATGAGTCGCTCTGAGCTACCATTTCCTTTAAAGGATTTGCATTAATCAGTGCAAAACTTTTTTGAATAAAGTTCCATAAAAATCTGTTAGACAGACTTCATATTAGATGTGAACAGGAAAGAAACAGGATTTTCTCATTCCTGAAAATTTGGGAATGCTGGGCATATGTTTGGATGATACCAAACTAGAACTCAAATTGGATAAGTGCCTAATTTGTGGGTTATCCTAGGGTAACCAAAATATAGTACTTATACAAATCACATGAGAACAATTTAATTGTTGCTCACCATGCGGTTTTCCTAATAGGAATACCGATATGCAGTGGTAAGTGGGAGGAAAGTAAAACTCGATGAAAATCAGAATAATACTGTTCCTGGCACTGAGTCCTATTGGAACACAAACAGTTCATCAAGGATGAAACTGTACCATAATCTTCAAATACACAAGAACCGCGCAAGTCGGAGAGAGTCAGAAAAAACACTGGGAGGTATGGGTTTTTTATCTCACCTCGTAAAGATGTCAATCTTATTGAGGAATACGAACTGACTACGTATGAGGAAGAGATACAAGGTATCGACTCCCTATTATGGCAACGTGCCATGAAGTCCGAAATGGATTCCATTATACCAACAAAGTTTGGACATTGGTTGTTGTATACCGAAAGGCATTGTGCCTATTGGTACTATATAAGTCTTCAAGGAAGACATACATGGATGGCAACATACCAACGTACAAAGCTAGGCTTGTAGCGAAAAGGTATCATTATCAACATTGTGTCGATTGCGATGAAACCTTTTAACTGTTGCCATGGTTAAATCCATTCGGACAATGCTTGATAATGCTGCATGTTTCATTCATGAAATATGGCAGCTGAATGCCAAAACCGATTTCCATAACGAAAACCTTTTGGAGGATGTTTACAACATCCTGACGGTTTTGTCGTACTAAAACGAGCAAACAAGGTTTGCAAGTTAATTCGATCTATTTATGGATTGAAGCAAGCATTGCGTTCTTGGAACAATAGTTTTGATGTAATCATAATGGTATATGATTTAATTCAAAACGACATGATTCTTGTGTATATAAGAAGGTTAGTGGGAGTGCACTGACAGTGATTGTCCTAAAATTGATGATATGTCATTTATTGGAAATGATATTACCATAATACAATCGGTGAAAGCTTGGCTTTCATGAAAATTCTCCGTAGAATTCTTGGGAGATACAACTTTTATTCTTGGAATAAGGATCTACTAGGATAGATCTAAAAGTTGTTGATACTCTCCGAGAACTCGTACATTGAAAGAAATGTACGCGACCTGGTGTCTCATATACTTTGAGCATATGGAGTCACAATCAGGCCAATCTAAGTGATAGTCACTGGATTGATGTTAAGAACATCCTTACGTATCTTAGATGATCTAAGGATGCTTTCTTAAGTTATGGAGAAGGAGAACTTGAAGTGACTGGGATCACTGCTACAAGTTTCCTAACCGATAATAACGACTATAAGTCGTAATAAGGGGTACTATATAGTTTGAATACGGAACAGTGAGCTGGAAATCTTCCAAGCAAGATACTGTTGCCGAATAAACAACAAAAGCGGAGATTGGTGCAGCTGAGGCAGCAATAGAAGCCTTTTGGATTGATATAATCCTAATCAGATCAGGAGTGGTTCTGTTAGCAGCTGGGCTAGGCTACAGTAAAGCTAAAGAATTAATGGTCTCATCAATGATCCATATATACTTCAGATATTCATCTGATTCGTTCGGATCATACATCGTGGCGATGTGATGATCGAATAAATCGCATAAGATGATAACACTGCAAATCCGCTGACGAAAGTTTTTTCTCAGCAGATGTTTGAGCGAACCGTACATAGTTCGGGTGTAGGACACTTGAGTGATTGGCTATAGGCCAAGTGGGAGATTGTTGGACAATTATGACCCATATCATCACTATTTGTACAGATCATGGTGTTGTTGTACAAATTAACTATGTGACAAAGGAAATTGCTCTTTTATCATTTGTAATTAGATTACCAAGATACATAAATGATAAAAGGTCCTTATGATTAGTTCCAGATTGAGATTATATGAGACAGTATCAATCCACGAAGGTTTAATCATTAAATATCCCTAGTCGGAGTATTATCGAGATTGGACATCGATAATACGTAAAGACTAGTATTACACTTGTGCGCATTGTGGGAGTATAACGGCATAATTCTCATATATTTGGGTATTGGATACTCATGCAAGTGTAATAGGAGGTTGTGTTTACCGATGGTACGGAAATAGCTTCGCTCTGGAAAGACCCCTCGGAATTCCATTGGTAGTATGACTATGTGTCTATGGAAGTCTGAATCAGGGTAGGTGTATTTGGTCTTAACCTGAGACTTGCACCGCTAATACTTACGACAATCAATATACTTTGGTTTTGGTCGTCCAGGGCTTTAACAAGTTTTTGTGTACGCCTCTTCTGGGTATATTGAGAATCGTAGTGTATTGGTGTGATGTCAAGATGGAAGTATCACTCCAGTCATAGTGGAGATGATGATCACGTATGATATGGAACTGGCTCTTTTAGGCTGCTAGCTACTCGGGATAATATGACTAGGTCATGTTTATCCGATTATAGAGACTAGTTACCAGAGATCCGATATGAACTTCGTACGGGGCACATAATTCCAGCCCCAGGCCTAGCACGTGACATCCGATACTGGATCGCAATACGCAATACTACGTATAAAACGCCTGATAAAGATTACATATTCCTTTAAGAATATTTCGGGAGAATTGGGTAGGCACGGTGCTTTGCTAGAAGCCAACCATGTCTTGTAAATCGGTAAAGCGTAGTACTAGGTACGTATGTGTTCGGATAGTCCGACGCCGATTTACTGCCAACATATCCGGGATCTCGTGGGTCGCTTCCCGAAGATTCACCGATGACGTATGACTCACACTTTATTAATCTGGGATTAATTATAAGAGAGAGAAAATTAATCTGGGATTAATTACGGAGATATTTTATCTGGGATAAAATATTATTTAAAGAGAGATAACGATTAATTTGGAATTAATAGATAAATTAATATATTCGATATATTAAACGAAATTGGATTTCGAAGCGGAGTTAATTTAGAATTAATTCGTTAGCGACGTGTATAGTAATTTTGTTAGCATAATTATTTAATTAAATTTGATTTAATTACGTCGTCGCAACGGAAAATTCATTAATTCGGAATTAGCGAACCCGAGCCCGGGAGTGTTTGCGGGCCTACTTGCATTTCGAATTCAAGTGAGGCCCACAAGTCACATCACGAGTCACGTCGCAAGTCACTCACATGTCACATCCACCTTTTGATGATGTGTGTCATGTCAATTTTTTGGTGATGGAAGTGGTTGAGAGCAATTATTACTCTTTTCCCTCAAAATTGCTTTTGGAAAGCATATACCAAAAGTGATTTGACTTTGGTGAGATAATTGGTATTAGGTTTTGGAAACCAAACAACACAATTCTTCTCTCTCTCTTCTCTTCTCCCATTCTCGGCCAAGGGCCAAATTCTCTCTTTTCTTCCTTCCAAAACCGAGAGCAACAAAAAGGGTAAGGGAAATTTTATGGCAAAATTTCAAGAGTGCTAGCACACATTATGAGTCATACAAAAGGTGATAGGGAAACCCATTCATGAGCATGGAATCACAAATCAAAGCTTTGAGCTTGGAGATTCGACTTGGAGTACAAAAGGAAGCCATGGCCGAACCTTGGAGGAAAAGCTTGAAGAATTTTTATTGTTCCTCGCATCGCAAAAGCCGATCAAAGTGAGTATTCCGCAACTTAACTTTGTTGTATTCACACATGTTTTACGCTTAAATCGATCTTGGGACTATAGTAGAAACCCACAGATACGTAACGCCCCAAAGTAGTGGATTTACACTTCTTGCTCTAGTTAGGCGTATGGGGGGACAGCGATATGTAACGCTCCCATAAGTCAAGGTTTTCAGATACAGATTAGTTTACAGTTATCAGATTTTCAGAAATGGTTTTCAAAAACCAGATTTTTGAAATAGTTTTCAGAAATCAGAGCTACAGAAGCAGTTTTCAGAAATTTAAGTTTTAAATGAGATTAGTTCAGACGAAGGTTTTCGAAAAGAGTTTTCATATAAAGATATTTCAGGAACTTGGGTTTTATAACCAAAAGCTTTTATACCAGTTTTCAGTTTCTTATCCACTCACTTAGATTGTACAACGATCTAACCCCCCCACTCCCAGTTTTTTTCTATGGTTGCAGGTATTCTCGGAGGACAAGCTCGGGAGGGTGGATACTGATGCAATCACTAGGTTTGGAGTCCACCAGTACGAGTCAGAGTTAGAGTGAGAGTCCAATACAAGTCAAATAAAAGTTATGTATCAGTATTTGGGTTTTATGCAATCATTTTAAACTCAAGTGTATTTAAGTATACAGTTATTAATAATGAATTTGTCTTCTATATGTTTGAGTTTTGGGCATTGGTTCCATAATTAAGAACTTGATTAAGAAAAGAAAAATAGTGTAGCATATAGTTAGAGAATAAAGGCTCAGGGGAATAGTACGGCCTATTCCTACCGGTAACATCTTCCAGATCTGGGATGTTACAAAGATGGTAGCATGGTCTAGGGAGTCAGTGACTACAGTGGGCAGAGTGTTGGGGTATGGTATACGCAATATGTCCGGGATACTCGTATGCGAGGCCCTACCTCTCCAGTATCTGATCCTCGAGTACATCCTCAAAGTTCCATAGACAGGTTAGTAAGCTTTCTTAGATCATTCAAATAATATTTCTTACGAGGAAAGTTACACTCTATATCCAAGTTAAGAATTCCCCTGTAGTTATCCTGGCTTACTACCAGAATTCTTGAACGAGCTATGAAATTAAACAGTAATGAACTAAGAAAAGTTACCTAAGGAAATATGATAGGAAAGCAATGAGGAAGCAAGGAAGAAAGTATAAATATTTAGACAGCCAAAGACAAAGAAGGATAGAGAGACAGAAAGAGTTAGTAAAGTTCAAAGAGTACCTACCTAGAGAAAAATAGAAAGAGAAAGAAAAAGTTAGAAAGAGAAGTAAAAGATAGAATATAGATATCTAAGCAATCAGAAGCAAATAGAGGTAGAGGTACGGAAGCAGATAGATATGAAATGTCAGGACCTATAGTAGTAAGAACCAGAGACACAGAGCCAGATAGTAAAAGATAATACCAAAACTAGTAATAAAGAAGAGAATAGCAAATCTGAACGAGAGTAAGATGCCAAGTAGACTTGAGTATAGTTTCGTCCCTCCCAACAAGATTCATTTTCTCCTCAGAAAAGTTCTTTCAAGCATGTTTAATAGTCCTTATGCATCTCATGTAGATAGCGAGTTCCATAATAACCAAGGTTAATCATAAGGCAGAAGAAGTAAGAAGACAGGAATAGTAGTGGAGAATTCTAATAAACTGAGATGCCAAGAAGGACGAAGAGAACTCCGGATCCCCAAACCCAGACCCAGGTCCTCAAGCAAATAAATAAAGATCATATAAAAAATCACTAGTTACTTTTCCCAAGCTATTCGATGAGGACATGTCCCTAAATTACCTAGTTTGAGACCACTTGGTGATACCAGTTAAGAAAGTTATCCTGACAGAGCCTATCTCATACCTACCCTACATTAGCAATAGACTCTATCAGGACATAGAGTACCAGAATAAAGATATAGAAACCCATCGAGACATAAAGAAATAGCCGACGAGATATAAAACAGTTCCTACCAGCATAGATATAACGACCATAAGAAAAACCCAACATGAGTCCATCTTAAGAAATGTGAAGAGCTTGGAAGGCAGACCACTTAGAAGAAGAATCAAGGAAGTTTCGAGGATATAAAGAAGAGAACCCAGGGTAACCCAAAGATTAAGGCAAGTCGGAGCGAGGTTTACAAGACTAGTAGGAGTCCACAGACAGACCAAAAATAGTAGAACCCATAAGTCAGCCCAAGTCAGTAGAAATCTGTGAAGTATACAGGGATAAACTCAAGCGATTGGAGACACTTAGGAGTAATAAAAGTGTCAGTAAGGATAGTAGATTAGAGTGCCAAAATCAAAATTTATAGCAAGAACAGAGAATGGATATCTAAGAAGTAGTTAGGAGGATGAACCACCGCTGGCCTCAGTAGCAGGGCGTAGAGTAGAGGAATAGGAAATCTAAGTGGTAAGAGGGACATGAAAAGTAACAAGGAAATTTAGTATATACAGGCATAAAGTTAACATAATGAAAAGATAGTGGTGTAGGAATTGGTGATAGTTGTGTGTCCCCGAGATAAGGAGTAGTTGACCAGTTTCCTGCAGAATGAATAATGACTTTTTCTTCTAGAAACTACGACTCCAATAAGCATATAGATACTTAACCAGATCATCGCCGAACTTGAGTGTTAAACAGAATGCATACCCACGGACTCCCATGGAATGTATACGTTCACTCCTCAATTTAGAGCCTAGTAAAGAGAAAGATCAATAAATAAGAGAAATTGACAGATTAGATGAATCACATGATGGCTAGACAACCAGATCGATGGTTCCAATGAAACATAAATAAGAAGTATAAGATATAATAGATCAAATCTATGATGAGTTAAGCTAAGTCTGAACATCACCGTTGAATCAAATTATCCTTAAGGAAGTAGGAATTAGAACTATGTAGAGACCAGGGAGAACGATTTCTAGGAGAATAGTGAACAATTTATAAAGAGTCTCAGGGTATTAAGAAGAAAGAGACTAAGTAAAGAGTAACACATGAACTAAAGATTTAGTAGAAGATGTCCTAAATAATCGAGGTTGATAGAGTTTTCAGGAAAGTAAAGGTGTAAGGAGTTCAAGGAACTGAGATACGAAAGGAATCTATGTAACAGAGCAAGTTTCTTAAGGAAGAATAGTAAAGAGAGTATATCGGCACCCAGAAAGAGGAAGTAACGACTTCAGAAGGTTTAATGACAAAAACTATATATGAAGGGATGTAGAGCCAATACAATAGAGTTTTTAGTGAGCACGACTCCATAAGAATTTCAAAGAAGAAGTAGTGTGGCCGATAGTTGAGAATGATCATAAGTAAGTTAAAGAAAAAGCGAGCCAGAGAGTTTTAGCAGTAGTGCCCTAATAGACATCAGATATATATATTCACGAAAGTCCTAGGCTCTAGGACAAGCAGTTTATGCAACTAGAATACCATAATCAGAAAGGTCTCAATATAAGCTCCCACCCTCCCAAACCTTGTTAAACAGCAGTTGTAGAGACGGACCTTCAAGGTTGCCTCAAGATGTTCTCAAGAATAATTGAAAGTACAATGAAGGAAAACCAAAACATAATACCTTTAAATATAGTTTATGAATGGAATAAAAGCGAGTGACAGTTCTGAGTAAACGAGTCAGGGCAGAAGTTGTTCAGATAGAACAGTACATAAATAAAGTAGTAGTCAAGCAAGGAATAAGATTTCTAGGAACTAAGGTTTGACAATATAGAGGATGTATAAGGAAAGAAGGCGTTCCTAAGATAAAAAGATAGAGACATAGACTAAGAAGTTCTCAATATAAGGTAGCATAAAGTAGAGGGTGAAAAGAATACTAAGGAAAAAATGTGAGAGCGAAGCTGTTTAGGTACAACATCGGTAGAAGACAATACTTAATAAGTAAAGACAAAAGTAAGTGACAACAAGAGGTAATCATATAAAGTACCCAACCTTAGTCTAAATTAACCAAACCACTACAGGTTTGGAGCAGTTTTAGCCACGAGTATGGGTGGTTTGGTAGATTCATATTAAAGTGCGGAATCGAAGAGATGAGTTATTGCAAAGTCGTAATTGGCATAGCAAGTGAATCCTCAAGTTACAAAATATTAGCATGTATTTGAGTAACAATCATTGAAAACAAGTACAAAGAAAAATATGAGCCAGGACCAAATCGCCAGTGTCGATGTTAATAGCAGGGAATGCAGTTTAGGCACCAAAACGCGTAGTTAAGCCTAAATTTATAGCCAATTGGGAAGGACCACTTGACAGTATCTTAAGCAGTAGAGGTTTAGCAAGGAGAATACAGAAAGTTGAATAGTTAAGATATGAGAAAGAATATTTAGATCAAGTTAAACAAGTGCAGCTAAAAGAGTATTGAATTCAGATATGAGGTAGTATCTTTCAGTAAAGAACTTAAGGAATATTCGCTAAAGCCACAAACTCGTAATAGCTTACCCGAGTATTTCAAAAGGTTTTATGTATAAGTTAAATATTCAGAATGATGGAGAACCTCATATATGTACTAGTCAAAGAGTAAATGATCAGCCGGGCAGAGGCCTTTGTAATTAAGTCACTTAGAAGTCCCGATGATATAGAATAGTACAACAAAGTAAGAATTCACACTAACAAGTTAGTGTACAACTCTAGTTATAACTTCCAGGCCATGACATTCTAAATTCAATATAATCATCACATTAACTTGTGGCATGTTGGTAGTACTCAGAACTCATTGAGGAATGATATAATACGATGGATAGAATGAGACATGTATGTAGTCAGTTTAAGTCTGTGATTTATAAGATCTCGAGTTTAAAAAGGATTCGAGGACGAATCCTATTTAAGGGGGAGAATTTGTAACAACCGGTAACCTCTTCGACCAGTAATATCGACTATCGTTTTATTCTGGGATGAATATTCATTATATAAATTATGTTGAAAACATATGCAATCGATATTCCTCGAAGTTCCGATACCGAATTGTACGATGTTTCACCCCAGAAAACCTACGGTGTTTGGGCCGTAACTTTCTCATACGAACTCTGATTTCTATGAATTTATATCGTCGGAAATCTGAGATCGAGATCTACAACTTTCGCGTTGAATATTTTTCCAAATTCAAAACAGAAATAGGCTAAAAATGCAAATCAAAATTTTGGATGAATAGAACCTGAGGGCATTCTGTTAATTCTGTAAGTTTATTGAAAATTCTACATTTTTTTTAAATTCCAAGTATAAAAGAGATATACTATTCATAAATCCCAAAAATTAGAAAAAAAAAAGCAAAAATGTGGAAGAATGAGAGGGGAAGAAGAAGAAGAAGAAGAAGAAGAAGAAGAAGAAATAGAAGAAGAAGAACAAGAAATTAAAGAAAGAGAAAAAGAAAAAGAAAGAGAGAAGAAAGAGAGAGGATAAAGCAAGGAAGAAGGTAAACAACAATAGAGGATTATGGAAGATGAAGAAATCAAGTGGATTGAGGTAAGATTATGTTGACCCAAATCTTGAATTCTTGATTTTGATGGTATGAATGATAATAACATGTTTGGGGTTCCATTTGTTGATAATAACATGTTTGGAGGTTCCATTTGATGAGAATATAGGCATGGAGGTTGATTTGTTGTGTGTTATCCAAACTTTAAAAGAAACCCTAAGTGTTGAGCTAAGTAGGGATTATGAAATTAGAAGATTAAAATTGGAATATGATGTGTGAAATTGATCTATGATGATGTTTTGTGTTGTGGTTGTTAGAATGAAGTGTAGTTGATATTGTGTATTGGATGAACTTGAAGAAGCAAAATAGAATCCTGGAATTCTGTTTCGCATCGCGACACAAAAAGGATTCTCGTTGCGACGCGAAAGAAGAAAATGATGGCACCCTTTTGGACGCCGCGCGTCGCGACGCGCAAGGGTTTGCATCACGATGCGTGGCACATAATTTCCTAGAACTAGTTTTAAACCACCCCAAATCCATCCTAGCATGTTAGAGGTCGGCTTATAGGTCTCGTATCAGTTCGTATTCATACCTTCCATCAAGTCACAAGCATGATAAGCCTTGTAATTATTACGTGTAGACATATTAGTAAGTTTAGTTAAGTTTCCAAATCTATCTTATGACTTGTAAACTTATTGAGTTTTCGATTATAGATTACCCTCAGGAACCATGAGTTTCTCCAGCGAAGTGAATATCAGACTTGGTTTTATGTATTAAGTTTTGATATCAGACTTAATTTCACGCTTTAGGACGTTAGAATATTTTACTATTACAGTTATTGTTGGACAATTATGACCCATAGCATCACTATTTGTACAGATCATGGTGTTGTTGTACAAATTAACTATATAACAAAGGAAATTGCTATTCTGTCATTTGTAATTAGATTACCGAGATGTATAAATGATAGAAGGTCCATATGATTAGTTCCGGATTGAGATGATATAAGACAGTATCAATCAACGAAAGGGGTTATCATTAAATATCCATAGTCGTAGTATTATCGAGATTGGACATCGATAATACGGAATAGAGTAGTATTACACTTGTGCGCGTTGTGGGAGTATAACCGCATAGTTCTCATATATTTGGGTATATGATACTCATGCAAGTGTAATAGGAGGTTGTGTTTACCGATGGTACGGAAACAGCTTCGCTCTGGATAGACCCCTCGGAATTCCATTGGTAGTATGACTATGTGTCTATGGAAGTCCGAATCAGGGTAGGTGTATTTGGTCTTAACTTGAGACTTGCACCGCTAGTACTTGCGACAATCAATATACTTTGGTTTTGTCGTCCAGGGCTTTAACAGGTTCTGTGTACGCCTCTTCTGGGTATATTGAGAATCGTAGTGTATTGGGTGTGATGTCGAGATGGAAGTATCACTCCAGTCATAGTGGAGATGATGATCACGTAGGATACGGAACTGGCTCTCTTATGTACTGCAGTCATCGGGATAATATGACTAGGACATGATTATCTGATTATAGAGACTAGTTACCAGAGATCCGATATGTGCTTCGTACGAGGCAGACACATTTCCAGCCCCAGGCCTTGCACGTGACATCCGATGCTGGATCGAAATACGTAATACTACGTATACTACGCCTGATATAGATCACATATTCCAGTAAGAATATTTCTGGAGAATTGGGTAGGCACGGTGCTTTGCTAGAAGCCAACTATGTCTTGTAAATCGGTAAAAACGTAGTACTAGGTACGTACGTGTTCGGATAGTCCGACGACCGGATTTACTGGCAACATATCCGGGGATCTCATGGGTCGCTTCCTGAATATTCACCGACGACGTATGACTCGCACTTTATTAATCTGGGATTAATTGCGGAGATATTTTATGTGGGTTAAAATATTAATTAAAGAGAGAGAACGATTAATTTGGAATTAATCGATAAAATAATATATTCGATATATTATACGAAATTGGATTTCGACGCAGAATTAAAATTAGATTTTAATTTAGGCGAATGAGTTAATTTAGAATTAATTCGTTAGCGACATGAATAGTAATTTTGCTAGGCATAACTATTTAATTGCGTCGCAACGGAAAATTCGTTAATTTGGAATTAGCGAACCCGATCCCGGGAGTGTTTGCGGGCGCACTCGCATTGTGAGTTTAAGTGCGGCCCACAAGTCACATCTAGCGTCAAATCATTAGTCACTTTGATTGATGTGATGTCTAGTCACTTTGAGTGATGTGACAACTAGTCACTTTTGAGTGATTGATGGTAGTGGTTGGATGGCTTTAATACTTGTACCTTTTTGACTTTTGGAAATTCAAATTTGGTATATGTTTATTATTGATTTTGAAAATCATTTTAAGTGTATTAGATACACAAAAACCAACACAACACTCTTCTCTCCATTCACTCAAGTTTCGGCCAAGGGCCAAACTTATTCCTCTCTCATTTTCTTCACAAAACCGTGAACTAGAAGAAGAAACATGGAAGATTTGTTGCAAATCTTCCATATGCTAGCACATAAAGAGTCATACTAAGGTGATAGGGAACTAACTCATTAGCATGGAATCACCACACAAAGCTTGGAGCTTGGAGATTCATCCATTGAGTTGACCGAAAATGGAGGAGCACGAAAAGTGGCCAAAGCCGAGAGCTTCAAGGGAGCTTGGAAAAGTTTTTGTTCCTCGCATCGCAATCCGATCAATGTAAGTATGATTCTGCCATATTTCTTTGTTGTATTCACACATGATTCATTGCTTGAAATTGATCTTGGGACTTATTAGAAACCCAACAGTTATTTCATAAATAGTTATGATTTGAGTTTTAATTAAGAAATAATGTTGTTCAGAAAAGGGTTTTATAATGTTTTGAAATTCAAGCAAGAGTTTTATGATTTTCGAGGCATGGGGGAAAAACTCACCTCAGTATGTAACTAGTATAGATATGAAATTGACGGACAGAGAACATGTGCACATGTAGAGGACTGAGGGGACGACGATACGTAACGCCCCCAGATCCTAGTTCAGTACTAGGGAGGAAAGATGCCCCTAGATCCTTGTTTCAGAGCTTGGAGGATAGCATAGATCCCCACACTCAGTTCTAGATCAGTGGCTTGGGGGATGACGATACGTAACGACCCAAGACCACCAGTTTCAGGGACAGTAGTGGCATGCTTTAGGGGATGGCGATACGTAACGCCCCAAAGTCATGGATTTTCACTTCTGGCTCTAGTTAGGCGTATGGGGGGACGACGATACGTAACGCCCCCATACATCAAGGTTTTCAGATACAGATCAGTTTACAGTTATCAGATTTTCATAAATAGTTTTCAGAAACCAGATTTTTGAAATAGATTTCAGAAATCAGAGCTATAAAAGCAGTTTTCACAAAGATAAGTTTTATAAAAGAGATTTCAGATGAAATTTTCAGAAAAGAGTTTTCATATAAAGATATTTCATAAACTTGGGTTTTAGAACCAAAAGCTTTTATATCAGTACTCAGTTTCTTGTCCACTCACTTAGATCGTACAACGATCTTACCCCCCCTCCCCCACACTCCCAGTTTTTTTTTTGGTTGCAGGTATTCTCGGAGGACGAGCTCGGGAGGGCGGATACTGATGCAGTCACTAGGGTTGGAGTCCACCAATACGATTCAGAGTTAGAGTGAGAGTCCAATACGAGTCAAATAAATGTTATGTATCGGTATTTGGGTTATATGAACTCATTGTAAACTCAAGTGTATTTAAGTATATAGTTAGTAATAATGAATTTGTCTTCTATATGTTTGAGTTTTGGGCATTGGTTCTATAATTAAGAACTTGATTAAGAAAAGAAAAGTAGTGTAGTCTATAGTTAGAGAACAGAGGCTCAAGGAAATAGTACGACCTATTTCTGTCGGTAACATCTTCCAGATCGGGGATGTTACAAAGATAGAACCACCTATCATAATCAGCTAAAATAAATTCAGGTCTAAAAGAAGAGCAAGTCATTGATTTTTTTTCCCTCCTCTTCAAGTTCCTTGAACTTGCCCTAGCTTGGAATCACTCAATCAATTGCCATGAAACTTCCTTTGAAGTACTTATTTTTTGAATATGTATTTTTTTGCAGAAAAATATTGCATGATCTTCTGGCCCTTTGAATAAATAAAGATTACTGATAGGATTCTGAGTCTCATTTTGACAACTCTTGTTGTAAATGTCTTGCACGAAGACACGCATGAATTTGTAGCAAAACATGCATAGAGGACACAATTATTTTATAATATTTGAGTATATTATTGATGAATTAATCATCAATAAAAAAAAAATATTAATTAAAAGGTCATAAAGACAATGATGTTGGGTTTGTTAAAATATACATATACTTATATTCCAAAACATAAATATGAAGTAGAAAATTTTCTAAACAATTAGTTTGTTAATGCAGTTACAATTATAGTTTTATATATAATAAAATTTATACAATAATTTAATACAAAGGCAAGAGATGATTTCATCTCTAAGATTCAATGTGATGGCCTTTATGATGTAACTTTATGTGTTGATGGAATCGTTTATTGATTTAGTTACAATATAATTAGTTAAGTTTTTGACGTATACATCTATATATTATAAAATACAGACGTACGCAATTGAAATTTATTTATAATGAAAAATACCAAACAAAGAACAGATCCTAAAAAATTATTGAATATAAATTTTTTTCCCCTCAATTTAGGGAGGGAGAATTTGTCTCAAGATCAGCAAAAGAGAGTTGAAATAATACAATGAAGGGAAAAAAGAAATACATTCCAATAAAGCAAAGGTATTTCCAGCTAAATTCATCAATTTCATCCTTTTTTTTTCCAGGAATATAGATGGAAACTTCCATTGGGTCACCATCAATTAGGTGACGACATGGAAGGAAATTGTTTTCCTTGTGAAAATTGAATATTTGTCATGAAATTTGCAAGAGTTAAGGCACCTGCATTCTGGGAAAGTTCTACTTCATTTCTCTGTATTTTTATGGTGTAAAATCAACAAAACTAGAAGGCTCACTAGTACCTTCTTTCCTTCACCTGATAAACTGAATATGCCATTCAATTTTTTGCTTGATTCAGTAACAAAATAAGACCTTGTCAATTTTATAATTCATCTGCTGTCAGCGATTATCAGGCAAGAGTTTCTATATGAACTTTTTGCTGTCTGCAGATATACAATAAGAAGAACAGAAAACCTATGGATCTCTGATTACATTATGGCACAAAAGAACCACTTCTATTTTCTATAATTTGCATGAGGCTTACAAAAAGGGAAAAAACTGAAAACTCACCTAGTTTGAGTAATCTTCAGTTGTCTCCACATTCAAACTTCTACCCTGTCACGCGCCGGAAGTGTGGCTCGGTTGAAATTGTAGTTTAAAATTTTTTAACTTACCGAATGAATTATTCAATATCCCATATGAATAATTCATTCATATTTCACCATAACATTATATTCGATCTCCAAAAACGATATAAATAATTTAGAAAACACAACGAAACTTTTACGAAAATTTTTTCCGCAAAATAGCATAAAACGCGTTTTCGGCCGAACTGACAAGCTAATACCACACGGGGCTGCCCATGTCAGCCCCAATAGTACTTGGGCAGTTCATGGGCTGCCCGAACAGTGACCAATTCGCTTTAATATCTAGGGTTTTTCGGAACAGTGCGGGAAAGTTTTTGAATTAAAGTTAAGGATTTGGAACGGGATGGTAATCGAAAATCAGAGTTTATGTGTTAGAAAATAGATCGGAATATTTTAAAGTGAAGATTTATCGTGTTGGAAAACGTGTGGTTTCGAGAACCGGTTACGCGATTCCTGATTATATCATTATACACGTAAAAGTTTCTTATTTCGGTTATAAAGATAGTAAATGAACTCCGATTAAGATGATTTTTGAACCAGCAGACGTTTTTCCGAGACGAACAACTTTCGTGTTGAACACTTCTTCAAATTTGCATCAGAAGAGCTTTGAAATTGTAAATTTCCGTCAAAGTCCCATGACAGGGGCCTGATTGTAATTTTACGGGGGTCTAAACGTAAATTTCCATAATTCCTCTATAAATACCCTCAAGTTTCCATAATTGCAAAAAAAAAAACAAAAAAAAGCTTCTCAAACACCTCCACCCGACCCCATCTCCCCTAAAATATTGTCCAGGTTCGTGAGGCTCATCGGCCGGCCACCACCGGTCGTCCGATGACCCAATGCGATGCGCCCAGCCACCCCTCATCTAAAGGTGCCCGGCGGCGGCCCTAGATTAGCACCGACGAAGAGAAAGAGATAGGGATAGGCACACATGTGGGTTTCTCGATCCTGGCTCGTCACTTCGTTTCAGGGCCCGAGCCACCCATCAAATCGAAGCTCTCGGAGAGTACTACAAGTTGACATTGACAGATTTTTCGTTCTGTGCCCGGTTGCATGCAAAACGAGGGAGGAAGATTCGGATGAATAATGACCCATGGTGAACAGTAACTCCAATAGGAATTCCGTCAATTCTAGCGCGTTTGTGGGATCCTTTGGAGTCTATATATGGCCTGATGTAACGACCAGTAGTTTTTACTACTGTATTTAGTTGTAATGTTTCATACGAGACAAAGACACATAAAATGAATTTTATTGAGACTCAAATATACTCAAGAAGTGACTTTGGGGACAATCGGTAAATTTCTCGAAGTCCCGAGACGAGACTGTACGTGTTTAAGGGTTTTTATTGCGGATATCCGGTAACGCAGCGGAACAGTGGGAAATCAAAATTTTTCGATTTCAAAACTTTTTCTCGGATTAATAAAATAAACTTATTTATTTTATTATCCAATAATCAAATTATGAAATAAAACACTATAAATCAAATTTATGTGAATTTACTGAATTACCCTTATACTTTGTATTTTGTTCATTTTAGTCCGAAATTGTTCAAAACAATTTTGAATGATTCTAAATCATTACTAATATGAATTTAACATATCCCAAATGTCAAAATACAATTAGCAACAAAAATCCAATTTTTAGCCATAAGGCCGAGAGCCTCACAAGGGGGGAAATGTACATTTTACATTTCCATTGTTCAAAACACATGAAAATGAAATCCAATCAACATAAGATTTAATATGTATCATATACACATCCAAATACACAACATAAATGGAAAGCCCCAAATTTGGAAGAAGTCTTAAATCCTAATTTTTCAAATTCTTCAAATTGGACAAATTAGACCAAATTGACAAAATCCAATACTTCCATCATGTTTCATCCATTCAAATCAAGTCTTAACACAATGAAATAACTATAGATCAAATCTAGGTCATTTAAGAGTGGGTCAACAACTCTATATTAGCAACAAGTTTCTCAAACTTACAAAAGAATGCTAGTAAATAATTTAGAAGCATTCTATTGAACTCAATACATGCATATCCCTATTCTCAAACTTCCATCAAATAAAAACACAAATAATAAAGAATAGAAAAACATGAGAACATCACAAGATATAGCCTAGAACATAAGGAGCATTTTCCTCTCTAATAGTAAGTTGGAAAAACTTACTAAAAACCAAGCTTTCTTTGATTTTTCCTTTTGTCTTTCTTCTTCTTCCTCAAGCTTCTTTTATTTTCTTTCAATGGAGTTTTAGATGAGATTTAGGTTAATGAAAAATATCCAACACTTGGACATTTTATGACTTGGCCGAAATTTGCACTAAAAGAAAATAAAATGATATTTTTTCACTTTAATTCAATTAATGCCAACTTGGCCACTTGTTTATGAAATCTTTAACTCTTTAATGAATTTCATAAAGTTAAGTAAAGAATATTTAAGTCATCTCAACATTTATCATAACTTTAAAATATCTACACTTTAATTAATTTAATCATTTAACAATTAAATAATTAAATAATTAATTAAATACAAATATATTAAATATATGTATAATATTTACATTAAATATTAAATACAAATATATTATTATGATATTAGTCAAATATCTCAATTTGAAAATTAATTAATGTGTATTTGAATTAATCAAGCATTAAATGCAAATACACAAAAATTAAGGAAATGACTATCAGGTCCCTACACATGTATTTTGCGTTAAACCTTTAAACGACTTTATAAATAATCAGTATCATTTATAAATGTTGCCCTAGTGCTCTACGAGTATATTTCATTAGTGAGACTCTCTAGATTCAGGCATATCCGTCACGAAATCCAATTTCGTGTCCATAATTTATCCACCCGTAAATTATGACGATCACGGATAAACTCGCTGAATCATACAGGTCGAGGTCATGGAAAATGTATAATTCCTCCGTCACAGGTATCCGGATGAATCCTAGAGATATAGATGTAAACGTCAAATCTCTATAAGGATTATCCTGTCGACTATTCTATTAGCAATCTAAAAAAGAACATTTAGAACTAACTTCTAAATTGTACCACAGGCCCATGATTTTTATCTGATTGCTAATCATATGGACTACCTATGCTCTGATACACAGAACTGACGGATCATATCTCGATACACATAGGACACCCTGAGGATCTATCCACACCCAACGAACAGGCGGAGGTCTGATCTAAATAGATCGGTGAGGTGAATGCCAACTAAGTGTGGAAGATGTCTCATGCGCCCACAGTGGTATCTCAAGTCGAAGAATCACAAGTGATACTCAACCCGATAAGATTCTTATTGACATTGGTGTACCATCCATTAAGAATCTTCGGTGAGTCGTTCAGTGTTTATCCGCTATAAACACCTACACGTCTATACTAGTCTCCAAGACTTATGGTTCATTGAGAAACCATTGGCATCATATATTCCAGTATACGACATGTACCGGTCTCAACGCGTTTACTATACTGACCAAGTAGTGTAAACCTTGACCAGAAACTGTCTGAGAATGACAACGTCATGATACAACTCAATGTCAGTTGCGACGTTTTTGCAACTGCACCATGACTAGTCATTCTAAGGTCATTACGTCTTTACCATATTAAAAAATACATTATATTATAGAAACTGCATATATTATTCAAAATAATAACGTTTTACAGAAGTATTCATAAAGTAATACAAACGGGAGTTGGCGCTCTGAGCACCAACCCCAACAAAAACTCCCACTTGCTCTAGTGCTAATAACGATTGTATCTGATACCCATCGACTCCACGTGTTTATCAAACAACTTCGGAGGTATGGCCTTCGTCAGCGGGTCTGCTACATTATCTTCACTCAGTACCTTGCACACAACAATATCCTCTCGCGACATAATCTCTCGAATAATGTGGTACTTGCGTTCCACATGCTTCGACTTCTGATGCGCCCTCGGTTTCTTTGCTTGCGCAATGGCTCCAGTATTATCACAGCATAACGGAATCGCATTCTCGATACTTGGGACAACTCCCAATTCTATGAAAACATTCTTTATCCACACAGCCTTTTTTGCAGCTTCAGAAGCTGTAATATATTCCGCCTCAGTGTTGGAATCTGCTATTCATCCCTGTTTGGAACTCTTCCAACAAACTGCACCTCCATTAAGGGAAATACGAATCCAGATGTAGACTTTCTATCATCGGGATCCGATTGGAAATCAGAATCCGTATACCAGTTAACTTGCAGTTCGTTTCCTCCATAAATTATTAACTTATCCTTAGTGCCTTTAAGATACTTGAGGATATGTTTAATGGCCAGCCAATGGTCATTACCTGGATTGGACTAATATCTGCTAGTTACGCTAACAGCGAAACTGATATCAGGCCTCGTACATAACATGGCATACATTATGCTACCCAAACACGAAGCATAAGGTTGGTTAGACATTCTAACCTTCTCATCTTCTGTTTGTGGACTCATATTCTTTGAAAGATGAATCACATGTCTGAACGGTATGTTTGCTATCTTACAGTTACCAAAATTATACCGTTCTAAGATCTTATCTATGTAAGTTGATTGGGATAACCCAATCAGCCTCATTTGTCTATCTCTATAGAGTTTTATCCCTAAAACATAGGAAGCTTCTCACAGGTCCTTCATGGAGAAATTCTTACAGAGGTACGCTTTGACGCTTTGTAACATACCTAAATCATTCCCAATGATTAGGATGTCATCAACATATAGGACTAAAAATATGACCATGCTCCCACTGGCCTTCTGATACACACATGATTCTTTCGAATTCTTAAGAAAACAAGACGATCTAATAATCTCGTCGAATCGAAGATTCCAACTTCGTGAAGCTTGTTTAAGTCCATAAATGGACTTCTTAAGCTTACACACCATACCCGAGTTTTCACTGGACGCAAAACCTTTCGGCTGTTCCATATAGATTTCTTCATCAATAAATCCATTTAGAAAAGCCGTTTTGACATCCATTTGCCAAATCTCGTAGTCATAATACGCAGCTATAGAAAGCAAAATCCGATTAGACTTAAGCATTACTACTGGTAAAAAAGTTTCATCGTAGCCGACGTCAGGTCGCTGAGTGTAACCTTTTGCTAACAGTCGGGCTTTGTAAGTTTCAACCTTACCGTCAGGCCCCCGCTTCCTCTTGTAAACCCATTTACAACCGATAGGAACAATTCCTTCGGGAAGGGGAAACAAGTCCAAAACTTGATTCTCATGCATTGAGTCTAACTCGGATTTCATGGCACTTTGCCACTTCATGGAGTCGATGTCCAACATCGATTCTCTATAGGTGAAAGGATCAGTCTCTTCAACTAGGAGAACATCTAGACTTTTTTCTTGTATCAAATACAAGTGTTGAGGAGGTCTAGATACCCTTTCTGACCTACGGAGTGTGTGTGTTGAAGGTCCTTCATCTACTTGAACTTCAGGTTCCTCCGTTGGTTCGTTGTTTTCAGGTTGGACTTTATCAAGCTCAACATGTCTATGAATACCACCTTCTGACAAAAATTCTACTTCTAGAAATTTTGCGAAGCGAGCTACGAACACATTTCGATGCTCGGTATCATAGAATAGATATCCCCTCGTATTCGAAGGATATCCGACAAACCTAAAGCCCTCGAGGTGAAAGCTTATCTTGCTGAGTCACCATGACATTAGCAGGACAACCCCAAACCTTAATGTAACTAAGATTTGGTCTCCTACCGAACCATATCTCATACGGAGTCGTAGGAACAGCTTTTGAAGGAATCTTATTTAAAAGATGTGCAGCTGTTAAAAGAGAGTAGCCCCATAAGTAATATGGTAAATCTGTGAAACTCAACATCGATCGGACAATATCCAATAAAGTCTGATTTCTCCTCTCAGATACTCCATTGTGCTGTGGAGTACCTAGAGGATTATATTGAGCGAGAATCACATTCTTCTTCATATAATCCATGAACTCACCACTCATATATTCATCGCCTCGATCAGATCGAAGGCATTTAATATATTGACCAGTTTGTTTTTCTACTTCATTTCGGAACTCTTTGAACTTTTCAAAGGTTTCCGATTTATGTCGCATCAAATACACATAACCGTACCGTGACAAATAATCGGTAAAGTAACGAAGTACGAATAACCACTGTGAGCAGTCTGACTTAGTGGACCACATACATCAGAATGTACGAGTTCCAGTAAGTTAGTGGCGCGGTGTCCCACAGAAAATGAGGCTTTGGTCATCTTACCTGAATACACGATTCACAAGTTGGATAGGATTCAATGGTGAGATCTGGTATCAAACCATTCCTAACCAATTGGGTAAGGCGTTTAACGCCTATATGACCGTCCGCATGTGCCAAAGTTCAGTATTATTAATTACAGTAAACTACATTTATTAATTCCAGTATTTAAAATATCTTTTGAAGTTTGCAATGTATAATGACCATGCTGGATTGGACAACAAAGGATCTGAATATTACTTTTATAATATATATACAAAGAACAATTCTTAATATTAATATGAAAGCCTTTTGTATCCAATACAAAAAGTGATATAATATTAGCTACACATCCTGGTACAAAATGACAGTCATTTAACAAAAGTGTCTCATTCGGCAATGAGATCTCGCATACTCCCACTGCAACTTCATCTAGAGAGTCTCCACTCCCGAATCGCAACTGCATCTCTCCAGGCTTGAGTCTTCTACTTTCCTTCAGCACCTGCAACGAATTGCAAATGTGAATGGGACAAGCAGAATCTAAAATCCAGTTGTATGTAACGGCTTCACAAGCCAAAGATAAATCAATAACTGGAAAAATAAATGTACTTGATGTAGATGCTCACTCCCTCCTCAGCTGGGCTATGTAGTCAGGACTGTTCCTTTTCCAGTGCCCGACTTTGCTGCACAGTGATGGCACTTATCTTCATAAGCCCTCTTGGGCTTTGCTATCTTTGCATGTGGTTGAGGACCAAAACCCTTCTTCTTCTTCCATTTCTCTTCTTTCCCTTTGATCCAATCTGGGAAGAAGCGGAAAGTGAAGTAGGTCTCGGAGGACGAGTCGGCACTCCCTTCTTGAGGTCCTCTTCCGCCGTGAGCAACATCCTATGCAGCTATTGGTAGGTACAGACAATCTCATTCATGTTGAAATACATCACAAACTGGCGATAAGAAGCTGGGAGCGAACCAAGAATGACACTTCTACCGAGAATGTCATTCAGAATGAGATTATGTTGCCTTAGTTGATCGATCAAATCGATCATCTGAAGAACATGTGGGCTAACAGCTTGCCCCTCATCCAATTGCGCATGGAACAATTCCATTGCGACCTTGTGAACAACTACTTGTTCTTGGTTCTCAAATGATTTTCTTAATCGTGTCATCATAGTATAAGCATTTGACATGCCATAATACTGTTTCTTGAGTCCCGGTGAAAGCGAACTTAAGATGTAAGATTTAACCCTTAAATCATCATCCTTCCAAGCTTGGAAGACTTCGCGTTCTTCCGGTGTAGCGTCCTCTGCCACAGCAAGAGGCAGTGGACCCTCAAGAAAATATCCCAACCTCTCGGAATCGAGGATAATCCTCAAATCCAGATCCCAATCGGCGAAGTTATCAGCGCCTTTTAGTTTGTTCGCATGAAGCATACGCGCAAACTGATTTGTGGATGGTGCCGACATCGCAAATCTGTCATATAGATCACGAAAAACGGTTAGCAGATATTTAAGCAGTTTCATATAATATCATAAGCATAAACTAGATCATTGATTTTTAATCTAAAAATGCCTCTCCCACTAAATCATGCAATACTGTAATCCCCAAACAGAATACAAAGATTTAATAATTAAATTAAATACAAATAGTGAAAGGTGGATCCCGTGAATATATTTCAGCTCACAGCAGAGGCACGGTCTCGCCTACGTATATTCACCAGGTAGACAACTCATTTGTCAATCACTCACAAGTGACTCCTGGGTTTCCGGTCTTGGTCGTTTCTCGTTGTCGCTGCTAAGGCAGGCCCACAAGGAGACGTACCAAGGTTAAACTCGTCAATGATAAACTAAAGTTACTTGCGTAACCCTGACAATTAGGGCACGTTCAGGATTCCGCTTTCGCTTGAATTTATCTAGTATCTGATACACATCCGGTATAAATAAATCTCTATCGGCTACACCCTCACAGCAGAGGCACGGTCTCGGATGTAGTCATGGAGAAATATTTATAAACCGTATTGACAAGACGGACCACATAACATGCATCAAATAAATAATTACATTTAAACCTTATTAATTAAGGATTTTCCGATAAGTGTCATACACCCTAAATCTAATCAAATTAGATTATAACATGCATGTATAAAGTCAAGAAAACATGATTAAACATTGAATTAAAGGGTTAAATTATATTAGGGGGCCTAGAATCAAACTCGTTGTGCTACCATTTTGAAAGATTTTATTACGGATATCCGGTAACGCAGCGGAAAATCAAAATTTTCCGATTTCAAAATTTTTTCTCGGATTAATAAAATAAACTTATTTTATTTTATTATCCAATAATCAAATTATGAAATAAAACACTATAAATAAAATTTATGAGAATTTACCGAATTACCCTTATACTTTGTATTTTGTTCATTTTAGTCCGAAATTGTTCAAAATAATTTTGAATGATTCTATATCATTACTAATATGAATTTAACATATCCCAAATGTCAAAATACAATTAGCAACAAAAATCCAATTTTTAGCAATAAGGCCGAGAGCCTCACAAGGGGGAAATGTGCATTTTGCATTTCCATTGTTCAAAACACATGCAAATGAAATCCAATCTACATAAGATTTAATATGTATCATTTACACATCCAAATACACAACATAAATGAAAAGCCCCAAATTTGACCAAATTGACAAAATCCAATACTTCAATCATGTTTCTTCCATTCAAATCAAGTCTCAACACAATGAAATAACTATAGATCAAATCTAGGTCATTTAAGAGTGGGTCGACAACTTTAAATTAGCAACAAGTTTCTCAAACTT
Source organism: Zanthoxylum bungeanum (assembly GCA_019454045.1). Taxonomy (NCBI): domain Eukaryota; kingdom Viridiplantae; phylum Streptophyta; class Magnoliopsida; order Sapindales; family Rutaceae; genus Zanthoxylum; species Zanthoxylum bungeanum. Next base: position 77,992 of record SKCR01035171.1, read on the forward strand.
ACAAAAGAATGCTAGTAAACAATTTAGAAGCATCTATTGAACTCAATACATGCATATCCCTATTCTCAAACTTCCATCAAATAAAAATACAAAGAATAAACAATAGAAAAACATGAGAACATCAAAAGATATAGCCTAGAACATAAGGAACATTTTCCTCTCTAATAGTAAGTTGGAAAAACTTACTAAACACCAAGCTTTCTTTGATTTTTCCTTTTGTCTTTCTTCTTCTTCCTCAAGCTTCTTTTATTTTCTTTCAATGGAGTTTTAGATGAGATTTAGGTTAATGAAAAATATCCAACACTTGGACATTTTATGACTTGGCCGAAATTTGCACTAAAAGAAAACAAAATGATATTTTTTTCACTTTAATTCAATTAATGCCAACTTGGCCACTTGTTTATGAAATCATTAACTCTTTAATGAATTTCATAAAGTCAAGTAAAGAATCTTTAAGTCATCTCACCATTTATCATAACTTTAAAATATCTACACTTTAATTAATTTAATCATTTAACAATTAAATAATTAATTAATTAAATATAAATATATTAAATGTATGTATAATATTTAGATTAAATATTAAATACATATATATTATTATGATATTAGTCACATATCTCAATTTGACAATTAATTAATGTGTATTTGAATTAATCAAGCATTAATGCAAATACACAAAAATTAAGGAAATGATTATCGGGTCCCTACACATGTATTTTGCGTTAAACCTTTAAACGACTTTATAAATAATCAGTATCATTTATAAATGTTTCCCTAGTGCTCTACGAGTATATTTCATTAGTGAGACTCTCTAGATTCAAGCATATCCGTCACGAAATCCAATTTCGTGTCCATAATTTATCCCCCGTAAATTATGACGATCACGGATAAACTCACTGAATCATACATGTCGAGGTCATGGCAAATGTATAATTCCTCCATCACAGGTATCCGGATGAATCCCAGAGATATAGATGTAAACGTCAAATCTCTATAGGGATTATCCAGTCGACTATTCTATTAGCAATCTCAAAAAGAACATTTAGAACTAACTTCTAAATTATACCACGGGCCAATGGTTTTTATCTGATTGCTAATCATATGGACTATCTATGCTCTGATACACAGAACTGACGGATCCTATCTCGATACACACAGGACACCCTGAGGATCTATCCACACCGAACGAACAGGCAGAGGTCTGATCTAAATAGATCGGTGACGTGACTGCCATCTAAGTGTGGAAGCAGTCTCATGCGCCCACATTGGTATCTCAAGTCGAAGAATCACAAGTGCTACTCAACTCGATAAGATTATTATTGACGTTGGTGTACCATCCATTAAGAATCTTCGGTGAGTCGTTCAGTAGTTATCCGCTATAAACACCTACACGTCTATACTAGTCTCCAAGACTTATGTTCATTGAGAAACCATTGGAATCATATATTCCAGTATACGACATGTACCAGTCTCAACAGGTTTACTATACAACCAAGTAGTGTAAACCTTGACCAGGAACTGTCTGAGAATGACAACGTCATGATACAACTCAATGTCAGTTGCGACGTTTTTGCAACTGCACCATGACTAGTCATTCTAAGGTCATTACGTCTTTACCATATTAAAAGATACATTATATTATAGAAACTGCATATATTATTCAAAATAATAATGTTTTAGAGAAGTATTTATAAAGTAATACAACCGGGAATTGGCCCTCTGAGCACCAACCCCAACAAGTGTTCACTTTGGAAAGCCCATGGTATTTTTGGTATAAATTTTTCATACGAACTCCAATTTTTATGAATTTTATATCGTCGGAAAGCTGAGATCGAGACCTACAACTTTCGCGTTGCACATTGCTCCATAATCGGAACGGAAATAGATCAAAAATGCGAGTCAAAATTCAGATGAATAGTGATTTCGGGGTCGATTGTAAAAATCCCAAACTTTCCACAGAATTCTACACTTTTCCACAAACTTGCAAATATCCAAGAGACCCCACTATATAAATGGTATATTATTCACATATCATAAAAAAATGGAAAGATATAAAGAGAGAAGATCACGTTGGAGAATAGAAGAGAATGAGAAGAAAGAAATAGAGAAGAGAAAGAGAGGAAGGAAATAAGAAAGAAAGAAAGAAGAAGTAAGAATGTTTGGCATCCTTGAAACCATAGAAGAGGTGGAAGTCCACAAGAGAAAAGGTAAGATATCCATGACCCACTTTTTTTAAAATGGTGAGTTTGATGATTTGGCATTTGTATTGTGTTGTGAACATGAGTTTGATGATGAATGTGTGATTCTTTTTATTTTTCAGTCAATAGAAAGGTTGGTAAACCTCATTTGTTAAAATTGGGTGTAAATTGGTGAAGTGGATGAAGTGAATTAAAGATTAAATTATTGATGAATTGGTGGTTTAATGCATGTAGAATGGAGTGTAAGATGATGTATTGTATGTTGGTTTTTGGTTTGGAAGTGTTGATATAGAGTGGATTTTGATGTTTTGAGTTTGAATGAATTTAGGGAAGCAAAAACATAATTTTGTTTTTCCAGGTCTCGTCGCGACGCGAATGAAGAAAATGAAAGCACGCCTCTGGACACCGCGCGTCGTGACGCGATGCTCAATTTTTTTTTGAAAACAGCTTTAAACCACCCCAGTTCCACCCTAGCGCCTTAGAGACTACTCTTGGGGTCTCGTATCGGTTCGTATACATATCTTACATCAAAATATGATTGTGACAAGCCTTGTATGTAAAACCTATTGACGTATCATTAAGCTAAGTTAGATATCAAGGTTTATTATACTATATATATATATATACTAATCAAGTTCTCGATCCTAGATTATCCTCAAGAATCGCAACTCTCTTCGAAAATGGATTCAGTACCAGTCAGATTCCAAAATAGTGAGTGGACCTCTTTTCTCAAACTGATTTTATTTGTTAAGTTTTGATATCATATTTACTTTCCCGCTTTAGGGCGTTAGAATGCTTTATTATTACAGTTATTTTATAAATAGTTATTATTTGAATTTTAATTAAGAAATAAATATTTTCAGAAAATATTTGATACAATTTTAAGATTTAAAAGCATTGGTTTTATGTTTTTCGGGGCATGAGTTAAAAACTCACCCCAGTATGTAACTTGATACAGTTGGAATTGACGGATATAGTGCACATGTAGATGACTGAGGTGACGACAATACGTAACACCCCTAGACCCTAGTTTCAGAGCTTCGTGGTAGCATAGATCTGCACCCCTAATTCTAGTTTTGTGGCTTGGGGACGGCGATACGTAACGCCCCAAAACCACCAGTTTCAGAGACAGTAATGGCATCTTTTGGGGGACGGCGATACGTAACACCCCAAAGTCATGAATTTGCACTGTTGGCTACAGTTAGGCGTATGGGGGACGACGATACGTAACACCCTCATACGTCAAGGTTTTCAGATACAGAGCAGTTTACAGTGATCAGATTTTCAGTAAACCGTTTTTCAGAAAATCAGATTTTCAGAAATAGTTTTCAGAAACCAGAGTTTCAAAAGAAGTTTTTTTAGAAAAGACAAGTTTTAAAAAGGAGATTTCAGATGAAGTTTTCAGAAAAGAGTTTTTCCATAAAGTTATTTCTGAAACTTTGGATTTAGAACCAAATGATTATACTCAATTTTTCAGTTTTACGTCTACTCACTTAGATCGTTCAGCGATCTAACCCCCCGACTCCCAATCTTTGTTTTACAGGTATTCCAGGATGACAAGCTCGAGAGGGCTGATACTGATGGCAGTCACTAGTGGGTCTGAGTCCACCAGTCAGAGAATAAGTTCAGTCAAGTCAAGCAAAGTTTAGTTTCAGAAAATGGTATAAGTAAAGTTGTGTTTCAGTACTAAGTGTCGAGTCGAAATGTATGTAACGTTAAGTTTATGTGAGTTTGTATTTTATGTTAACAAACTTGGGCGATGGTCCTAAGTTCAGGTTATACTTGAGATAAGACAGTAGCAAAGTATACAGTTAGTATGTCAGAGGATCATGGGATTAGTACGGCCTATTCCCCGCTGGTAACATCTCCGGATCAGAGATGTTACAAAGATGGTATCAGAGCATGGTCTAAGGAGTCAGTGACTACAGTGGGCAGAGTGTTGGGGTCTAGTATAAGCAGTATGTCTGGGATACCCGTATAAAAGGCACTACCTCTCCAGTATTCGATCCTCGACAACGTCCTCAAAGTTCCATATACACGTAAGTAAGATATCCTAGATCATTCGAATAACATTCCTTATGAGCATAATTACACTCTAGACGAATAAACGAGCTATGGAACCAGATAGTAGGATTTTAAGAAAAAATTATCAATGGAGTGAGAAAGGTGTTGGACAATTATGACCCATAGCATCACTATTTGTACAGATCATGGTGTTGTTGTACAAATTAACTATATGACAAAGGAAATTGCTCTTTTATCATTTGTAATTAGATTACCAAGATATATAATGATAAATGGTCCTTATGATTAGTTCCGGATTGAGATGATATGAGACAGTATCAATCCACGAAGGTTTAATCATTAAATTTCCCTAGTCGGAGTATTATCGAGATTGGACATCGATAATGCGTAAAAGACTAGTATTACACTTGTGCGCATTATGAGAGCATAACGGCATAGTTCTCATATATTTGGGTATTGGATACTCATGCATGTGTAATAAGAGGTTGTGCTTACCTATGGTACGGAAACAGCTTCGCTCTGGGTAGTCGGAATTCCATTGGTAGTATGACTATGTGTCTATGGAAGTCTGAATCAGGGTAGGTGTATTTGGTCTTAACCTAAGACTTGCACCGCTAATACTTGCGACAATCAATATACTTTCGTTTTGGTCGTCCAGGGCTTTAACAGGTTTTGTGTACGCCTCTTCTGGGTATATTGAGAATCGTAGTGTATTGGGTGTGATGTCAAGACAGAAGTATAACTCCAGTCATAGTGGAGATGATGATCACGTAGGATACAGAACTGATACTCTTTTATGTTGCAGCTATCGGGATATTATGACTATGTCATGTTTATCCGATTATAGAGACTAGTTACCAGAGATCCGATATGTGCTTCGTACAGGGCAGACATAATTCCAGCCTCAGACCTAGCACGTGACATCCGATGCTGGATCGCAATACGCAATACTACGTATATTACGCCTGATAAAGATTACATATTCCTTTAAGAATATTTCTGGAGAATTGGGTAGGCACGGTGCTTTGTTAGAAGCCAACCATGTCTTGTAAATCGGTAAAAACGTAGTACTAGGTACGTACGTGTTCGGATAGTCCGACGACCGGATTTACTGCCAACATATCCGGGGATCTCATGGGTCGCTTCCCAAAGATTCACCGATGACGTATGACTCGCACATAATTAATCTGGGATTAATTAGATGAGAGAGAAAATTAATCTAGGATTAATTACAGAGATATTTTATCTGGGATAAAATATTATTTAAAGAGAGAGAACGATTAATTTGGAATTAATCGATAAAATAATATATTCGATATATTATACGAAATTAGATTTCGACGCGGAATTAAAATTAGATTTTAATTCGGGCAAACGAGTTAATTTAGAATTAATTCGTCAGCGACGTGAATAGTAATTTTGCTAGGCATAATTATTTAATTAAATTTGATTTAATTACGTCGCAACGAAAAATTCGTTAATTCGGAATTAGCGAACCCGACCCCGTGAGTGTTTGCGAGCCCACTCGCATTTTGAATTCAAGTGCGGCCCACAAGTCATATCAAGCGTCACATCACTAGTTAACTTCATCACTTTATTGTGATGGAATTTGTTGGATGATGCTTGAGTGTGAAGCACTCAATTGTGATGGTTGAAAGACATTTACAATTTAATTAATTTTTGGTATTTGACTTTTAATTTAGTGTATTAGATACACAACACACAACCAACACAATTCTTCTCACTCTCTCCCACACACTCACGGCCTTGGGCCATTTTTCCTCTCCAAAATTCTGCATTAGCCGGGAGATGCAAGAAGCTATTAGTGAAGATTTGTTGCAAATTTTCACAAGTGCTAGCACACTTTAGGAGTAATATAAAGGTGATAGGGAAACCCATCTATGAGCATGGAATGCACACTTAAAGCTTGGAGCTTGAAGAAATCATGGAGCTCACATATGGAGGGTGACCGAATCTTGAAGCACAAATTTTTGGACATTGCCAAGAGCTTCAAGGCATGAGGAAAAGATTTTGTGTTCATCGTCATCAAAATCCGATCATTGTAAGTATGATTTCGCCATACTTCTTTGTTTTATTCACATATTTTCATTGCTTAAATTGATCTTGGGACTATAGTAGAAACCCAACAAAAGGAAAGCTATAAGAAAGTATAGAAGGATGCATAAGAGTATAAGTACCCAGAGATAAAGAGTAGTTAGGAGATGGAATAAGACAGTGAGATTTTGAGGATATCTACCCAGGAAAATATGAAGAGAATAGAAAAGCCCGAACAAGTAGTAGAGTGCCTAGAAGATGTAAGATCATTACCCTCCTCATGCTATTCTTTCAAGCCGAACTAATAGTCTTCAAGTACTTCATATAGATATTAAAGTCCCATAAGTACTCATCAGGAAAAATAGGAAGAGAGAGAAAAAGTTAAGAAGAGAAGTAAGAGACAGAAGGTAGATATGTAAGAAATTGGAAGTAAGTAGAGATATAGGAATAGAAACATATAAGAAATGCCAAAATATGTAGTAACAAGAATTAGAGACATGGAGTTAAGTAATAAAGAAAAATACAAGAGCTTGTAGTAAATAAGAGTGTAGCAAGACTAAACTATAATAGAATGCCAGATAGATCTAAGTAAAATTTCTTCCTTCAAACATGATTCCTTTCCTCCTCAGAAACTCTTCCAAGTTGATCAAATAATGCTCGAGCACCTCGAATAGATCGCAAGCTCCCCGAATAACCGGAAGCAGCCATAAAACAGAAGAAGCAAGAAATCATGATTTTCATGAAGGCTTCTGATAGATGAGAGATGTCATAAGGCCCTGACCTACCTAGACCCTTACCCCTCCGTGATGTCAGATCAAGTAATTAGCTTAGACTGGAGCCAAGAAGATAAATGTAGTAGAACCATAAGTTAGACACCAGAATGGATTCGAGGACGAATCCTATTTAAGGGGGAGAGAATTTGTAACGACCGGTAGTTTTTACTACTTTATTTAGTTGTACTGTTTCATACGAAACAAAGGCATATAAAATGAATTATATTAAGACTCAAATATACTCCTGAAGTGACTTTGGGGACAATCGGTAAATTCCTCGAAGTCCCAGGACGAGACTGTACAGTGTTCCCTTTGGATAGCCCATGGTATTTAGGGAGTAACCTTTTCACATGAACTCTGATTTTTATGAATTTTATATCATCAGAAAGCTGAGATCGAGACCTACAACTTCCGCGTTGAACAGTTTTCCAAAATCGAACCACAAATAGGTCAAACACTCGAGTTAAAATTCATATGAATAGTGATTTTGGGGTCAATTGTAAAAATCCCAAACTTTCCACACACTTCTACACTTTTCCACAAACTTGCAAATATCCAAGGCACCCCACTATATAAATGGTATACTATTCATTTATCACAAAAAAATTGAAAGAAAGAAAGAGAGAAGATCACGTTGGAGAAGAGAAGAGAAGTAGAAGAAAGAAAGAGAGAAGAGAAATAGAGGAAGGAAAGAAGAAAGAAAGAAAGAAAGAAAGAAGTACGAAGGTTTGGCATCCTTGAAACCCTAGAAGAGGTGGAAGTCCACAAGAGAAAAGATAAGAAATCCATGACCCATTTTTTTAAAATGGTGAGTTTGATGATTTGGTATTTGTATTGTGTTTTGAACATCAGTATGATGATGAATGTGTGATTCTTTTTGTTTTTGAGTCAATAGAAAAGTTGGTAAACCTCATTTGTTAAAATTGGGTGTAAATTGGTGAAGTGGATGAAGTGAATTAAAGATTAAATTGTTGATGAATTATTGGTTTAATGCATGTAGAATGGAGTGTAAGATGATGTATTGTATGTTGGTTTTTGTTTGGAAGTGTTGATATAGAGTGGATTTTGATGTTTTGAGTTTGAATGAATTTAGAGAAGCAAAAATAGAATTCTGTTATTCCAGGTCGCGTCGCGACGCTGAAGAGCAGCGTGAAGAAAAGGAAAGCACACCTCTCGACTCCCCGCGTCGCAATGTGCAAGGTTTGCGTCGCGATGCGATGCTCAAAATTTTCTGAAAACTGCTTTAAACCACCCCAGTACCACCCTAGCGCGTTAGAGACCACCCTCGGGGTCTCGAATCAGTTCGTATACATATCTTACATCAAAATATGATTGTGACAAGCCTCATATGTAAAACCTATTGACGTATCATTAAGCTTAGTTAGATATCAAGGTTTATTTTACTATATATATATACCAATCAATTTCCCGATCCTAGATTATCCTCAAGAATCGCAACTTTCTTTGGAAATGGATCCAGTACCAGCCAGATTTACCATATGTAAAACCTATTGACGTATCATTAAGCTTAGTGAGTGGACCTCTTTTCTCAAACTGGTTTTATTTATTAAGATTTGATATCAGATTTACTTTCCCGCTTTAAGGCGTTAGAATGCTTTATTATTGCAGTTATTTTATAAATAGTTATGATTTGAATTTTAAATAAGAAAGAAATATTTTCAGAAAATATTTGATACAGTTTTGAGATTTAAAGCATGGATTTTATGTTTTTCGGGGCATGAGGGAAAAACTCACCCCAGTATGTAACTTGATACAGTTGGAATTGACAGATATAGAGACATGTACACTTGTAGAGGACGGAGGGGATGACGATACGTAACGCCCTCAGATCCTAGAGCATGGCTAGGGGGACGGCGATACATAACGCCCCTAGACCCTAGTTTCAGAGCTTGGGTGGTAGCATAGATCTGCACCCCCAGTTCTAGTTTTGGGGCTTGGGGGACGGCGATACGTAACGCCCCAAGACCACCAGTTTCATAGACAGTAGTGGCATGCTTTGGGGGACGGCGATACGCAACGCCCCAAAGTCATGGATTTGCACTGCTGGCTATAGTTAGGCGTATGGGGGGACGGCGATACGTAACGCCCTCAAACGTCAAGGTTTTCAGATACAGAGCAGTTTATAGTGATCAGATTTTCAGTAAACTGTTTTTCAGAAAATTAGATTTTCAAAAATAGTTTCAGAAACTAGAGTTTCAAAAGCAATTTTTTTTAGAATAGACATGTTTTAAAAATGAGATTTCAGATGAAGTTTTCAGAAAAGAGTTTTTCCATAAAGTTATTTCTGAAACTTTGGATTTAGAACCAAATGTTTATACTCAGTTTTTTAGTTTTGCGTCCACTCACTTAGATTGTTCAACGATCTAACCCTCTCAGTCCCAGTGTTTATTTTGCAGCTATTCCAGGAGGACGAGCTTGAGAGGGTGGATACTGATGGCAGTCACTAGTGGGTCTGAGTCCACCAGTCAGAGTATAAGTTCAGTCAAGTCAAGCAAAGTTTAGTTTTAAAAAATTGTATAAGTAAAGTTGTGTTTCAGTACTAAGTGTCGAGTCGAAATGTATGTAACATTAAGTTTATATGAGTTTTGTATTTTATGTTAACAAACTTGGGAAATGGTCCCATGTTCAGATTATAATTGAGATAAGACCGTAGCAAATTAGACAGTTAGCATGTCAGAGGCTCAGGGGATTAGTACGACCTATTTCCCTCCGGTAACATCTCCGGATCGGGGATGTTACACCTCGAAATCTCAATAAGACCTCCCGTAATAAATCCGTAAATTTCAAGTTTATAGTTAAATATTCTGATGTATCCAGTACCTTCGTAGAGTAGATTATTGAAATAAATTGAATTGTTTGAGTATTAGTATATTTAATATGAGCATTCGGTAGAATCCGAGTGAAAACGGAAAGAGTTTGATTGATCCGATAGAATATATAAGTTTTCGGTAAAAGTGAATTTTTACGTATAAATATGTGTTTTTTGTTTTGATGATAGTTACGAGTTATTTATGATATTATGAACATTTTTGGATAAATACGGATAGGTTTGAAGGGACGGGACTCTTCCGTAGCGTTTGCGGAAACGTTTTCGGAAGATTTTTCCAAAAATATTTAAACCAAAAATTTAAGTCAACTGACCACTTGGGTTAGTTTATAATGATATTTTAAGAGTATTGAAATTGAAAATATTGAAAACGGAATTGATTTGGTTTTTCCGAAAAGATCTGTGATTTTATCATAGTTTAGTCGAGAACTCCGTAAGTCGTGTTTCTGACGACATTTCGCTATTTGTTTTGAAAAATGTAACTAGGACCTAGAGTACTCACGAAGCCATGTAAGTAAACCATGCGATGAGAACTTAAATTAGTGATTTCATATTTGATTTATATATATATATGATTGACATGTTAAGTTAAAATATGATAGTTAAGGTATATTTTTGAGAACGAAGTTCGAGACCACGTATAACTAGGATAATCGACTACCACAGAGGTATGGATCCTTGTTATTAATATGATATGAAGTGAGATATGAAATCAGCTTAATGTTTATGTGTATGTATGGATGTATAGAAGTGTATGAATCAAGTACTAATATGTATTCATGTATGTAAATGTATAAGTATGTATAAGCATGTGTATAAGCATATGACCGTGTATTTATATATATATATATATATAATATGATTTGAAATGTATGATTTGGGTGTAAAAGATCGGTAAAAGAAATAAACTATGACTTCAGAATTTGTAATAGTACATGTAGATGTGCGTTATTGGGATAAGTTTGTTATTGATTAATATATACGATTTAGCGCTATAGAGGTTGAGTTGGTATATGTTAAGTTTTTTTCCGAGTGAAGGAAGTTCGTGATTGATTGGATACGTATATGAATGGTGAATGTTGATTGATAGGTAAAGGATGTGAGGATTGTAAAGGTCATGGTATCGGAATTCGAAGTAATAAGCATATTCATATGTTTGATATACATATATATATATAAACGAATGAGTATGACGATTTTGAATGATTAAGCAATGTTTGTCATGTATATGCTTGTGTATAAAAGAGTTATGAAATGAGTTTGTGTTCTCTGATATGTGTGTATGTTTAATTGGTCGATGTGTTAGGGTTGGTGCTCGGAGTGCCAATCCGGATCATATTTATGTCCGATTCATGAATACGAACAATTCATTTTTCCATAATATTACTTACTTAAAGGTTGCACCTCTTGTTTTAATATACGTATTCGATCTAATTACGATTAGATTGAAATTAAATCTGATTTAGTGATACGTATATATTAGACAAAGACCCAATGATTTACGACGTAGTACGTAGTTACAATGTAGTTTATAATTAACATTGGGAAGCGTCACTATAAGTTGTATACTCTCAAATAAAGTTCCTGGTCAAGATTTACTGACACGTGTCGGTTAGTAAAATCCGCTGAGATCAGTACATGTCGTATATCGAGACTTGGTCTGATGGTTTATCCCAATGAACCATGAGTCTTGGGAGACTCGTATAGACGTGTAGGTGTTTATTTGAGAAGCATTGAACGACTCACCGAAAATTTCCTAATATATGGTACTCAAACGTCAATAGGAATCTTCTCGAGTCGAGTAGCATAATGGTCCTACGACTTGAGATACCACTGTGGATATATGAGATATCCTCCACACTTTGATGGCAGTCATGTAACCGATCTATTTAGATCAGACCTCAGCCTGTTTGTTGGGTGTGGACTGATGCTCATGATATCCTGTGAATATCAGATATAATCTGTCAGTCCTGTGTATAGGGCATATGTATCTTGAATGTGTTTGCGATCTAGTAAATCCATGGTCGTGGTATACTTCGGAAGCGAGTTACGAGTGTTATTTAGAGATTGTAAATTTAAAAGTCGACTATATTATACCTTAGGGATTTGACGTTCTTATATATATCCCCGATATAATATTGATATCCTGTGACGGAGGGATTATAAGTATGCAATGACTTCGACTTGTATAGTTTAGCGAGATTATATGTGATCATCATAATTCACGAGTGGGTGAATTATGGACACAAAATTAGATTCTGTGACGGATAAACCTAAACTTAGAGAGTCCCACAATAAGAAGTGTACTAGTTGAGCACTTGGGCAACACGTTATGAATAATACAGATTATTCATAATACTTCACCGGATTAAATAAGTTAATTCGAATTATTTAAACGGTTAAACGAAAATAAATGCATTATGGTATTTTTGGTCTTTTAATAATTAATATGTATTTGTATTTGATACAAAATTTTGATTAGATACATATTAATTATTTGTCAAATGAGATTTTGACAAATACCATTGATATATGTATTTTGTTATTTAGTGTAAAAAAAATACATATATATACTAATAATTATATTAATAATTATATCAATTATTTATTTAGATATTTAAATGTTAAATATTTAGATAATTAAATAATATCTATATTTCATAATTGTTATGAAATATGTTTAATTATTATTGGTTACTAATAATATTAAACTTTAAGGTTGAAGTATTCAATTTGAATTTGTCTACTTTAAATTTATGTTTAATTAGATTAAATAATTCATTTATAATAATTGTTATTACATATGTTTTATTATCTTTGGTAACAAGTGGCCTGTTTATTAAGCTTGAAGAATTCAAATTGAATTTAAATTCTTTAATAATGATTAAATGAAATATAAATGACCAAATTACCCCCAAAGTCAACCAACCCTAGTATTTAAAATGAAAAAATTATGTTTTCTCTTGAATAAGATCTCCATGGTCGAAATCTATTTCAAAGAAAGTTCCCAAATATATTTCATTAGAGAAACTTGAGAGAAAGTGATCAAATCAAGAAGAAAGCTTAAGGAATTTAGGAGATTTTGAGGTAATCTTTAATATTCATAAGCTTAGAAAGTTTGTTTCTTGTTCTTGAGCATCTAGAATAGTTCTAGGGTTTCTATCTTTCTTGGATTTTGGGGCTTTTTGATTTGGAGGATGAATTTGGAGGCTAGATGCATGTGTGAAGTTAGATTGAATAATATTAGTGTAATATTAGTTCAATTTTATCATTTGATGACTTGTTACCTTTCTAGAGTGTTATGATCACTCTTATAACTCCTAGAATTATTCTTGAGTTCTTCATTTGTGGTGGCTTTGGTTGGTGTAAATATAAATATGATTAATGTTGAGAAACTAATATTTAAAGCATGAAAAATGATATTTTTGGCACCCATATCAGATCTGGAAAATCTGGAATTTTGGTGATGAAACATATGTTATTTGAATATATTGGATGTGTATTGAGCATTGGAATGATTGCCGGAAATTGTTACAGTGTGAAAATAAGCGAAAACGGTGAAAAACGTTGTTACCAGGTGAGTTTCGGGCTTATCAGGTGACGACTGTCCAAACAGAGAATTGGTCACTGTTTGGGTAGCCTATGAACTGCCCAAGTACTATTGGGGCTGACCTGGATAGCCCCCTTGTGTATTGATTGGTCGGTTCGGAGAAAAATGTGTTTTATGCCATTTTACGAAAAAACATTTTCGTAAACGTTTTGTAGTGTTTCTTACTTATTTATGTCGTTATTTGATATCGAATAAATATGTTTAGGTGAAATATGAATAAATTATTCTTATGGGATATTGAATAATTTATTCGGTAAGTTGAAAAGTTTTTAAAGTTACTATTTCGCCCGAACTGCGCGCTTCCGCCTGCGCCATTGAGAAAACCCCAACAAAAATTGGTATAAGAGCAGGTATGATCCTTCATCCATTACGTTTGTCATGCTTGATATATGATATATAATCCAATTTTGATATTTGCACATGCATGTATTTTAGATGTTTCTTAATTTTTCGGTTCTACGCTAACGGAAAACATAACAGAGATTTAATGGTTATGTTAAGTTATGTTTTCCCAGGTAGAATTAAACTTTTGAGAAATTGATCTAGATTAAAATCTGCATTTGATGTAGAGTAAGACCCTCTTTAGGAATATCCCCGCTTAAATAAGACATTAAAGTAACTGGTATTAGGAATACTTGTTTCTTGTTCCGCCTTGTCAGTACGGATGCAAATGATTTCCTGATGTTGTAGCTGTATCATGCCAAAGCTGTGCAGTTATGGCTGATGATAGTTCATTTGCGCCGGTAGAACATATATGATAAGAGACAAATTCAAGTGAAAGTGGAAATCCTGAACGTGCCAAAGCTGTTAGGACTACATCGGTAGCTTGAGTTTGTCACTGACAAGTGAAGCCTTGATACGCCTCCTAGTGAACGTGAAAAAGTTATCACAACGAGAAACGGTCAGGACCAAAATCAGGAGTCACAGTGAGTGTGATTGACAATGAGTTGTCTACCTGTGAACATATGTAGGCGAGAACGTGCCAAAGCTGTGAGTCGAAATATATTCATGGGGTCCACTTCTCACTATGAAATTCAATTTAAATATTGGATTCCCGTTTTCCATTGGGGATTACTGTATTACGTAAAATAGTGGGAGACACTGTTGGGTTAAAAATCCATAACTAAGGCAGTATGTAATATTATGAAACTTGCCACTTATGTTTCCTTTATTCTATTTTATATGTAGAATTAAACTTCTAATCCACTGCATGCATATTATTTGTATATGTTTTGTGACCTGCCTTATGGTTGCAGTTTTCTAGAATAAGTTCTAGATATCAATAGACATTGATATAATTAGATTAGTCTATACTATCGAGAACTATTGTTCCAATTTTCTTAGAAAATCAAGATGGTTAGTGACTTAGTTTCTATGTCACGATAGGTAATCTAAATAGATATACATTTTAGGATATGATTATGTAGAGAGAATAGTTTCTTGTGTAGTAAGAATTGACGTGAATTAGTTCATGTCTCGTGATTCTTGACTGCCATTAAGAAAACCCCATTTGGTATTTGTTTATCTCATAATGACCTTTCTTGGCTTTAGTGAACTTTAGAGGTAATGTGTCTGACACAGTTCTCTAATCAATCATTTGCAATTATTGTGAATAGTTTAAGGCAAATTATAAAGCTAAAGAAAAGAGATGTCTATAATTGTGTGTAGAGAATATCGATTCTCACAATACGACAACTATAGGTATTGGATACCAGATCTCCCGTCTAGTTATTTAAAATATTATTTAATGATTGTTTTGATATTTGATATCAGAACTTGCGACTATCGGATAGTTACTTGTTCTTTATAAATAGTTGTTACATATTTTAATACGATTAGTAGTGTCATTAACGAAAAGATAAACATTAAGAAAAATATTTGGTTAACAAAATAATTTAAAACAGTGTTTTATGAGATTTTATCACTTAAGTATTAAATGCTTATTATGTATGGTAAAGGATGGTCTGATACGAGATCACACCACATATCCTTATCCATTTAATGAATATTGTATTCGGGAATGTGATTAAATCTCATTTAACTAATGATCGTCATTGGACAACAAATTTATTAAACTAATACATTGCATGTATGTAGTTTAATGAATTATAAATTGCCTTGGATAGTTTTCTTTACCTCGTAACTTAGTTAATGAGCTGTCATGACTTTGTTACGTGTTTCTAAAAGAACACATACTGAATGTCTTGAATGGTTCGAGAACTTTCAATATGTTTATGATGAAACGCGGATAGAATATTTTGAATGGTTCAAAGATATTCGATTTGATGTTTTGAAAACTATATCTTTAAAATTCATTATGAATCCTTGAGTTGTTCAAAAATGTTTGATACGATCAAACATATGAATTTATGGCAATTAGTTCTAAGATTATTCAATGAATATGATTCTTACTCAATATTATTCTTCTAGGATTCCATCGTGATGGAATTGGTTAGAGGAAGGAATCGAATCATATACGATTTGATTTATTTAATATTGAGTGTTACCGAATTAGTTTCAATACTCTTGGGGATATGCTCCAGTAACACTAATTCATCCTTTTAATTAATGTTCCATTAGTTTCTAAAGTTATATATATGATATGTATAAGTAGTAAATTCGATCCTGAAAAGTTTGAGATTTGAATCTTTCTTTTGTATAATGATTAAATAAATGAAAAGTATTTGTGCCTTGAAGGTACAAGTTAAAATTTATCATTTTTTTATTTAATAGAATATTGTATTCTATTTGATAGAACATATTTTCTACGATCCCGAGTAATAAAATTATTTTATTACTTAGTGTGTAACATCAGATGTTGACCATTGTAGAAAAGACTTGACTTAGTGAAGTCAAATGTAGGAGTGATAAACTATAAATGGAACTACATAATTAATAAGATGAAATGACCCTTAGATATCTTTGGTATAAGTTCAATAGATGTCAGAATCATTTACAAATTATTTGATACTTAATGGTTCTGTTGTTTTCTTATTGTAGAAAATTATCATATGACTTACAATAGAAGCGATATTTGATAATGATTTCGGAAGTTAGCATTAAACCGTAGATCTAAGATTGTTCATAGCTTACTACAATCAAGTTTGGAACTTGATTGAGATGTCGTTATAAATCATTCATAAAATATGCAAATTATTTACGCAACAAAAGTAAAGTGAGCTTATTAAAGGTTTGACCTTTATAGTATGACAGTGAGAAAAGTTATACTCAACAATTATTGCAGATTCTGAGGAAACTTATCTTTAGTCACACTAATTGAACAATTAAAGATCTGTTGGTTAATGTTGATATTAAACTGTGTATTTTAGCTAGGAATACAAAATGGCATTTTTGAATGGTTTCTTTGGATAAGAGATTCGTTTTGATTTCTTTGTTTGAAGAGTTCATTCTGGAATGGTCCTGGTGTTTGTATTCTTCTAAAATTAAGGTTTGGTATACTAGCTTATAGAGCCTATTGTAGACTCATGTGAGCTTTCCGGAAATCTATGTTCTCTAATTTTTTTATCAGTCAGATTGTCTGAATTTATCAAAGCGTAAAGAATACATATGTGATAGTAGGGTTAATGGAGCGTACCAATTTCTTTCTACTGTTATATATCATAACAAAATTATCATTATTAATGTAATAATGAAATGTTTGCGATCTAGTAAATCCATGGTTGTTGTATACTTCGGAAGTGATTTCCAAGTGTTATTTAGAGATTGTAAATTTGAAAGTCAACTATATTATACCTTAGGGATTTGACATTCCTATCTATATCCCCGGTATAATATTGATAGCTTATGACGGAGGGATTATACGTATGCAATTACCTCGACTTGCATAGTTTAGTGAGATTATCTGTGATCGTCATAATTTACGAGTGGCTGAATTATGGACATGAAATTTGATTCCATGATGGATAAACCTAAACTTAGAGAGTCCCACAATATGAAATGTACTTGTTGAGCACTTGAGCAACATGTTATGAATAATACTGATCATTCATAATACTTCACCGGATTAAATAAGTTAATTCGAATTATTTAAACAGTTAAATGAAAATACATGCATTAGGGGATTTTGGTCATTTAATAATTAATATGTATTTGTATTTGATACAAAATTTTGATTAGATACATATTAATTATTTGTCAAATGAGATTTTGACACATGTCATTGATATATGTATTTTGTTATTTAGTGTAAATAAAAATACATATATATACTAATAGTTATATTAATTAATTATTTAGATATTTAAATGTTAAATATTTAGATAATTAAATAATATCTATATTTCATAATTGTTAGGAAAAATGTTTAATTATTATTGGTTACTAATAATATTAAACTTTAAGGTTGAAGTATTCAATTTGAATTTGTCTACTTTAACTTTACGTTTAATTAGATTAAATAATGCATTTGTAATAATTGTTATTACATATGTTTTATTATCTTTGGTAACAAGTGGCATGTTTATTAAGCTTGAAGAATTCAAATTGAATTTGAATTATTTAATAATGATTAAATGAAATCTAAATGACCAAATTACCCCCAAAGTCAACCAACCCTAGTATTTAAAGTGAAAAAATTATGTTTTCTCTTGAATAAGACCTCCATGGTCGAAATCTACTTCAAAGAAAGCTCCCAAAAATATTTCTTGAGAGAAACTTGAAAGAAAGTGATCAAATCAAGAAGAAAGCTTAAAGAAATTAGGAGAGTTTGAGGTAATCTTTAATATTCTTAATCTTAGAAAGTTTATTTCTTGTTCTTGAGCATATTGAATAGTTCTAAGGTTTCTTTCTTTCTTGGATTTTGGGGCTTTTTGATTTGGAGGATGAATTTGGAGGCTAGATGCATGTGTGGAGTTAGATTAAATAATATTAGTGTAATATTAGTTCAATTTTATCATTTGATGACTTGTTGCCATTCTAGAGTGTTATGACCACTCTTATAACTCCTAGAATTGTTCTTGAGTTCTTCATTTGTGTTTGCTTTGGTTGTTGTAAATATAAATTTGATTAATGTTGAGAAAATTGGATTTAAAGCATGAAAAATGATATTTTTGGCATCCAGATCAGATCTAGAAATTCTAGAATTTTGGAGATGAAAAATATGTTATTTAAATATATTGGATGTGTTTTGGGCATTGGAATGATTGCCGGAAATTATTTCGGAGTGAAAATAAGTGAAAACGGTGAAAAAATGGCGTTACTGGGGTGAATTTGTCACTATTTGGGTAGCCTATGAACTGCCCAAGTAGTATTGGGGCTGACCTGGGCAGCCCCCGTGTGTTTTGGTTGGTCGGTTCGGACAAAAACACGTTTTATGTCATTTTATGGAAAAACGTTTTTGTAAACGTTTCGTAGTGTTTCTTAATTGTTTATGTCATTATTTGATATCGACTAAATATGTTTAGGTGAAATATGAATGAATTATTCATACGGGATATTGAATAATTATTTGGTAAGTTTAAAAGTTAAAGTTTTTAAAGTTACGATTTCGCCTGAACTGCACGCTTCCGCCTGCGCCTTTGAGGAAACCCCAACACGATGTTCTCGTAGTATAGTAGTCGAGCTGGTTAGGGATCCGTTCAGAAGGAATTCATCTCATACATGTTCTAAAATAGGTAATGAGTCACGTATGAGCATTGTATGTGTTAGCTAGTTGTATATGTGTGTTGTTTGATTATGTGCTTTGTGATGTATTGGTTGTTATATGTGCTTTGTGGTTGGTTACACGATGATTGTATGTATGTCTGAGTGTATGCATGTATATGATAGAACTCGTAACATCTATGGATAGTGTATTTTTATGGGAAATGAATGAACGATTTGAAAACTGATGTGAATATTAGATGTTTAAAAGTGTGTTTGTTAAGTTGTATTGGTATGTATGTATGTGTAAGAATTCTGAAATTGCGCTTACATGAATATAAAAGAAATGTGTTATGGTGTGTGTAAATGCATATGAATCCCTAATGTCAAGCTAATGTAAAGTTATCATGATTAAAGAAAGTTTGTTTTGGTATGGAATATAGTTTTACCTCCAAAATCCAAATGTCACGTCCATTTTTCTAGTTATGCATTACCTACATAAGAAATAAAAATCACAATAAAAATGTATAAAACGTAAATTTAATTATTATTTTACAAATTTTCCAAATTAAGGGGATTAATGAAATTATAACTGTAAAATGATTAGTTTCTCTTTTATTAAGTGTACACTTGTTAATGTTCATCACACAACCAACCAGCTTATTACTAGTCCCTAGTAATTTAAGTGAAAACTTAAAAAAATTCTTATCCAAATCAGTAATTATTTTCTTTCTTTCTAAATTATCAAATAAGTAAATTCTCCTATAATTTTTACCCTTCTTTCATACACAAATATATAAGATGTTATGAAGTATGTTTGCTAAGTTCGTTATCGTATGTACATATATTGTGAAAGACACTGACTGAGTTTGTAAGCTTATTGGGCATGTATCTAAGCAAAAAAATTTAAAAATTGGAATTGCATGAATGAAAGAGAAGTGAGTTATGACTTCTGAACTGATATGCGTGAAAGTGTATAAGTCACGAATGTTAAGCTAACGTAAGGTTATCGGAATGGAAGAAAGTTTTTTTTTAAATGATGGAAGGTTGTTTGACTTATCGATTGGAGGATATTCCAAAGATGAGCATTCGTAATAAAGTTTAAGTATATGACTTCATATATCTTATGATTGAAATGGCTTCTGATGTAAAATGATGTATTATGTGACATTCGTATTGATGCCTTGTGTGATTTGAATGTTTGGCTAATAGATTGACATATATGTGAATATGTAGATATGAGAATTTGACCTAGATAAAGTGTTGGGGTTTTGACGCGGGCGCATCGGAAGCTTGCGGTTCGGGTGAAATCATAATTTTAAAACTTTTTAAATTACCGAATAAATTATTCAATATCTAATATGAATAATTCATTCATATTTCACCTAACCATATTTATTCGATATCAAATAACGACATAAATAACTAAGAAACGTCGTGAAACTTTTACGAAAATATTTTTCCGTAAAATGACATAAAACATGTTTTTGACCGAACCGACCACCCAATGCACATGAGGGCTACCCAGGTAAGCCCCAATAGTGCTAGGGCAGTCCATGGGCTTCCTGAACAATGACTAATTCACTGTTTGGGCAGCCGTCACCTGATTGGCTCAAAAGTCACCCGGTAACGCCGTTTTTTGCCGTTTTCACTTATTTCAACTCCGAAATAATTTTCGGCAATTGTTCCAAGACCCAAAACACATCCAATACATTTAAAAATCCTATTTTTAATCACCAAAATATCATATTTTCCAGATCTGATCTGGATGTAAAAACAATCCATTTTTCATGCTTTAATTCAACTTTTTCAATATTAATCAAATTAATCACAACACCAATCCAAGTCACCACTAATGAACCACCCAAGAACAATTCTAGGCATTACAAGAGTGGTAATAACACTCTAGAATGGAAACATATCATCAAATGATTAAATTGAATCAATATTACACTAATATCATTCAATTCCACTTCACACATGCACCAAGCCTTCAAATCCATCCACCAAAACAAAAAAACCTCAAATTCTTAAGAAATGAAGAAACCCTAGAATCCATCTAGATCATTAAGAAACAAGAAACATATTTTCCAAGCTTAGGGATATATAGAATTACCTTTAATTCTCCTAATTCCTTAAGCCTTTTTTTTCTTCTCTTTTCCTTCCTTGAATCATCAAGCAATTTGAGAGTGTTTTTAGTGATGGCGTATTCGGCCATGGAGGATTGTCAACGTGAAAAGAAAAATTTTTTCCTTTTAAAATAGTCATGACCGACTCAACAAGGGTATTTTGGTCACTATTGCCAATTTAAATCAATTAAATATAACAAGCTTTAATTTGACAAATCAAATTTGTACACTTAAAGATTAATAAAATCATGTCATTTGTAACAATAAAAATCAAATATTCTTCATAAAAATTATCAAAAAGTATATTATTTAATTATTCAAATATTTAACCTTTCTATATTTAAATGATTAATTAATTTAATTATTATTATATATGTATTTTTATTTACATTAAATAACAAATACATATATTGATGGCATGTGTCAAAATCTCATTTGACAATTATCAAATACAAATACACAATAATTACGATTGACCAAAAATGCCCTTATGCATGTGTTTTCGTTTAACCGTTTAGACAATTCAAATTAACTCATTTAATCCGGTGAAATATTATGAATAATCTGTATTATTCATAAAGCGTTGCCCAAGTGCTCAACGAGTACGCTTCATATTGTAGGACTCTATAAGTTTAGGTTTATCCGTCACGAAATCTAATTTCGTGTCCATAATTCACCCACTCATTAATTATGACGACCACAGACAATCTCGCTAAACTATACAAGTCGAGGTCATTACATACGTATAATCCCTCCGTCACAGGCTATCCATATTATACCTGGGATATAGATAAGAACGTCAAATCCTTTTGGTATAATATAATCGACTTTCAAATTTACGATCTCTAAATAACAATCGGAACTTACTTCCGAAGTTATACCACGGCCATGGATTTACTAGATCGCAAACACGTGTAGGATACATATGCCCTGTACACAGGACTGACGGATTCTATCTTGATACGCAGTGGATATCATTAGCATCAGTCTACACCCAACTAACAGGCGGAGGTATGATCTAAATAGATCGGTGACGTGACTGCCATCAAAGTGTGGAGGATAACTCATATATCCACTGTGGTATCTGAAGTCGAAGGATCACTATGCTAGCTCAACTAGAGAAGATTTATATTGACGTTGGTGTACCATCTATTTGGAAAACTTTAGTGAGTCGTTCAATATTTATCAAATAAACACCTACATGTTTATACGAGTCTCCCGATACTTATGGTTCATTGGGATAAACCATCAGACCAAGTCACTATATACGACTTGTACTGGTCTCAGCGGATTTTACTAACCGACCCACGTTAGCAAATCTTGACCAGGAACTTTATTTAAGGATATACAACTTATAGTGGCGCTTCCCAATGTCAATTACAAACTATGTTGTAACTGCGCACTACATTGTAAATCCTAGGGTCTTTGTCTAATATACATGTATCACTAAATCAGATTTAGTTTCAATCTAATCATAATTAGATATCTAATCACCATTAGATCGAATATGTATAGAGAAGACAAGAGGTGCTACCATTAATTAAGTAATATTATGGAAAAATGCATTAATCGTATTCATGAATCAGACATAAATACGATTCGGATTGGCACTCTGAGCACCAAACCTAACAATTTCTCCCACTTGCTTTAGTGCCAATCCATGGTATCATATACACATCTCAATGTGTATCACATACTCATGGCCCTCAAGAGCTTACCTAGCACTCAAGAGGTAGGCAACAACAAGTAAGCCGGCTATTACAAATTGAGTCTGTCCAACAAACCCAATTGTTTTTCTTAGCCAACATCATTCATATTTTGTAGAACTCAAGTTCTACATCAATATGACTCAGATGTGACATCAATATTGTGCTATAGCTACTAAGTTGTCTATATATTTAAGGATCAAATCACAATACTATGCAGACAACCGCAAGCACAACATTAATATCAAAACTTCTAATCTATAAGGTCACTTTGCAACTTCATAAGTCAATACTTCATAAGTTACAACTAATTCCACTAATACAGTAGAATCAACCATGACACTCCCAATGCATCTTTTCTTACTTTATATGATGTAGACCATCTGACGTCATAATTAGTCTCAAAACTAATCTGGCCCTTAGGGTTGCGAATTATATTCTCCATGAATAAGAAACTTGTTCTTAATATCTCAAGGATAATAAAGAACATGTTTCAAGACACATCCTATGGTCTGCAGCATATCAAAATAACTTGTACCAATTACAATTAAATTGATATATTTAATCGTACATAATACAATATTTATTATGCCATCATCCTATAATGCATAAAATTGATTAGACATTCTAATCAATTTCTCTTTCGACTAAGGAATCATCCTTTACGAAAGACAAATACTATATAGAAGAGAGACATTAACTGTCAAACAGTTATACTAACTGTCAAACAGTTATAACTTTTCTCAATGTATTATTATAAAGGTCAAACCTATATCAAGCTCACTTTGCTTTTGCTGCGCAATCAATTTGCACATTTTATGAACGATTCATAACGAAATCTTAATCAAGTTTAAAACTTGATCGTAGTAAGCTATGAACAATCTTAGATTTATGGTTTAATGTTAAATTCCTGAATCAATATCAAATATCACTCCCACTATAATTTATAGGATACTTTTCTTCAATAAGAAAACAACAGAACCATTAAGTATCAAATACTTTTGTAAATTATTCTGACATCCTATTTAACTTATACGGAAGATATCGTAGGGTCATTTCATCTTATTAATTATGTAGTTCCATTTATAGTTTATCACTCTCACATTTGACTTCAATAAGTCAAGTCTTTTCTATAATTGTCAACATCCGATGTTACACACCAAGTAATAAAATAAATTTATTACACGGGATTATAGAAAAGATGTTCTATCAAAAAAATATAATATTCAATTAAATAGAATAAATGATAAAATTTTACTTGTACCTCTAAGGCGCAAGTACTTTCAATTATATAATCATTATACAAAAGAAAGATTCAAATCTCAAACTTTTCAAGATTCGAATTTTCTACTTATACATATCATATACGTAATTGTAGAAACTAATGGAACAATAATTAAAAGGATGAATTAGTGTAACTGGAGTATAACCCAAGAGTATTGAAAACTAATTCGATAACACTCAATATCAAACGAATCAAATCATATAAGATTCGATTTCCCCCACTGACCAATTCCATAATGATGGAATCGTAGAAGAATAATATTGAGTAAGAATCACATCTATTAAATAATTATAGAACTAATTGCCATAAATTGATATGTTTGATCATATCAAACATCCTTGAACAATTCAAAGACTCACAATGAATTTTAAAGATATAGTTTTCAACACTTCAAATAGAATAACTTTGAACCAGTCAAAATATTATATCCGCATTTCATCAGAAACATATTGAACGTTCTCGAACCATTCAAGGTGTTCAATATATATTCTTTTAGAAACACGCAACTAAGTCATGACAATTCATTAACTAAGTTACGAAGTAAAGAAAAAACTATCCATTGTAATTTATAATTCATTAAACTATATACATCCAATGTATTAGTTTAATAAATATGTGGTCCAATGACGATCATTGGTTAAATGAGATTTAATCACATTCTTGAATAAAATATTCATTAAAAGGATAAGGATATGTGGTGTGATCTTATATCAAACCATTCTTTACTATACAAAATAAGCATCTAATGTTTATGTGATAAAAACTCATAAGGCACTGTTCTAAGTTATTTAGTTAATCGAATATTTTCTTAATGTTTATCTCTTCATCAATGATACTACTAGTCATATTAAAATACGTAACAATTATTTATAAAGAACAAGTAATTATCCAATAGTCGCAAGTTCTGGTATCAAATATCAAAATAGTATTAACAACTAATTTTAAATAATTAGATGGGAGATCTGGTATCCAATATCTACAGTTGTCGTATTGTGATAATCGATATTCTCTATACACAACTATATACATCTCATTTCTTAAGCTCTATAATTTTCCTTCAATTATTCACAACAATTGTAAATAATTGATTAGCAAATTGTGTCAAACACGTGACTTCTAAAATCACTAAAGCCAAGAAACATCATTATAAGATAAACAAAATATCTAACGGAGTTTTCTTAATGTCAGTCAAGAATCTCGAGACATGAACTAATTCACGTCAATTCTTACTGCACAAGAAACTATTCTCTCTAGACAATTATATCCTAAAACATATATCTATTTAGATTACTTATCGTGACTTAGTAACTAAGTCACTAACCATCTTGATTTTCAAGAAAATCGGAACAACAATTCCCTATGGTTTTGACTAATCTAACAATATCCAAGTCTACTATTTCATTCTAGAACCTATTCTAGAAATACGCAACCATAAGTAAAGTCAGAAAACATATTCAAATAATATGCATGCAGTGGATTAGAAGTATAATTCTATTAACAATATAGAATAAAGGAAAACAAACAAGTGGTAATTTCCATAAAATTACACACTGCTTTAGTTAAGGATTTTTAACCCAGCAGTGTCTCCTACTACATTACGAAATACCGTAATCCCCAACGGAAAATAGGAATTCAATAATTAAATCGAATTCCATAGTGAGAGGAGGACCCATGAATATATTTCGACTCACAGCTTTGGCACGATCTCGCCTACGTATATTCAATAGGTAGACAACTCATTGTCAATCACACTCACTGTGACTCTGGATTTTGGTCCTGACCGTTTCTCGTTATGACAGCTTTGGCACCTTCACAAGGAGGCGTATCAAGGCTTCACTTGCCAATGACAAACTCAAGCTACCGATGTAGTCCTGACAGCTTTGGCACATTCAGGATTTTCACTTTCACTTGAATTTGTCTAGTATCCAATATACATCCGGCATGGATGAAATTCTATCAGCTACACCCTCACTACTTTGGCACTTTCTCGGATGCAGCCATAGAAAGATACCCATAAACCGTATTGACAAGACGGATAAAGAAACATGCATCCAATACATGTCACTTTACTGCCTTATTTAAGTGGGGATATTCCTCAAGAAAGCTTTGCTCCACATCAAATGCATAATATAATTCAGATCAATTTCTAAATAGTTCAATTCTACCTTAGAAAACATAACTTAACTTGACCATTAAATTTATGTTATGTTTCCTGTTAACGTCGAACCGAAAAGTCAAGAAACATTTAAATTACATGCATGTGCAAACATCAAAATTGGATTATATATCATATATCAAGCATGAAAAATGTAATGGATGAAAGATCAGACATGCTCTGATACCATTTTTTGTCGCATAGATCTGTACCCCCATTTCTAGTTTTGTGGCTTGGGGGACGGCGATATGTAACTCCCCAATACCACAAGTTTTAGAGACAATAGTGGCATGCTTTGGGGGACGTCGATACGCAACGCCCCAAAGTCATAGATTTTCACTAGTGGCTACAGATAGGTGTATGAGGGGACGAAGATACGTAACGCCCTCATACGTCAAGGTTTTCAGATACAGAGCAATTTACAGTGATCAAATTTTCAGTAAACTATTTTTCAGAAAATCATATTTTCAAAAATAGTTTTCAGAAACAAGAGTTTCAAAAGCAGTTTTTTTTTAGAAAAGACAAGTTTTAAAAATGAGATTTCAGATGAAGTTTTCATAAAAGAGTTTTTCCATAAAGTTATTTCTGAAACTTTGGATTTAGAACCAAATGCTTATACTCAGTTTTTCAATTTTGCGTCCTCTCACTTAGATCATTCAGCGATCTAACCCCCTCACTCCTAGTGTTTGTTTTGCAGGTATTCCAGGAGGACGAGCTCGATAGGGCGGATACTGATGGCAGTCACTAGTGGGTCTGAGTCCACCAGTCAGAGTATAAGTTCAGTCAAGTCAAGCAAAGTTAGTTTTCAAAAAATTGTATAAGTAAACTTGTGTTTCAGTACTAAGTGTCGAGTTGAAATGTATGTAACATTAAGTTTATGTGAGTTTGTATTTTATGTTAAAAAACTTGGGCAATGGTCTCATGTTCAAGTTATAGTTGAGATAAGACAATACCAAATTATACAGTTAGTATGTCAGAGGCTCAGAACGAGTTGAATTGTTTGAGTGTTAGTATATTTAATATGAGCATTCGATAGAATCCGATTGAAAACAGAACGATTTTGATCAATCCGATAGAATATATAAGTTTTCGGTAAAAGTGAATTTTTACGTATAAATATGTGTTTTGGTTTTGATGATAGTTACGAGTTATTTATGATATTATGAACATTTTTGGATAAATACGGATAGGTTTGAAGGGTTCAGGAGCCTTCCGTAGCGTTTGCGGAAACGTTTTCGGAAGCTTTTTCAAAAAGTACGTAAACCAAAAATTTAAGTTAACTGACCACTTGGGTTAGTTTAAAATGATATTTTAAGAGTAATGGAACTGAAAATATTGAAAACGGACTTGATTTGGTTGTTCCGAAAAGATCTGTGATTTTATCATAGTTTAGTCGAGAACTCCGTAAGTCATGTTTCTGTATGTATATGATTGACATGTTAGGTTAAAAGATGATAATTAAGGTATATTCTTGAGAATGAAGTTCGAGATCACGTATGATTAGGATAATCGACTACCACAGAGGTATGGATCCTTGTTATTGATATGATATGAAGTGAGATATGACATCAGCTTAGTGTTTATGTTTATGTATGGATGTATGGAAGTGGATGAATCAGTACTAATATGTATTCATGTATGTAAATGTATAAGTATGTATAAGCATATAATCGCGTATTTATATAAGTATAGGATTTGATATGTATGATTTGGGTGTAAAGGATCTATAAAGGAAATAAACTATGACTTCAGAATTTGTAATAGTACGTGTAGATGTACGTTATTGGGATAAGTTTTTTATTGATTAATATATATGATTTAGCGGTATAGAGGTTGATTTGGTATAGGTTAAATTTTTTCCGAGTGAAGGAAGTTCGTGATTGATTGGATATGTATATGAATGGTGAATGTTGATTGATAGGTAAAGGATGTGAGGATTGTAAAGGTCATGGTATCGGAATTTGAAGTAATAAGCATTTTCATATGTTTGATATATATATATATATATATATATATAAACGAATGTGTATGACGATTTTGAATGATTAAGCAATGTTTGTCATGTATATGCTTGTGTATAAAAAGTTGTGAAATGAGTTTGTGTTCTCTGATATGTGTGTATGTTTAATTGGTCGATGTGTTAGGGTTGGTGTTCGGTGTGCCAATCCGGATTGTATTTATGTCTGATTCATGTATACGAACAATTCATTTTTCCATAATATTACTTACTTCAAGGTTGCACCTCTTGTTTTGAGATAAATATTCGATCTAATTATGATTAGATTGAAATTAAATCTGATTTAGTGATACGTATATATTAGACAAAGACCTCATGATTTACGACGTAGTGCGTAGTTACAATGTAGTTTTTTAATTAACATTGGGAAGCGTCATTATAAGTTGTATACTCTTAAATAAAGTTCCTGATCAAGATTTACTGACACGGGTCGGTTAGTAAAATCCGCTTAGATCAGTACATGTCGTATATCAAGACTTGGTCCGATAGTTTATCCCAATGAACCATGAGTCTTGGGAGACTCGTATAGACGTGTAGGTATTTATTTGACAAGCACTGAACGACTCACAGAAAATTTCCTAATATATGGTACACAAACGTCAATAGGAATCTTCTCCAGTCGAGTAGCATAATGATCCAACGACTTAAGATACCACATTGGATATATGAGATATCTTCCACACTTTGATGGCAGTCACATAACCGATCTATTTAGATCAGACCTCGGCTTGTTCGTTGGGTGTGGACTGAAGCTCATGATATCCTGTGAATATCAGATAGAATCGGTCAGTCATGTGTATAGGGCATATGTATCTTGAATGTGTTTGCGATCTAGAAAATCCATGGTCATGGTATATTTCAGAAGTAGGTTCCGAGTGTTATTTAGAGATCGTAAATTTGAAAGTCGACTATATTGTACCTTAGGGATTTGACGTTCCTATTTATATCTCTGATATAATATTGATAGCCTGTGATGGAGGGATTATACGTATGCAATGATATCGACTTGCATAGTTTAGTGAGTTATATGTGGTCGTCATAATTTACGAGTGGGTCAATTATGGACACGAAATTTGATTATGTGACGGATAAACCTAAACTTAGAGAGCCCCACAATATGAAGTGTACTCGTTGAGCACTTGGGCAACACGTTATGAATAATACAGATTATTCATAATACTTCACCGGATTAAATGAGTTAATTCGAATTATTTAAACGGTTAAACAAAAATACATGCATTAGGGTATTTTGGTCTTTTAATAATTAATATATATTTGTATTTGATACAAATTTTTTATTAGATATCTATTAATTATTTGTCAAATGAGATTTTGACAAATACTATTGATATATGTATTTTGTTATTTATTGTAAATAAAAATACATATGTATACTAATAATTATATTTATTAATTATTTAGATATTTAAATATTAAATATTAAATATTTAGATAATTAAATAATATCTATATTTCATAATTGTTATGAAATATGTTTAATTATTATTGGTTACTAATAATATTAAACTTTAAGGTTGAAGTATTCAATTCGAATTTGTCTACTTTAACTTTATGTTTAATTAGATTAAATAATTCATTTATAATAATTGATATTACATATGCTTTATTATCTTTGGTAACAAGTGGCCTGTTTATTAAGCTTGAAGAATTTAATTTGAATTCTTTAATAATGATTAAATGAAATCTAAATGACCAAATTACCACCAAAGTTAACCAACCCCAGTATTTAAAGTGAAAAAATTATGTTTTCTCTTGAATAAAACCTCCATGGTCGAAATCTATTTCAAAGAAAGTTCCCAAAAATATTTCATTAGAGAAACTTGAGAGAAAGTGATCAAATCAAGAAGAAAACTTAAGAAAATTAGGTGATTTTGAGGTAATCTTTAATATTCTTAAGCTTAGAAAGTTTGTTTCTTGTTCTTGAGCATCTTGAATAGTTCTAGGGTTTATTTCTTTCTTGGATTTTGGGGCTTTTTGATTTGGAGGATGAGTTTGGAGGCTAGATGCATGTGTGAAGTTAGATTGAATAATATTAGTGTAATATTAGTTCAATTTTATCATTTGATGACTTGTTACCATTCTAGAGTGTTATGACCACTCTTATAACTCCTAGAATTGTTCTTAAGTTCTTCATTTTTGGTGGCTTTGGTTGGTGTAAATATAAATATGATTAATGTTTAGAAAATTGGATTTAAAGCATGAAAAATGATATTTTTGGCACCCAGATCAG
The DNA here is from genome assembly GCA_019454045.1 of Zanthoxylum bungeanum. Lineage (NCBI taxonomy): Eukaryota > Viridiplantae > Streptophyta > Magnoliopsida > Sapindales > Rutaceae > Zanthoxylum > Zanthoxylum bungeanum. The sequence continues at coordinate 108,648 of SKCR01035171.1, forward strand.
ATCTGGAAAATCTGGAATTTTGGTGATGAAACATATGTTATTTGAATATATTGAATGTGTATTGGGCATTGGAATGATTGCCGGAAATTGTTACAGAGTGAAAATAAGTGAAAACGGTGAAAAACGGTGTTACCAGGTGAGTTTCGGGATTACCAGGTGACAACTGTCCAAACAAAGAATTGGTCACTGTTTGGGCAGCCTATGAACTGCCCAAGTACTATTGGGGCTGACCTGGGCAGCCCACTTGTGTATTGATTGGTCGGTTCGGACAAAAATGTATTTTATGCCATTTTACGGAAAAACATTTTCGTAAACGTTTTGTAGTGTTTCTTAATTATTTATGTCGTTATTTGATATCAAATAAATATGTTTAGGTGAAATATGAATAAATTATTCTTATGGGATATTGAATAATTTATTCGGTAAGTTTAAAAGTTTTTAAAGTTACTATTTCGCCCGAACTGCACGCTTCCGCCTGCGCCATTGAAAAAACCCCAACAAAAATTGGTATAAGAGCAGGTATGATCCTTCATCCATTACGTTTGTCATGCTTGATATATGATATATAATCCAATTTTGATATTTGCACATGCATGTATTTTAGATGTTTCTTAATTTTCAGTTCTACGCTAACGGAAAACATAACAGAGATTTAATGGTTATGTTAAGTTATGTTTTCCCAGGTAGAATTAAACTTTTGAGAAATTGATCTAGATTAAAATCTGCATTTGATGTAGAGTAAGACCCTCTTTAGGAATATCCCCGCTTAAATAAGACATTAAAGTAACTGGTATTAGGAATAATTGTTTCTTGTTCCGCCTTGTCAGTACGGATGCAAATGATTTCCTGATGTTGTAGCTGTATCATGCCAAAGCTGTGCAGTTATGGCTGATGATAGTTCATTTGCGCCGGTAGAACATATATGATAAGAGACAAATTCAAGTGAAAGTGGAAATCCTGAACGTGCCAAAGCTGTTAGGACTACATCGGTAGCTTGAGTTTGTCACTGACAAGTGAAGCCTTGATACGCCTCCTAGTGAACGTGAAAACGTTATCACAATGAGAAACGGTCAGGACCAAAATCAGGAGTCACAGTGAGTGTGATTGACAATGAGTTGTCTACCTGTGAACATACGTAGGCGAGAACGTGCCAAAGCTGTGAGTCGAAATATATTCATGGGGTCCACTTCTCACTATGAAATTCAATTTAATTATTGGATTCCTGTTTTCCATTGGGGATTACTGTATTACGTAAAATAGTGGAAGACACTGTTGGGTTAAAAATCCATAACTAAGGCAGTATGTAATATTATGAAACTTGCCACTTATGTTTCCTTTATTCTATTGTATATGTAGAATTAAACTTCTAATCCACTGCATGTATATTATTTGTATATGTTTTGTGACCTGCCTTATGGTTGCAGATTTCTAAAATAAGTTCTAGATATCAATAGACATGGATATAATTAGATTAGTCTATACTATCGGGAACTATTGTTCCAATTTTCTTAGAAAATCAAGATAGTTAGTGACTTAGTTTCTAAGTCACGATAGGTAATCTAAATAGATATCCATTTTAGGATATGATTCTGTAGAGAAAATAGTTTCTTGTGTAGTAAGAATTGACGTGAATTAGTTCATGTCTCGTGATTCTTGACTGCTATTAAGAAAACCTCATTAGGTATTTGTTTATCTCATAATGGCCTTTCTTGGCTTTAGTGACCTTTAGAGGTAATGTGTCTGACACAGTTTGCTAATCAATTATTTGCAGTTATTGTGAATAGTTGAAGGCAAATTATAAAGGTAAAGAAAAGAGATGTCTATAGTTGTGTGTAGAGAATATAGATTCTCACAATACGACAACTATAGGTATTGGATACCAGATCTCCCGTCTAGTTATTTAAAATATAGTTTAATGATTGTTTTGATATTTGATATCAGAACTTGCGACTATCGGATAGTTACTTGTTCTTTATAAATAGTTGTTACAAATTTTAATACGATTAGTAGTGTCATTAACGAAAAGATAAACATGAAGAAAAATATTTGGTTAACTAAATAATTTAGAACAGTGTTTTATGAGATTTTATCACTTAAGCATTAAATGCTTATTATGTATGGTAAAGGATGGTCTGATACAAGATCACACCACATATCCTTATCCAATTAATGAATATTGTATTCGGGGATGTGATTAAATCTCATTTAACTAATGATCGTCATTGGACCACAAATTTATTAAACTAATACATTGCATGTATATAGTTTAATGAATTATAAATTGCCTTGGATAGATTTCTTTACCTCGTAACTTAGTTAATAAGCTGTCATGACTTAGTTACGTGTTTCTAAAAGAACACATACTGAATGTCTTGAATGGTTCGAGAACTTTCAATATGTTTCTGATGAAACGCGGATAGAATATTTTGAATGGTTCAAAGATATTCGATTTGATGTTTTGAAAACTATATCTTTAAAATTCATTATGAATCCTTGAGTTGTTCAAAAATGTTTGATACGATCAAACATATGAATTTATGGCAATTAGTTCTAAGATTATTCAATGAATATGATTCTTACTCAATATTATTCTTCTAGGATTCCATCGTGATGGAATTGGTTAGAGGGAGGAATCGAATCATATACGATTTGATTTATTTGATATTGAGTGTTACCGAATTAGTTTCAATACTCTTGGGGATATGCTCCAGTAACACTAATTCATCCTTTTAATTAATGTTCCATTAGTTTCTAAAGTTATATATATGATATGTATAAGTAGTAAATTTGAATCCTGAAAAGTTTGAGATTTGAATCTTTCTTTTGTATAATGATTATATAAATGAAAAGTATTTGTACCTCGAAGGTACAAGTAAAAATTTATCATTTATTTTATTTAATAGAATATTATATTCTATTTGATAGAACATATTTTCTATGATCCCGAGTAATAAAATTATTTTTTTTACTTGGTGTGTAACATCGGATGTTGACCATTGTAGAAAATACTTGACTTAGTGAAGTCAAATGTAGGAGTGATAAACTATAAATGGAACTACATAATTAATAAGATGAAATGAACCTTAGATATCTTCCGTATAAGTTCAATAGGATGTTAGAATCATTTACAAATTATTTGATACTTAATGGTTCTGTTGTTTTCTTATTGTAGAAAATTATCATATGACATACAATATGAGCAATATTTGATAACGATTTCGGAAGTTAGCATTAAACCGTAGATCTAAGATTGTTCATAGCTTACTACAATCAAGGTTGGAACTTGATTGAGCTGTCGTTATAAATCATTCATAAAATATGCAAATTATTTGCGCAACAAAAGTAAAGTGAGCTTATTAAAGGTTTGACCTTTATAGTATGACAGTGAGAAAAGTTATACTCTGCAATCTATTGTAGATTCTAAGGAAACTTATCTTTAGTCGCACTAATTGAACAATTAAAGATCTGTTGGTTAATGTTAATATTAAACTGTGTATTTTAGCTAGGAATGCAAAGTGGCATTTTTGAATGGTTTCTTCGGATAAGATATTCATTTTGATTTCTTTGTTTGAAGAGTTCATTCTGGAATGGTCCTGGTGTTTGTATTCTTCTAAAATTACGGTTTGGTATACTAGCTTATAGAGCCTATTGTAGACTCGTGTGAGCTTTCCGGAAATCTATGTTATCTAATTTTGTTATCAGTCAGATTGTCTGATTTTATCAAAGCATAAAGAATACATATGTGATAGTAGGGTTAGTGGAGCTACCAATTTCTTTCTACTGTTATATATCCTAACGACATTATCATTATTAATTTAATAATGAAATGTTTGTGAGGTAAAAAATTTACCTAAGTCTTCTTTTCTCCGTGAAAGCAGTGGGAGTAGTCTCTGTTATATTTGATATAAAGTTTCATATACAATATAAAACAAGAGACTTGTGAGATACTCTCATTAGTCGTGCATTAGATATGATCTAATAAAAGACATAGCAAGACTATATGTTTGACAGTTAGAGTGTCTCTTGTATATAATATTCATCTTTCATAAAGGATGATTCCTTTGTCGAAAGAGAAATTAATTAGAATTTCAAGTCAATCTTATACATTATAGGATGATGACATAATGAATACTATATTATGTGCGATTAAAGATATCGATTTAATCATAATTGTTTCGAGCTATTTTTATACGTTGTACACAATAGGATATGTCTTGAAACATGTTCTTTGTTATCTTTGAGATATTAAGAGCGTGTTTCTTATTCATGGAGAATATAATCTGCAACCATTAGGATCAAATTAGTTTTAAGTCTAATTATGACATTAGATGGTCTATGTTAGATAAAGTCAGAAAAGATACAGTAGGAGTGTCACAGTTGATTCTACTGTATTAGTTGAATTAGTTGTAACTTATGAAGTATTGAATTATGAAGTTGCATAATGACCTTATAGATTAGAATTTTTGATATTAGTGTTGTGCTTGCGGGTGTCTCATAATATTTGGATTTGATCTCTAAATACATAGACAATACATGAGCTGTAGCACAATATTTATGTTGCATCTGAGTCATATTGATGTATAACTTAGGTTATATAATATATATGAATGATGCTGGCTAAGGGAAACGATTGGGTTTGTTGGACAAACTCAATATGTTATAGTGGACTGACTTGTTGTTGCCTACAATGCTAGGTCAGCTCTTAAGGACCATGTGTATGCAATATATATTTAGATGTGTATATGATACCGTGGATTGGCACTAAAGCAAGTGGGAGAAATTGTTAGGGTTGGTGCTCGGAGTGCCAATCCAAATCATTTTTATGTGCGATTCATGAATACGAACAATTCCTTTTTTCCATAATATTACTGATGAGTGGTAAATTTATCACTATTTCCCACTCATTTAACCTAATATTTTGTATAGTTACTTGAGTTTTGTGAATATTTTGATGTGTTTTGTGTTATTTTGTAGATAAATAAAGTTTCAGGACATTCTGGAGGTGAATTGGAGCAAAACAGGAAAAACTGGACAAAAAGGGCAAAATCGTCATTTCAGCGTCGCGACGTTGAAGCCTCACGCGTCGCGACGCCCAGCATGCGCCAGACTTGCTAATGTGCGCCGTGGACACGTGGACCAATCAGAAAATTTGCTAATGTGCGCCTTTTGCTAAAATACGCCGATCATGCTATCTTGCGCCGTGCCACGTGTCGCCATCACAACAGAATTCCTAATGTGCGCCGGTGCCACGTGTCGCGATCTAACGCTGCCGACAATCGCCCTCCACACGTCAGCGTGACGTAAGCATTGACGTCATGAACAGTGCCACGTCATCGGATAAGGATCTGATCTCTTAGCCGCCTCGCCACCTGTCAAGCCGTCATTATGCCACGATTCACTGTTCCAGCGTCGCGACGCTGAACTGTAGCTAGCGTCGCGACGCTGGACCCTTATCCGCGCCTATAAATAGAGCTCGAAATTTCAGATTTCAGTGTACCTCTCCCTCCCACTTCTTTGATGTAATTAGGGAGTTCTTCTCTCTCTAAGTTTCTTTTAATTTAGTTTTGTAATTTTTAATTACGTTTTGTAATAATAGTAATTTACTTTCTTTACTTTTTACAGTTTTTACTATACACATGAGGAGGTAACTTTCCCAGCTAGGGTGAAAGGTAATTCTTTTACTGTTACTATTTAGATTAATCTCCCTTAAAAATAATATATTTACTATTTAAAATACTTATTAATAAAGGATACCACTATATTGGTCGGTTGGCAATTCAATTTAATCTGGTTTAAACCTGACTAATCAAGGAAACCGCTATATTGGTCGGTTGGTAAGTTTATTTTCTGTTGGTTTGAACCTGATTAATCAAGGATACCGCCAGATTGGTCGGTTGGTAAATTTATTTTGGTACCGCCTTTATGGCTGGATTATGGACAAATATTACCACCTATATGGCTGGTTGGACTTAATTTGACTTAATCATGATACCGCCAGATTGGTCGGTTGGTAAAATATTATTACAAGTTTATATATTATTTTATGGGAGATATCTAAATTAGTAGTAGTAAAAGTAATTCCTTTTACCTTAGCATTTTATTTTATTGTAATTTACCTTTCAGTATTTACTTTACCGCATTTTTACTTCAAGTCTTTTATTTTCAAGTTTTCACCAGCCCTAGTTATGTGTTGTAACTAAATTAGTTATCTGGGGTTGTGATGACTTTTAATATCACCGTTTTATAAGGGGTTAAATTATAGCTTGGGTAATATAAAGATTTATTTATTGAGTCTTAATCTTAATGCCTTTTTATTAATTGGCCACTAATAAAATTGATATGGTAAATCTAAAATGAACTAGACATAGGGATTTTAGGTTTCAGCCTTAGACTCAATAGCCCACGATCTTCCTTGAGGATAGATAACCCTTTAATAGATTTCCTTACAGGATAGGAATATACCTGTCGGGCGGGGGTAGCCATAATTGGAACTTAAACTTAATGAATCCAGATAATTTGGTTGACATAGACATATGGTTCAATTGGATTATACTAGGTATTTGTAATTGACCATCGGAAGAGGCTTTTACATAATTTAGTGTTCCAGGTTAATAAATCAATATATTACCCAACTTTAAAATAACCACTTCATCTTTAAAATGATATTAAAAGAAATCACAACCCTAGATAGTTTTTAATATTGAATTTTCTTAAAATCTACTTTCGAACAATTTTATTTACTTGTCTTTAAATTTAGAATCGTCGCCATTTCAAATCAATTAAAAAACCTATTAGATACTAGTAATTATTTGACCTCATAAAAATTAATAGATAAGGTTTTAAGTCCTCGTGGGATCGATACTTTTTATACTACTTGAACGATACGTACGCTTGCGTTATGACATTCGGTGTGATTTAATTTTGTGTGTTTAGTTTTTGCAGATTAAGTCAATTCAAGATGGAAGAAGCTCTCGCAAATCTTCACAAGCAATTTCCTTCTCTCCCTCAAAAATCTCTAATGAAAGTTTACAAAGCTCGCTTGGAACGGATGAGGTTACTGACGATCCATGGTGTTCCCAATGACATTCGTTGGGTAATTGAAGCACGGATCCGATTGGCAGGTGAGTCTTATGACTCTTTTATTTCACATATGCCTGGTTTTGGAAGAAGCACCTATGCAAAGAAACGAAGAGCTAAGCAAATGGGTGTTTGTTACAAATGTGCATGATGGAATTGCAATACTCGTTGTCGTTCTTTAGGAATGGTGTCTGATAATCGCGAAGACAAAATTAAATTCATTAGGGATGGCTTGAGTAAGGAGTCTTTAGATGATATATCTTCGACTCTTGAGACGCATTCCAGTGGATATGTTCACATAGCCTTTCGCAAATTACATACACAATTTCAAAAAGAAAGACAACTGTTAAGTCTCGGGAATCTGACTCAAAAAGACCCTGTTTTCCAATTTATAAGAAAATTGGATGGGAAGCTTGTCCCTGACGCATAGACGTCAATCAAGCCGTTACTTTTTGTAAATATTATATCTCTTTGTCTTTTCCTAATAATTTATTTTGCTGTTTTCTTTTATTTTCTCCGACAGGATCCAGACCTTTTTGACTATCACGATTTGTTTAACTAATAATTGTCATTTGGCAGGTACTAGTGCTATTATTTTACTCACCCTTTTCAGATATTATAAATTCAACTCATCATTGCACTTTTGAAGACATCCAGAGTAAAACATGGAAGCCACTTCAAGAAGACGAGTTGAAAACATTTGTGTGTTTTGCGGTAGTACTGTTGGTACTAAACCACAATACATAGAAGCAGCACAGGAATTGGGTCGAGTCTTAGCCGCAAGGAATATGCACTTAATATATGGCGGAGGTAATCTCGAACTTATGGGGATCGTTTCAAAGGCCGCACAGGAAGGAGGTAGTCACGTTTTGGGAATCATCCCAAAACCCTTGGCAGAGGCAAATCTTATTGAACCATCAAACGGAGAGGAACTGATCGTGCCAGGTATGTCTGAACGACTAGTGGAAATGATTAACCGTGCTGATGCTTTTATTGCTTTGCCAGGTGGCTTGGGCACATTGGAGGAAATTTTTATTGTACTATCTTGGGCGAACCTGAACATACACCAGAAACCAATTGGGTTGTACAACGTTGATGGGTTTTATGATTTTCTTTGTGTGTTTCTTGATGATGCTCGAAGAAATGGGTTCATATCAAAACCTTTAAAAGAACTCCTATTTACTGCTAGAACTGCTCCAGATCTAATTGACCAACTCATAGCCTATGAACCAAAAGTTGACCCTATCATATCAAAGATAAATTGGTCCGAGGACGATCATAGTAAGAGGTGTAGAATTAATCTGGATCTTAACCTTTAATTTCCTGTAGATTTTCAGCTAACCAGGTACGATCTTCTAAACTCTTCTTCTACTTTTTAAGATATTGGGGACAATGTCTCATTTAGGTTTGGGGGAGGAAATTAGTGATTAGTATCTTGTTTTTAGTTTGTATGTTGTTTTTATTTTCAGTCCAAAATTTTTCGAAAAATACAAAAAAATTTCAAAAATTTCAAAATTACAAAAATATTGTGTTTTTGTTTTTATTTTGATTAAAAAGGGTGAAATTGGTGAGAGAGGTAGCTGAGTAAGGAGTTTCCCACCTGAGACGTATCTCAAACCTATTTCGAAACAAGTTAACTTTTGTTTATTTCCTTTTAAATTATTTAATTTGTGAATTCTCCATAATACTGACTAAAATGGATCTTCATATGCTCAGTTGGCAGGTATTATCACATGCATAGTAACATACGGACATGAGCTGTAATTGAAAGTTTGTAATATTCAGTGCTCTAGTTCAATTGGAGGAGCATCTCAAAAAGCAGTGGAGTAAAAAAAAAAAAAAATTCTGATGTACAAAAATAAAGTATCTAAGATCCGGGTTATTAAGTCTGTAAGGTGTTTTAACACCTAGGCCCTAAAACCAACTGGTTTGGGAGTCACTGGCCCAAAACTCGCTACATGGATCGAAGATGCTACAAAAAATATATATATATGAAGTCTGAGTAATTAAGTTCGTAGGGGTATCTTAACACCTGGTGCCCTAAAGCCAACTGGTTTGGGAGCCACCGACCCAAAGCTCGCTACATAGACGGAAGGTATTGTATATAAATAAAAAGTCAAAATCAAAAAATCAAAGAAAAAATCAGAAAATTCAAAAAAAATTATTCCATTGCTACAAAAAGGTGTGAAATCTGATAGAACTTTAGGACAAAAATATTACTCTCTTATCAACTGCACTTATGACTGTTGTGGGCAAAAATGAGTTGTTTAATATTTTGTTGGCTGTGTATATGAAGAATGATAAAATAATCGGAGAATTTACTTATTCGGTAATTTAGAAAGAAACAAAACAACTAGTAACTTGGAGTAGAAGTTTCACTTAAATAGTCACTAACTTCTTTATTCTCTTTTCTCTTGTCTTTTTGCTTTTGTGTGCATTAGTTTTAATACCTTTTTTTCTTTTGTAAAATGTTTGTGGGTATCATTGCTGTAAACCCTCACGAGACTACAACTCGTCCACTAGGGACACCTAGGGGTTTAAAGGCTTGTTGCATACGCTAAATGCAACCGGGATCCCTACGAAAGTGGCTTAGTTAAATTTTATTATGTTATTTTATTTTATGTTTTGCTCGAGGACTAGCAAAATGTTAGGTTTGGGGGTGTGATGAGTGGTAAATCTATCACTATTTCTCACTCATTTAACTTAATATTTTGTATAGTTACTTGAGTTTTGTGAATATTTGATGTGTTTTGTGTTATTTTGTAGATAAATAAAGTTTCAGGACATTCTGGAGGTGAATTGGAGCAAAAACAGGAAAAACTGGACAAAAAGGGCAAAATTGTCATTTCAGCGTCGCGACGCTGAAGCCTCACGCGTCGCGACGCCCAGCATGCGCCAGACTTGCTAATGTGCGCCGTGGACATGTGGTCCATCAGAAAATTTACTAATGTGCGCCGCTTGCTAAAATGCGCCGATCATGCTATCTTGCGCCGTGCCACGTGTCGCCATCACAACAGAATTCCTAATGTGCGCTGGTGCCACGTGTCGCGATCTAACGCTGCCGACAATCGCCCTCCACACGTTAGCGTGACGTAAGCAATGACGTCATGAACAGTGCCACGTCATCGGATAAGGATCTGATCTCTTAGCCGCCTCGCCACGTGTCAAGCCGTCATTGTGCCACGATTCACTGTTCCAGCGTCGCGACGCTGAACTGTAGCTGGCGTCGCGACGCTGGACCCTTATCCGCGCCTATAAATAGAGCTCGAAATTTCAGATTTCAGTGTACCTCTCCTCCCACTTCTTTGATGTAATTAGGGAGTTCTTCTCTCTCTAAGTTTCTTTTAATTTAGTTTTGTAATTTTTAATTACGTTTTGTAATAATAGTAATTTACTTTCTTTACTTTTTACAGTTTTACTATTCACATGAGGAGGTAACTTTCCCAGCTAGGGTGAAAGGTAATTCTTTTTACTGTTACTATTTAGATTAATCTCCCTTAAAAAATAATATATTTACTATTTAAAATACTGATTAATAAAGGATACCGCTAATGGTCGGTTGGCAATTCAATTAATCTGGTTTAAACCTGACTAATCAAGGAAACCGCTATATTGGTCGGTTGGTAAGTTTATTTCTGTTGGTTTGAACCTGATTAATCAAGGATACCGCCAGATTGGTCGGTTGGTAAATTTTTTTGGTACCGCCTTTATGGCTGGATTATGGACAATATTACCACCTATATGGCTGGTTGGACTTAATTTGACTTAATCATGATACCGCCAGATTGGTCGGTTGGTAAAATATTATTACAAGTTTTATATATTATTTTATGGGAGATATCTAAATTAGTAGTAGTAAAGTAATTCCTTTTACCTTAGCATTTTATTTTATTGTAATTTACCTTTCAGTATTTACTTTACCGCATTTTTACTTCAAGTCTTTTATTTTCAAGTTTTCACCAGCCCTAGTTATGTGTTGTAACTAAATTAGTTATCTGGGGTTGTGATGACTTTTAATATCACCGTTTTATAAGGGGTTAAATTATAGCTTGGGTAATATAAAGATTTATTTATTGAGTCTTAATCTTAATGCCTTTTTATTAATTGGCCACTAATAAAATTGATATGGTAAATCTAAAATGAACTAGACATAGGATTTTAGATTTCAGCCTTAGACTCAATAGCCCACGATCTTCCTTGAGGATAGATAACCCTTTAATAGATTTCCTTACAGGATAGGAATATACCTGTCGGCGGGGGGGGTAGCCATAATTGGAACTTAAACTTAATGAATCCAGATAATTTGGTTGACATAGACATATGGTTCAATTGGATTATACTAGGTATTTGTAATTGACCATCGGAAGAGGCTTTTACATAATTAGTGTTCCAGGTTAATAAATCAATATATTACCCAACTTTAAAATAACCCATTCATCTTTAAAATGATATTAAAAGAAATCACAACCCTAGATAGTTTTTAATATTGAATTTTCTTAAAATCTACTTTCGAACAATTTTATTTACTTGTCTTTAAATTTAGAATCGTCGCCATTTCAAATCAATTAAAAAACATGTTAGATACTAGTAATTATTTGACCTCATAAAAATTAATAGATAAGGTTTTAAGTCCTCGTGGGATCGATACTTTTTATACTACTTGAACGATACGTACGCTTGCGTTATACGTGTGTGTTTACGTATGTTTTATTATCTTTAGTAACAAGTGGCATGTTTATTAAGCTTGAAGAATTCAAATTGAATTTGAATTCTTTAGTAATGATTAAATGAAATCTAAATGACCAAATTACGCCCAAAGTCAACCAACCCTAGTATTTAAAGTGAAAAAATTATGTTTTCTCTTTAATAAGACCTACATGGTCGAAATCTACTTCAAAGAAAGCTCCCAAAAATATTTCATGAGATAAACTTGAAAGAAAGTGATCAAATCAAGAAGAAAGCTTAAGGAAATTAGGAGAGTTTGAGGTAATCTTTAATATTCTTAATCTTAGAAAGTTTGTTTCTTGTTCTCGAACATCTTGAATATTTCTAGGGTTTCTTTATTTCTTGGATTTTGGGGCTTTTTTATTTGGAGGATGAAATCGGAGGCTAGATGCATGTGTGGAGTTAGATTAAATAATATTAGTGTAATATTAGTTCAATTTTATCATTTGATGATTTGTTGCCATTCTAGAGTGGTATGACCACTCTTATAACTCCTAGAATTGTTCTTGAGTTTTTCATTTGTGTTGGCTTTGGTTGGTGTAAATATAAATTTGATTAATGTTGAGAAAATTGGATTTAAAGCATGAAAAATGATATTTTTAGCACCCATATCAGATCTAGAAATTCTAGAATTTTGGTGATGAAAAATATGTTATTTAAATGTATTGGATGTGTATTGGGCATTGGAATGATTGCCGGAAATCATTTCGGAGTGAAAATAAGCGAAAATGGTGAAAAATTGCGTTACCGGGGTGAGTTTGCCACTGTCAGGGTAGCCTATGAACTGCCCAAGTAGTATTGGGGATGACCTGGGCATCCCCCGTGTGTTTTGTTTGGTCGGTTCGGACAAAAATATATTTTATGTCATTTTGCGGAAAAATATTTTCGTAAAAGTTTCGAGTGTTTCTTAATTATTTATGTCATTATTTGATATCGAATAAATATATTTAGGTGAAATATGAATCAATTATTCATATGAGATATTGAATAATTTATTTGGTAAGTTTAAAAGTTAATGTTTTAAAGTTACGATTTCGCCCAAACTGCATGCTTCTGCCTGCGCCTTTGAGGAAACCCCAACACAATGTTCTCGTAGCATAGTAGTCGAGCTGGTTAGGGATCCGTTCAGAAGGAATTCATCTCATACCTGTTCTAAAATAGGTAATGAGTCCCGTACGAGCATTGTAAATGTTATTGTACGTAGGCACTGCATTTTTGGATATTAGCCCGATGACGAGTCTCGTATGGAGACGTTACCTCTTTAGTTGTGAAAGCCGCGGGAAACGGACGTTGGAAAATGGAATTTTTGTTGGATTTAACTCGCTTGTTTCACTTCGGGTTCGTATGGACCTATTTTAAAACACACCAAAACCCAATCCAAAAATAATTCAAATATTTAAAATACATCTCACAAATTAAAATAATAAAATCAATTAAATTAAACTTAAATTAAATTAAATTAAATTCCTAAATTAAACAAGACCCATTCCTAAACTAAATAAAAAGCTTTCCTAATTCATTTAAATTACATTCCCTAACTAAAAAGAAAAAAATCAAATCAAATTAAAATACTTCCCTAATTAAGAGATTTCCCTTATCATATTTTAATTAAAAAATATCTCTCAATTAACACACAAATCCTATTCCTTCTCCAACACGGTAAACCCCCTCCATTGGCTTATAAAAAGAACTCTTAACCCTACCTTTCTAACCATGGCGAATCCACACAAAAACACGAAAGAAAATAACATTGCTGCCTCCCTAAAGCTTCCATTGCCGTATACTTCTAAACCCTAAAAACCTGTCATTCTCACTCCTCTCGGCTGCACCCTAACCCCACTCATAAACTGCTGCATTACCCATTCAACAGCCCCTAGTCAGCCCTACAACTTGGCATCACGAGTAAAAGAAACCTTCATGCCCTGAAACATCACACGTACCCGAGCAGCAGCAACCTTTAAAGTCAAACACGAGCCACACACGCCCACTTCCCAACCGACTCAGTCCTTCACGCCAATCACCTTCACCCTGGCCCACTCTCGGCAACACCAGCCCCCCACTCACACATTACAGCCTCCACTCACTAGCCCCCAATACACGTAAGCCCCTTCAACACAATCAACTCACATCATACCTTCATAAGCTTCACGCAGCCTTGCTTATCCACGCCACCTGCACGCATAGAGCCATATGCCCTTCACATTCCAAACGAAGCCACCAGCCCCTTGCCAATCACGCCACACAGCTTCCATAAGCCAACACGTCCCCACTGCCTTTAAACAAGCCAACACGTCCCCACTGCCCCTAATTTTCTTAACGCCACTCACCCTCAAAATTGCCGAGACATAGCCCTTGCACTGCCAGTAAATTTCCGCATAAACAGTCCCAAAATACCGTAAAACAGTCCCGAAAACTGCACTAAATCAACCCCACAAACTGCCCCAAAACACCACTGAAAATTGCCATAAAAATACCCCAAAACAGTCCCCGAATTAACTCAAAACAGTGACCAGAAAATACACCAGAAACAGCAGCGAAACGGAGCCAAAACAGCAGCCCGAACATTAAAACAGCGAGGAAAGACGTTGAGTTAGTGAATCGGAAAAGTAGCGGATCATTCACCCTTCCAACGGACGTGTAACGCTCTTTCGTGAGACGACAAAAGAGGTTAGAACTGAGGGCACCTTCTTATTTATTATATTTAATTATTTTATTTATTTTGAAAATATTATCGCATGAGAGTCGTTTGAGGCTTGATGTGATTGTTGGATGAGCGGAATATGTGTTCTCTCTCGTGGTATATAGGATGGAAACTCGGACTTAAATTCCGTAGCCGATTCCGAATAGACGATATTGCAGTTTGCACTCGGGATACAACGCCACGTACCACTTAAGAGACACTTATTTCGTCTCATCCAAACTTGTATTTGAGCATGTTATAGTTTGTAGGTTATTTATCTATTGTTTAAAGCATGATTTAGCTTAATTTATTTATTTTCAAAGCATGATTATGTTACTTTTATGCATGATATTTTGATTAGTTTATGTTAATGTTTAAATTGTTATTTGTTTTGGTTTAATGGTTCGATGTGCTCATTGTGTGATATTATGTTTGCCGTTCAAAAACTTACTTTTAAGCATGCAAACTTAGATTAGGAATTATTTGATGAATGCGTATTGAATCTAGTTTACCCTTGAGCATGAATATTGAGTAGATTCGGTTAGTTTATTGCACAAATCATACCGTTACAATGACATAAGAAAGGGACCATTCCGAACCCAAAGGTTTGAGGTCTTCCCTTGCGAGGGGTGAGTGCGGCCTAAATCTTTGTCCCGGTTCACACCGGGTGGCGACTTCATTATTCTCCGGTTTAGTTCCCCGCGGACTACTCCGTACTCCCAACTAGGCCCTGAGCCTAGAACAGCATGCGTCACCCAAGTTTCTGTGTTCCCACAGTCTAGCGACTCCACTGGGGACAGAGAATCGGCCCCGAAATCATGTCTTGTGATGTTTGTGATTTGTGTTTTAGTTAACCGTGTCTATAGTGGTCACACGCCATAACTTGTTGGCACGTACCTTAAGGTATAAAAAAGGTGCGCTTACTTGGTCGCTTGAACCCTTGAGTGGGGAGTCCTAGTTGTGGGCAATCCTTCATCAACGAGAGCCTTTATCCGCACTCCCGTAAACCTACATGAAAACCTTAGTCGTAGAACTAATAGAAATTATTTTTTTTATATTGATGTTTTGGACCGTCGTCATTTCGATCCAGTTGGACCTTTTGTCAAAAGATGTGAACTTGTTGGGCCATTTAAACTGGGACGAGTTCGTGTCCTTTGACAGTTGGGCCAAAAGCTTCTAAAATTTCAATGGCCATTTTATGTTTAGGCCTCGTATCATTTGAAGACGTTTAGACACGTTATAGCAAAAGTGTAAACCTGTTCGGCCTTTTCAACTGGGACAAGTTTACACCGTGCAATAGTATGATTGAACGCTTTAAAATGATAATGGGCCGACCTGTATGTTCCATGCATCGCACGCATCTTATGCATCTCATGCATACCCGCATCATGTTAACCCTGTGTCTTAAAAGCCATCATAGATATTCGTTGGGTTGGGGGTAAAAGAAGGTTTGTCAATAGGAGTTTAGAAAACATGGATAGCGAGGAAAGGAAATCGAGAAACAGAAAACCTCACGGCAAGGATAGAAATACCATTAGGGGCCTTAAAAGAAAAAAAAAAAAAAAAAAAAAAAAGAAGAGAAAAGAAAAAATTTGTTTGTTTTTAGTCATTGATAGTTAGACATAAGTCCGATGATGAAATTGATTGCTTTAGAGTGAAACTTTAGAAAGGAAAACCCTGGACGTGCTTTTATCTGACGCTTTGAGTAATTGATCTATGTTAGACTCGTAAGCACCTGATTATGGTTCTTAGCGGTGAAAACCTGAGTAGTTAGCAAAGTGACTAGTCTAGCGAAGAAATTGTAGGTCGGTGAATGACCGTTTGCTTAGATGTCTATCCTGACTTGCTTGTGTTATGATGTGTGGTATGGTTGAAAATAAAGAAAAGTCTCTAAAGTAAAAAATAGACCGCCTATAACCGATAAGCGTGAAGCTACCCATGGGCGAGTATTAGGACCACCATGAGGAGAAATGCTACCTTAAAGGGTATGTGTGTCAAAGAATGAAAAAAAAAAGAAAAGAAAAAAATGAAGTTCAAAATGAAAAGAAAAAATGAGAGACAAAGGAAAAGAAAAATAAAACCATACCACATTGAGTACGAAAAAGCAATTGCGGAATATAATTGAGACATCTAGGTTGGTTTGACCCACCGATCCCGATTTTTGAAATGAAATCATTGAGTTGGCTTGCTTAAGGATCAAGCTGTGAAAGAACCTTTGCACACACACACTTTGAGACTAGCATAGATCATTTATTCAAAAACTCAGATTTGAGTTGCATTGAGTGTTTTGAATGTTCTCTGGTTTCATTACTGGGCATTCCTTGAGGACGATAATATATATAACTATTGGGACTATTTCGTAGCATGTGATATAGTATGATGATATGGAAGGCCCCACTATGTGGTTCATCTTGACCAAGTGCAAACAGCGGAGAACAGAAAGCTAAATCAAGACTGGGAGCGAACAGTCTACCACCTCTTGAATCCGGGACATAACAAGAAATTGAGCCATGAGACCAGAGAGAAGACTGTGCAATCACCTGGAGAACTGGTGGAAGACCTAACCCAACGGAATAGGAAATCCATTCATACATGCAGGCATACACGTAACACTTTTTTGCATTCTTTTTGTGTTTGTTTTGTTTTGTATTCACAGGTTTTGAAGAAGAAAAAGAAAAGCGGCAAAGACAAGCCAATCAGAAGCAGCAACAGTACAGTCAGTTTCAGAAATGAATCAGTTTTGGGGATGAGTCCCAGGGTTGAGGCCCATATCAGTCAGTTTCGGGGATGATTCCCAGGGTTGAGGCCCATAGCAGTTTCAGTCTTGGGGATGAGTCTCAGGGGCGAGGCCCATATCAGTATCAGTTTGGGGCGAGGCCCACATCATTATGGGGGTGAGGCCCACATCGTTATCAGAATCAGTCTTGTCGAGTATGGCACTCTGAGGGCGAGGCCCACTTTAGATCAGTATCAGTTTCACCGAGAATGGTAATCCGAGAATGGAGTAAGGTTCGAGAATGAACAAACCGAGATTGGTAATCGGAGAATGGAGCAGAGTTTGAGAATAGACAAGCCGAGAATGGCAATCCGAGAATGGAGCAGAGTTCGAGAATGGAAAAGCCGAGAATGGCAATCCGAGAATGGAGCAGAGTTCGAGAATGAACAAGTTGAGAATAGCAATCCGAGAATGGAGCAGAGTTCGGGAATGAACAAGCTGGGAATGACTCTCCGAGAATGGAAACACAGTTTGGGAATGAACAAGCAGGGCAATCTTGCCAGGTATGGCACTCCGGGTACGGAGACATCAATATCAGTTTTGCCGGGTATGGAGACACTTCAGTATTAGTATCAGTTTGGGGCCGAGGCCCACATCAGTATCAGTATCAACTTGGGGGCGAGGCCCACATTATCAGTATCAAGTTGGGGTTGAGGCCCACATCAGTATCAGTATCAACTTGGGGGCGATGCCCACATTATCAGTATCAGGTTGGGGTCGAGGCCCACATCAGTATCAGTTTTGGGGGCGAGGCCCACCTCAGTACCAGTTTGGGGGGCGAGGCCCCACATCAGTATCGGTTTTGGGGCGAGGCCCACATCAGTTTGAGGGCAAGGCCCACATCAGCATCAATCTGGGGGCGAGGCCCACAGTCAGCTCAGTTCGGGACTAAAGCCCACATTCAGTACAATTCAGGAACAAAGCCCACAGTCAGCTCAATTCGGGAATAAAGCCCACATTCAGTGCAATTCAGGAACAAAGCCAACAGTTCGCTCAGATCGGGGATAAAGCCCACATTCAGTATAATTCAGGAATAAAGCCCACAGTCAGCTCAATTCGGGAATAAAGCCCACATTCAGTGCAATTCAGGAACAAAGCCCACAGTCAGCTCAGATCGGGGATAAAGCCCACATTTAGTAAAATTCAGGAACAAAGCCCACAGTCAGCTCAGATCGGAGATAAAGCCCACATTCAGTACAGTTCAGGAACAAAGCCCACAGTCAGCTCAGATCGGGGATAAAGCCCACATTCAGTACAGTTCGGGGATAAAGCCCACATTCAACACAATCAGGAACAAAACCCACATTCAACACAGTCAGGTGAATAAAGCCCTATCTTGACACAGTTCGGGAATACAGCCCAGGGGAATAAAGCTTTATCTTATCACAGTTCGGGAAAAAGGCCCAAGGGAATAAAGCTCTATCTTAACATAGCTCGGGAACAAAGCCTAGGGAAATAAAGCCCACTTTCAAAGCAGTTCGGGAACAAGGCCCAGGGGAATAAAGCTCTATCTTAACAGCCGTTCGGGAACAAGGCCCAAAGGAATAAAGCTCTATCTTAACACAGTTCGGGAACAAGGCCCAAGGGAATAAAGCTCTATCTTGACACAGTTCGGGAATACAGCCTACGGGAATAAAGCTATATCTTAACACAGTTCGGGAACAAAGCCCAAGGGAATAAAGCTCTAACTTAATATAGCTCGGGAACAAAGCCTAGGGGAATAAAGCCCACTTTCAAAGCAGTTCGAGAACAAGGCCCAGAGGAATAAAGCTCCATCTTAACACAGTTTGGGAACAAGGCCCAGGGGAACAAAGTCCTATCTTAACACAGCTCGGGGATAAAGCCTAGGGGAATAAAGCCCACTTTCAAAGAAGTTCGGGAACAAGGCCCTGGGGAATAAAGCCATATCTCTACACAGTTCGGGAACAAAGCCTACAGGAATAAAGCCCTATCTCAAAACAGCTCGAGAATAAAGCTCATGGGAATATAGCCTCATCTAAGCACAGTTCGGGAACAAAGCCCATATTCAATACAGTTTGGGAACAAAGCCCAAAAATCAAAGTATCTCAGCACAACAGGCAAGTCAAGTGGCAGCTGGCGAGCCAAGTAAGTAAAAAATGCATTGCACGTATTTTGATAGGATTGTCATTGTCACACACTGCACAAGTCCCATCAAAGTGGGGGCGACTGTAGGCACTGCATTTTTGCATATTAGCCCGATGACTAGTCTCGTATGGAGACATTACCTCTTTAGTTGTGAAAGCCACGGGAAACGAATGTTGGAAAATGGAATTTTTGTAGGATTTAACTCGTTTGTTTCACTTCGGGTTCGCTTGTTGGACCTCTATTTTAAAACACACTAAACCCAATCCAAAAATAATTAAAATATTTAAAATACATCCTTCAAATTAAATAATAAAATCAATTAAATTAAACTTAAATTAAATTCCTAAATTAAACAAGACTCATTCCTAAACTAAATAAAAAGCTTTCCTAATTCACTTAAATTACATTCCCTAACTAAAAAGAAAAAATCAAATCAAATTAAAATACTTCCCTAATTAAAAGATTTCCCTTATCACATTTTAATTAAAAAATATCTCCCAATTAACACACAAATCTTATTCCTTCTCCAACACGGTAAACCCCCTCAATTGGCTTATAAAAAGAACCCTACCTTTCTAACCCTGGCGAATCCACACAAAACACGAAAGAAAATAACATTGCTGCCTCCCTAAAGCTTCCATTGTCGTATACTTCTAAACCCTAAAACTTGTCATTCTCACTCCTCTCGGCTGCACCCTAACCCCACTCACAAACTGCCGCATTGCCCATTCAACAGCCCCTAGTCAGCCCTACAACTTGGCATCACGAGTAAAAGAAACCCTCATGCCCTGAAACATCACACGTACCCGAGCAGCCACCTTCAAAGTCAAACACGAGACACACGCCCACTTCCCAACCGACTCAGTCCCTTCACGCCAATCACCTTCACCCTGGCCCACTCTTGGAAACACCAGCCCCACACTCACACATTACAGCCTCCACTCACTAGCCCTCAATACACGTAAGCCCCTTCAACACAATTAACTCACACCACACCTTTATAAGCTTCACGCAGCCTTGCTTCTCCACGTCACCTACACGCATAGAGCCCTCTACCCTTCACATTCCAAACAAAGCCACCAGCCTCTTGCCAATCATGCCACATAGCTTCCATAAGCCAACACGTCCCAACTGCCTCTAAACAAGACAACACGTCCCCACTGCCCCTAATTTTCTCAACGCCACTCACCCTCAAAATTACCGAGACATAGCCCTTGCACTGCCAGCAAATTACCACATAAATAGTCCCAAAATACCGCATAACAGTCCCGAAAACTGCACTAAATCAACCCCACAAACTGCCCCAAAACACCACTGAAAACTGCCATAAAAATACCCCAAAATAGTCCCATAATTAACTCAAAATATTGACCAGAAAATACACCAGAAACAGCAGCGAAATGGAGCCAAAACAGCAGCCCGAACATTAAAACAGCGAGGAAAGACGTTGAGTTAGTGAATCGAAAAAGTAGCGGATCATTCACCCTTCCAACGGACGTGTAACGCCCTTTCGTGAGACGACAAAAGAGGTTAGACCTGAGGGCACCTTCTTATTTATTATATTTCATTTATTTTATTTATTTTGAAAATATTATCGCATGAGAGTCGTTTGAGGCATGATGTGATTGTTGGATGAGCGGAATATGTGTTCTCTCTCGTGGTATATAGGATGGAAACTCGGACGTAAATTCCGTAGCCGATTCCGAATAGACGGTATTGCGGTTTGCACTCGGGATACAACGCCACGTACCACTTAAGAGACACGTATTTCGTCTCATCCAAACTTGTATTTGAGCATGTTATAGTTTGTAGGTTATTTATCTATTGTTTAAAGCATGATTTAGCTTAATTTGTTATTTATTTTCAAAGCATGATTATGTTACTTTTATGCATGATATTTTGATTAGTTTATGTTCATGTTTAAATCGCTATTTGTTTTGGTTTAATGGTTCGATGTGCTCATTGTGTGATATTATGTTTGCCGTTCAAAAACTTACTTTTAAGCATGCAAACTTAGATTAGGAATTATTTGATGAATGCGTATTGAATCTAGTTTACCCTTGAGCATGAATATGGAGTAGATTCGGTTAGTTTATTACACAAATCATACCGTTACAATGACATAAGTAAGGGACCATTTCGAACCCAACGGTTTGAGGTCTTCCCTTGCGAGGGGTGAGTGCGGCCTTAAATCTTTATCCCGGTTCACATCGGGTGGCGACTCCATTATTCTCCGGTTTAGTTCCCCGCGGACTACTCCGTACTCCCAACTAGGCCCTGAGCCTAGAACAGCATGCATCACCCAAGTTTTTGTGTTCCCACAGTTAGCTAGTCGTATATGTGTGTTGTTTGATTATGTCCTTTGTGATGTATTGGTTGTTATGTGTGCTTTGTGGTTGGTTACACGATGATTGTATGTATGTCTGAGTGTATGTTTATATATGATAGAACTCGTAACATATACAGATATTGTATGTTTATGGGAAATGAATGAACGATTTGAAAACTGATGTGAATATTAGATGTTTAAAAGTGTGTTTGTTAAGTTGTATTGGTATGTATGTATGTGTAAGAATTCTGAAATTGCGCTTACATGAATATAAAAGAAATGTGTTATGGTGTGTGTAAATACATATGAATCCCTAATGTCAAGCTAATGTAAAGTTATCATGATTAAAGAAATTTGTTTTGGTATAGAAGATAGTTTTACCTCAAAAATCCAAATGTCACGTCCATTTTTCTTGTTATGCATTACCTACATAAGAAATAAAAATCACAATAAAAATATATAAAACGTAAATTTAATTATTATTTTACAAATGTGCCAAATTAAGGGATTAATGAAAGTATAACTGTAAAATGATTAGTTTCTCTTTTATTAAGTGTACACTTTGTAATGTTCATCACACAACCAACCAGCTTATTACTAGTCCCTAGTAATTTAAGTGAAAACTTAAAAAAATTCTTATCCAAGTCAGTAATTATTTTCTTTCTTTCTAAATTATCAAATAAGTAAATTTTCCTATAATTTTTACCCTTCTTCCATACACAAATATATAAGATGTTATGAAGTATGTTTGCTAAGTTCGTTATCGTATGTACATATATTGTGAAAGATACTGACTGAGTTTGTAAGCTTGAGTTATTTGGCATGTATCTAAGCAAAAATTTTAAAAATTGGAATTGCATGAATGAAAGAGAAGTGAGTTATGACTTCTGAACTGATATACGTGAAAGTGTATAAGTCACGAATGTTAAGCTAACGTAAGGTTATCGGAATGGAAGAAAGTTTGTTTTGAAATGATGGAAGGTTGTTTGACTTATCGATTGGAGGATATTCCAAAGATGAGCAATCGTAATAAAGTTTAAGTATATGACTTCATATATCTTATGATTGAAATGACTTCTGATATAAAATGACATATTATGTGACATTCGTATTGATGCCTTGTGTGATTTGAATGTTTGGCTAATAGATTGACATATATGTGAATATGTAGATATGAGAATTGTCGTACATAAAGTGTTGGGGTTTTGACGCAGGCGCAGCGGAAGCTCACGATAATCGTAATTTTAAAAAATTTTAAATTACCGAATAAATTATTCAATATTTAATATGAATAATGTTGGCGTTCTACGGCCCCGAGGTTCGAATACAAAGCAAGAAATAAACATGTGCGAATACAACGATGGAGTTACGGAATACTCACATCGAGCGGTTGAGTGACGCGGCAACGAACAAAAATCTTTTTCTGCTCACTGTCATGGTCACGGCAGTGACTGATTTTTGCTCCTCCATTTTCGGCTTTGGATCATCTTCCAAGCTCCAAGCTTTCGTGGTGTGATTCCAAGCTCATGGGTGGACTTCCCTATCACCTTCGCATGTCTCTCAGAGTGCTAGCTCTTGATGATTTTGCCACAAAATCATCACACTTTTGCTTCCCATTTCCTTCTTGGCTCTCGGCAGTGAGATGCCAAACCAGTGAAGAAATGCCCTTGTTGGGCGTGAGAGAGAAAGATGAAGTTGGAAGAGAGAGAGAGATTTGTGTAATTGATAATTGTTTTCTAAAAAAAATAAAACATATAAAACTTTTGATTTTCAAAAATCAAGCCATAAATGCTTGCCAACTACTCACATCAACTTACATCAATCAATCAATGAATAGTGACTGGGGTCAATCACTCAAAGTGAAAGACATCTATCACTTGATTGACGAATGATGTGA
Organism: Zanthoxylum bungeanum; assembly: GCA_019454045.1. NCBI lineage: Eukaryota > Viridiplantae > Streptophyta > Magnoliopsida > Sapindales > Rutaceae > Zanthoxylum > Zanthoxylum bungeanum. Next base: position 132,238 of record SKCR01035171.1, read on the forward strand.
CGCTAGATGCGACTTGCAATTTGACGCTTGATTTGACTTGGGTGCCGCACTCGAATTCAAAATGCGAATGCGCTCGCAAACAATCCCGGGCTCGGGTTCGCTAATTCCAAATTAACGAATTTTCCGTTGCGCCGTAATTAAATCTAATTTAATTAAATAATCATGCCTAGCATAATTACTATTCACATCGCTAACGAATTAATTCGTTCGCTCGAATTAAAATCTAATTTTAATTCCGCGTCGAAATCTAATTTCGTTTAATATATCAAATATATTATTTATCGATTAATTCCAAATTATTCATTTTCTCTCTTTAATTGATCTCCGCAATTAATCCCAGATTAATTTTCTCTCTCATCTAATTTATCCCAGATTAATTAAAAGTGCGAGTCATACATCATCGGTGAATCATCGGGAAGCGACCCATGAGATCCTCGGATATGTTGGTAGTAAATACGGTCGTCGGACTATCCGAACACGTAAGTACCTAGTACTACATTTATACCGATTTACAAGACAAGGTTGGCTTCTAGCAAAGCGCCATGCCTACCCAATTCTCCAGAAATATCCTTACAGGAATATAAGGATCTATATCAGGTGTAGTATACGTAGTATTGCGTATTTCGATCCAGTATCGGATGTCACGTGCTAGGCCTGGGGCTGGAATTGTGTCTACCCCGTACGAAGCACATGTCGGATGTCTGGTAACTAGTCTCTATAATCGGATATACATGACCTAGTCATAATATCCCAATGACTGCAGTACTTAAGAGTACTAGTACCGTATCCTACGTGACATCATCTCCACTATGACTGGAGTGATACTTCCGTCTTGACATCACACCCAACACACTACGATTCTCGATAAACCCAGAAGAGGCGTACACAGAAACTGGTTAAAGCCCTGGATGACCAAAACCAAAGTATATTGATTGTCGCAAGTATATGCGATGCAAGTCTCAGGTTAAGACCAAATACACCTACCCTGATTTCGGACTTCCATAGACACATAGTCATACTACCAATGGAATTCCGAGGGGGTCTATCCAGAGCGAAGCTGTCTCTCGTACCATCGGTAAAACACAACCTCCTATTACACTTGTATAAGTATCATATACCCAAATATATGAGAACTATGTTGTTATGCCCTCACAACGCGCACAAGTGTAATACTAGTCTTTTACGCATTTATCGATGTCCAATCTCGATAATACTCTGACTAGGGATATTTAATGATTTATCCTTCATGGACTGATACTGTCTCATATAATTCTCAATCCAGGAACAAATCATAAGGACCTCCTATCATTTATACATCTTGGTGATCTAATCACAAATGATAAGAGAGCAATCTCCTTTGTCACATAGTTAATTTGTACAACAACACCATGATCTGTACAAATAGTGACGATATGGGTCATAATTGTCCAACAATCTCCCACTTGGCCTATAACCAGTCACTCGAGTGTCTTACACCCGAACTATGTACGGTTGGCTCAAACTGCTGCGGAAAGGCTTTCGTCAGCGGATTTGCATGATTATCATCTAATGCGATTTATACGATCATCACATCGCCACGGAATATATTGCAGCTTCTGAAGCTGCAAAAGAGGCTGTGTGGATAAAGAACTTTATCACAGAATTGGGAGTTGTCCCAAGTATCGAGAATGCGATTCCGTTATACTGTGATAATACTGGAGCCATTGCGCAAGCAAAGGAACCGAGGGCGCATCATAAGTCGAAGCATGTGGAACGCAAGTACCACATCATTCGAGAGATCGTGTCGCGAGGGGATATTGTCGTGTGCAAGGTACCGAGTGAAGATAATGTAGCAGACCCGCTGACGAAGGCCATACCTCCGAAGCTGTTTGATAAACACGTGGAGTCGATGGGTATTAGATACAATCGATATTGGCACTAGAGCAAGTGGGAGATTTTGTTGGGGTTGGTGCTCAGAGCGCCAATTCCCGGTTGTATTTCTTTTAAATACTTCTGTAAAACATTATTATTATGAATAATATATGCAGTTTCTATAATATAATCTATATTTCTATATGGTAAAGACGTAATGACCCGAGAATGATTAGTCATAATACAGTTGCAAAAGCGTCGCAATGGACATTGAGTAGTATCATGACGTTGTCATTCTCAGACAGTTCCTGGTCAAGGTTTACACTACTTGGTCAGTATAGTAAACCCGTTGAGACCGGTACATGTCGTATACTGGAATATATGATTCCAATGGTTTCTCAATGAACCATTAGTCTTGGAGACTAGTATAGACGTGTAGGTGTTTATAGCGGATAAACACTGAACGACTCACCGAAGATTCTTAATGGATGGTACACCAGCGTCAATAAGAATCTTCGGGTTGAGTAGCAGTTGTGATTCTTAGACTTGAGATGCCATTGTGGGCACATGAGACATCTTCTACACTTAGACGGCAGTCACGTCACCGATCTATTTAGATCAGACCTCCGCATGTTCGTTGGGTGTAGACAGATCCTCAGGGTGTCCTATGTGTGTCAAGATAGGATCCGTCAGTTCTGTGTATCAGAGCATAGGTAGTCCATATGATTAGCAATCAGATAAAACCATGGGCCCGTGGTAAAGTTTAGAAGCTAGTTCTAAACATTCTTTTTGAGATTGCTAATGGAATAGTCGACTGGATAACCCCGATAGAGATTTGACGTTTACATCTATATCTCTGGGATTTATCCGGATACCTGTGACGGAGGAATTATACATTTGCCATGACCTCGACCTGTATGGTTCAGCGAGATTATCCGTGATCGTCATAATCTACGGGTGGATAGATTATGGACACGAAATTTGATTTCGTGACGGATATACCTGAACCTAGAGAGTCTCAATAATGAAACATACTCGTTGAGCACTAGAGCAACATAAATAAATAATATTGATATTTATAAAGTCGTTTAATGGTTAAACGCAAGATACATGCTAAAGAGACTAGATAGTCATTTGCTTAATTATTGTGTATTTACATTTAATACTTGATTAATTTAAATACACATTAATTAATAGTCAAAAAAAAAGTTATTTGACTTATTTCCTAAATGAATATATGTTTTTAATAATTAATGTAAATATTATACATATATTTAATATATTTGTATTTGATTAATTAATTAATTAATTAATTGTTAAATGATTAAATTAATTAAAATATAAATATCTTATATTAGGATATTTAAATTTAATGATATTAGTTGCAATTGTTGACTTAAATAAATATCTAATAAAGTTGTTATTTAGATATTTAGGCAAGTTGACCAAATTGACTTGAAATGAAATTGAAATTAATTTCCTTGTTTTTGCCTTATTCATTTTCGGCCAAAGGCCATTATGAACAAGTATAAATTGATTTTCATTTCATTTAACACTTAACCTAATACACTTTTTACAAAAGAGAGACACCATTGAAGAAACCAAAAGAAAAGCTTGAGAAAGAAAGAAAACTTCAAAAGCTTGGAAATTTAGTAAGTTTTTCAAACTTGCTATTAGTAAGGAATATGTTCCTTAGGTTCTAGGCTTTAATATATGATATTCTTAGGATGTTTCTTTCTTTGTTCCTTGTGGTTTTTGATGATGGAATTTTGGAGAAGTGTGAAGCATGTGTAATGAAGAAAGCTTGTAACTATTGTAGTTATAAAGATTCTTTTAAGGTTTTGGAAACCATGTTGCTAATCTAGAGTTATTGACCCACTCTTAAATGACCTAGATTTGATCTTGAGTTGTTTCATTGTTTTGAGACTTGGATTGGATGGAAGAATGATGATTGAAGTAATTGATTTAATGTATTTGGTCTAATTTGTCCAATTTGTGGAAATTGAAAAATTAGGGTTCATGACTAATTCCAAATTTTGGGGTTTTCATATATGTTCTGTATTTATGTGTTTATATGATGCATATAAAGTTTCATGTTGATTGGATTCATTTGGATGTGTCTTGAAGCATGAAAGTGCAAAATGCACAAAATGCTCCCTCAGGAGTGCATTCGGCCAAGATAAGAAAAATTGGGGATTTTGGTTCCTTGGTGTTTTGATGTTTTGAACATCATAAGTTCATCTTATAAATGATTTAGAATCATTCAAAATTGATTGGATCAATTTCGGACTAAAACGGACAAAATACCAAAGCAAGGGCATTTCGGTAAATTCACTTAAAATTGTTTTATTGAATTTATTTTCATAATTTGATTATTGGAATATTAAAAAAATATGTTTATTTAATTAATCCGAGAAAAAAGTTTTGAAATCTGAAAATCGGATTTTCACCGCTTCCGCTGCGTTACCGGACTCACCCCCTAAAAAACCCCTACAGTAAACATCCTCCGAAAGGTTTCCTTTTCAGTAAATCAATTTTCCCGTTCAGCTGACATATTTCATAAATGAAACATGCAGTATAAGCAAGCATTATCCAAATAGATTTACCGTGGCAACAGGTAAAAGGTTGAATCGTAATCAACACAATGTTGATAACGATACCTTTCCGCTAAAAGCCTAGCTTTATACGTTGGTATGTTGCCATCCATGTATGTCTTCCTTGAAGACTTATAAAGTACCAATAGGCACAATGCCTTGCGGTACAACAACTAGTGTCTAAACATAGTTGATTTACATGGAATCTATTTCGGATATCATGACACTTTTTCATAAATAGGGAGTCGATACCTTGTATCACTTTCTCATACGTAGTCTGTTGGTGTTCCTCAATAAGATTGACATCTTTTACGAGGTGAGATCAGAAACCCATACCCTAGGTTGTCTTCTAACTCTCTCCGACTTACGCGGTTCTTGTGTATTCAAAGATTACTGGTATAGTTTCATCATTGATGAACTATATGTGTTCCATTAGGAATCGGTGCCTGGAACAGTATTACTGTGATTTTCATCGAGTTCTACTATCCTCCCACTTACCACTGTATATAGGTATTCCTCTTAGGAAAACCGCATGGTGAGCAACAATTAAATTATTCTCTTGTGAGTTGTATAAGTACTATACTTTGGTATCCCTAGGATAACCTACAACATGGCACTTATCCGATTTGGGTTCTAGTTTGGTATCATCCAAACATATGCCTAGCATACCGAAATATTCAGGAATGAGAAACCTAGTTTCTTTCCTGTTCATATCTAATATGATATCTGTCAAACAGATTTTTATGGAACCTTATTCTAAATAAGTTATGCACTGTTTATGCGTATCCATTGAAGGAAATGGTAGCTCAGAGCGACTCATGATTAACCTTATCATGTCTAAAAAAATTCGGTTTATCCGTTCGGACACAGTGTCAAATTGACGTGTTCCGGGAGGATTCCTCTTTGAAAGAATACTATACTCTTTCAAGTATATTAGAAACTTATTGCTTAAGTATTTTCCATTACGGTCTTACAGTAACGGTTCAATACTTTAGCCGATCTATTTGTCTATTTCGTGTTGAAACTTTAAAAGTTTCCGATTTGTGTTTCAAAGAAACACATAACCATAACGCGATGCCACATCCGTAAAGGTCACGAAATATTCATATTTGTTGGTTTCTATTAATGTCCCAAGATCAATAATAAGCATGAATCAATGTGTGAATAACAATCGAAGAAGTTGCGGAATACTCACATCGATCGGTTGAGCGATGCGGAGGCAACGAAACTTCAAAAATATACTCCTCACTAGTTCGGCAGTGGGCTGTTTATACTCACTGGTTTGGCCTTCGTTTGGTCCTTCGTCAAGCTCCAAGCTTCGTCTAATGGTTCCCGGCTCATGGGTGGACTTCCCTATCACCTTCGCATGTCTCGTAAGTGTGCTAGCACTTGAGATTTTGCCACAAAATTCCACTCCAAGCTTCCCTCACTGCTCGGCAAAACAGAAGAAAAATGCTACTTGTTTGGGCGTGAGAAGATGGAGAAAGAGGAAGAGAGAAATGTGTTGCATTGTTGGTATTTCGTGTATAAAACCCACTTATATATTTTCCAAAAATAATAAAATGATTTACCACAAAATTGGCTTTACAAAAGTCAAACAATAAAGCCACACCAACCTCCATCAACTCACATCAATCCATAAATCATAAATCGTGACTTACGTCAATCACTCAAAGTGAAAGACATCCATCACTTTATTGACAAATGATGTGACGCTAGTTGCGATTAGCGATTTGACGCTTGATTTGACTTGCGGGCCGCACTCGAATTCGAAATGCGAATGCGCTCGCAAATAATCTCGGGCTCGGGTTTGCTTATTCCAAATTAACGAATTTTCTGTTACGTCATAATTAAATGATTACGCCTAGCGAAATCACTATTCACGTCGCTAACGAATTAATTCTAAATTAATTCGTTCGCCCGAATTAAAATCTAATTTTAATTTCGCGTCGAAATCTAATTTCGTTTAATATATCAAATATATTAATTTATCGATTAATTCCAAATTAATCGTTATCACTCTTTAATGATATTTTATCCCAGATAAAATATCTCCGCAATTAATCCCAGATTAATTTAGAGTGCGAGTCATACGTCATCGGTGAATCTTTGGGAAGCGACCCATGAGATCCCTGGATATGTTGGCAGTAAAATCGGTTGTCGGACTATCCGAACACGTAAGTACCAAGTACTACGTTCTACCGATTTACAAGACAAGGTTGGCTTCTAGCAAAGCACCATGCCTTCCCAATTCTCCAGAAATATCCTTACATGAATAAAGGATCTATATCAGGCGTAGTATACGTAGTATTGCGTATTTCTGTCCAGAATCGGATGATCACGTGCTAGGCCTAGGGCTGGAATTGTGTCTGCCCCGTACGAAGCACATATCGGATGTCTGGTAACTAGTCTCTATAATCGGATAAACATGACCTTGTCATTTTATCCCGATAGCTGCAGTATTTAAGAGAATCAGCCCCGGATTTTACGTGACCATCATCTCCATATGACTGGAGTGACACTTTCATCTTGACATCACACCCAACACACTACGATTCTCAATATACCCAGTATTGGTGTACACAGAACCTGTTAAAGCCCTGGACGACCTCAACCAAAGTATATTGATTGTCGCAAGTATTAGCGGTGCAAGTCTTGGGTTAAGACCAAATACACCTACCCTGATTTCAGACTTCCATAGACACATAGTCATACTACCAATGGAATTCTGATTGGGTCTTATCGAGAGCGAAGCTGTTTCCCGTACCATCGGTGAAACACAACCTCCTATTACACTTGCATGGGTATCCTATACCCAAATATATGAGAACTATGTCGTTGTGCCCTCACAACGCGCACAAGTGTAATACTAGTCTTTTACGTATTTATCGATGTCCAATCTCGATAATACTCTGACTAGGGATATTTAATGATTTATCCTTCGTGGACTGATACTGTCTCATATCATTCTCCGTCCAGGAATAAATCATAGGGACCTCCTATCATTTATATATCTAGGTGATCTAATCACAAATGATAAGAGTGCAATCTCCTTTGTCACATAGTTAATTTGTACAACAACACCATGATCTGTACAAATAGTGACGCTATGGGTCATAATTGTCCAAAAATCTCCCACTTGGCCTATAGCTAGTCACTCGAGTGCTTGACACCCGAACTATGTACGGTTGGCTCAAACGGCTGAGAAAAGCTTTCATCAGCGGATTTGCATGATTATCATCTGATGCGATATATACGATCATCACATCGCCACGATGTATGATCCTAACGAATCAGATGAATATCGAAGTATGTATCCGGATCGTTGATGAGACCATTAATTCTTTAGCCTAGCTCAGCTGCTAACAGAATTATATCTAACCTAATTAGATTTGTATCGACCCAGAAGGCTTCCATTGCTGCCTCAGCTGCAGCAATAACCCGGATTTGTTGTTTATTCGGTAACAATATCTTGCTTGGAAGATTTCCAGCTCACTGTACCATTATTCAAAATGTATAGTACCGTTTGCGACTTATAGTCGTTTTATCGGTTTATGAAACTTACAATAGTGATCCCAGTCACTTCAAGTTCTCCTTCTCCATAGATTAAGACAACATCCTTAGTTCTCTAAGATACTAACGGATGTTCTTAACATCAATCCAGTGACTATCACTTGGATTGGCCTGTTTGTGAATCCATATGCTTAAAGCGTATGAGACACCAGGTAACGTATATTTTTCAATGTACGAATTCTCGGAGAGTTTTATCGAAAGCCAAGCTTTCACCGATAGCTATTATGGGAATTTCATTTCCAAGAAATGACATGTTATCATTATTTATAGGACAGCCACTGTCAGTGCGCTCCCACTAACCCTCTTATATACACAAGAATCATTTCGTTTTGAATTAAATCATAAACTATTATGATTACATCAAAACGACAATTCCAAGAACCTAATGTTTGCTTCAATCCAAACATGGATCGTTATTCCACTAACTCTTAAGGTGGTCCTTGACATCATAGGTTGAAACTAAAATGTTATTAAAATTTTATGTATTGCATCGTGATGCCAGGTCTGGTGCATCGGGATGCCCATGCAAGCCGAGCCAGTTAGAAAGTATACTCTATTTCGCGTCGTGATGCCAATCATAACAGGTCATGAAGCCCACCCCGATCAAACTTGAGACAGTGCATCTGCTTGTTGTGCATCACGACGTCAACTGTTGAGCGTCGTGACACTCCCACAATCAAGCCCAATGCAGTGAGCCTCTGATTCTTATGTGTCGCGACGCTAGGCTAATTTCAGGGCCTAACATCAACTCTTCAAGGACATATACCATAGCAACCCAACACCCTCATATTCATACAAGTTAAATCAACTATCCACATTAAAATTATCACAATTATATCCTTCTATCATCATCACATCATTAAATTCCAAAAACCTCAATTTAATTCAATATCTATGATTCCTCATAACATCAATTTCTTAATACAATAATTATTTAAACATCAATAACCTTAAGCCAATATCATCCATTAATCATCACATCATCAAAATCTTCATATTAGGATTTGGGTCAAGTTTCTTTTTACCTTGTTCACTTGATTTCCTTCACAACTCAAATATTCTAGGCTTGATATCCCTCTCTTAGCTTGTTATGGGTTGGTTTGGATTGATCCTTCTTCAACTTTGTTAAGAAAAAAGCTCTCTCTTATTCGTTTCTTCTTCTTCTTTCCCTCTTATGTTTTTGTTTTCTTCTCTTCTCTCAAATATTTGGGATGAATGAATAGTTCATCCTTTTATACTATGGGCTAATGACTTTGATTGCTCTTCTTGATTAATTTTATCATTTCTAGAGAAATCTAGGGACTTGTAATATATTTTAGATTTATTGAGCCATTCATAATTATTGGACCCAAGTGAGAAAGACTATGGGCTTGTGGATCAAAATGGAAATTTCATTTTTACTCTTCATTCACATTACTGTGCAAATATCCTTGATAAATGGACAAATTCGACCTAGTTCCTCTCAATATTTAAAGAAAAATCCAACAGAAAAGTTGTAGATCGTCGACCTAGCTTTCCTATGATATAAAATTCATGAAAATCAGAGATCGTATGAAGAAGTTATGACCCAAAAACTAAGGATGTTCAGATTTAAACTTGGAATGAATTCCATATCGGAACTTCGAGAAATTTCCCGAATGTCCAAAAAGTCATTTCATGAGTGTATACGTGTTCGAACATAATTTATATCATATATCATACATCCCTTAATGTAATAGTCATCGGGATTACTAGGGTGTTACAAATTCTCCCCCCTTAGATTTGTCCTCGAATCCCTTATGATGCTGAACATTTTAGGTTAGTCTTGGTTTGAAGGTATCTGGTCTATGCTACTCTTATCTTCCTTTACTTAATTTTTGCTATTCCGTTCAAGAACTCATTACTTTAACTTCTGAGAATCTCTTATCTTGGTATTCTCTATTTTATTCTTATGGCTGAAAGCTTAACCCTTTAAAAGTCCCTTTGGAACCTTTCTTTCTTATGTGGAAACTAGGCCGTACGATATACATATTGTCTATACAGAGATGTATTCTTTCGCATGACTTATCATCCATAAAATATATCTATCTCTTATTCTACCCTTCATGACGTCCTGACATGGTGTACTAGGGTACTTCATCTCTTAGGGTCTGAACTTATGTTCTTCTCAAATGTTGTCCAATTGGATTACTTCTTTCTATCTAATACTCTATGACTATCTTTTACTTTATTTCCCTCTTTTCCTTAAGGATTTACTACTTCTTAAGATTTCCTAGATGGCCGATCATTTGATTATTGCTTCCTCCTAAGTATACTCAACTTGTAAGATTCCTAAACGAATTGAGGCATTTTTTGTAATATGATCGTACACACAATTGTTCCAATTGAATCCTTGATCCTCAATAATAATATCCAATCTATATGGATGACTTCTACCAATTCTATATATTCGTATCAAAATCACACTGATGTCATGTGATTTTATTGAATGTGTAACTGAATTCTTCACAGCTAGTGCTCCCACTTCTCTGAGGATACCTAAGTCTCCTTATGTTAATTCTCATAGCATTAGTTACTCAATTCTCTATTTCCTCTTTGCTAAGTTCAATTGCTTATCGACTTGGCCCTTCAAGTTTTTTTAACTCTGCTTATTTGCATGGCTTAAGGCTTATTGGATCTTGATCAACTATTTATGCACTTTTACCTTACCGTTATTGTTTATTGATGCCTCTAATATTCATGATACAAAATACCTATATTAGGCTTAAACATAGGTCTACTTCGTGCTTAAACCATAATTCTTACGATTAACGTGGATGCTAACGATTCGTTTATGTGTACTGTTCATACTTTTTTCGTACTTTTCAAATTTGTAGTTAATATAATTCTGGTTAACCATCCTTTTTCTCTGATTCGATCTCTTTACATGGCTGTACTCTAAGATGTCCCACTCCTACTTATTCTAATGATCTGATTCTGTTAGATATTGTCCTGGTTTCGATAATATTTTTTAAGTTTAGTCTTCTTAGCCCTTTTTACACTATACTGTAATAGATATGTCTCAAGTGACTTTAAGCCTCAACTTCTTGGTCCTTGCTATCTTTCCTCCAATCTATATTTAATAGAACTTTGGTCCTATACTAGTACCTAAATATTGGATGTTATGTCTTCACAATCTACTCTACTGCTCTGTTATTACCTGAAACGTTTATGGGTATATGTCTTTATCTCTTTATCCGAAGGATATCATCTTTTACATGTCCTTAATCATGTCTTTCACTGGTTATTTTGTATACCGTTATCACTTAACTACAACTTTCTCTCTTCATCGTTTCATCTAGACAGCTTCTCTCTCAAATCCTTTACTTATAGTTATTTTCCTTCTCTATTCTGTTCTTGCACTATATATGAAGGTTTCATGTTTCGATCACCTTTTACTACACATTCACTTGTTTCTGGGAGTATCTTGAGATGAACATCGAGGTCCATCTTTGTCATTGTTGTCTAACGAGGGTTGGGAGGGTGGGAATTAGTCCTAAAAGCATACTAAAGTACTACTACTAGGAACTATCTGAATTTTCTCCTTCGACTATACTCTTGATTATTTTTTGTCTATTGATCTTACTACCTTTTTACTAAGAACCTTATTAAGGGTTATTCTCTCTCAGAGTCCTACTATACTCTCTTTGTTATTCCTCTATATGAAGTTTACTATGTTGCTTAGATTTCCTCCTTATCTCAGTTCTATGAACTTATTACGTCTTTACTCCCATGGGAACTCCATCAACTTTTGGTTCAGATGCTATTCTCTTACTAGTTCTTCAATCCCAATACAATGAGGCTCTTTATAAGTCATATACTATATTCCTGAGAATCGCTCTCTCTGGTTCCTTCGCTCTTTTGAGCCTTTACTCCCTTAAGGGCTTCCAATTTAATGATGACTTCTAAATTTGGCTTGACTTACTGCGACTTCAAACTATCTCATATAGAATATTGCCATCTCATGGTTCTTATCTACGTTCCGTTGAACTTATTGGTTCGGCTATCTAGCCGTCTCGTGATCCATCTATTCTGTCAAATACGATTCCTTACTGGTTCTTCTTCTTGCTGGGCTCTAAGTTGAGAGGTGAGTATCTGTATTCCACAGAGATCTGTGACTACGCATTTCTATTATTTACTTAAGCTCGGTAATGGTCTAGTTAGGTGTCTATATGCTTAATAGAATTAGGGCTACTGGAAGGAAGAGTTGCCATTCGTTCTGTCGGGACCTGGGTCGAATACTCCATGTCTTAGGGTTTCACAACCTTTATCACATATTCTGAGGTCTCCATTATCATTTTTGTCTTCAAGCTATATTATCTATACTACTATACGTACTGAACTTCTTTATTACTTTCCGCATCTCCCTTTAATATCTCCATACTTTATCTCTTGGCTCTAAACTGTGCTACTTAGGCTAGTGATGGTCCATTCTTCTGGGCTTCTTTTTAGACTTCTGCTCTCTACTCTTGCTATAAGCTACAACTATGTCATTTAACCTTACTGTTCATAATGGTACTCTTGTTAAATCTTAAATGTCTCTAATCTCATGAGCCTGTCCTTTTAAACTTCCATGGATTTCCATTGGCATTAGGCTAATCTGTTGATTCTATTACATTTGTTCTATTCTATGGACTTCTGCTAATACAGTAAGCCTCGTGCTAGCTTGCCTAAATTCTTAAACTATGTTAGGTTCTCTTATTTCATACTTCAAAAAATTTCTTGGTCCTTTTCTAGGTGATCCATCTTCTAATGTCTTCTGTTTTTGTCTTAGGACAAACCATCGTCAGGTTTCCTTACAGTTATCTTTATCTATGCTGATAAAGGCTGGGACAAACTTTCTCATCTCGATGAATATTATTGTCTTCGTTCTGGTACTGTATGTCCTGGTAGAGTCTATTACTAATGTAAGATAGGTATGAGATATACTCATTTAGGATAATTTTTTCAACTGGTAACACTGAGGGGTGAGAATTTGGGTAGCTTAGGGTCGTATCTATGTCGGGTTTCTTGGGGTTAGGTAACTAATCATCTCTCCTTACGACCTTCATTTATTTGCTTGTGGGTCTGGTTTGTGGATCTAGAATCTCTGCATCTTTATTGGCATCTCTTGTCTATTGGAACTCCCACATCTAATCCTGATTTCTTGCTCCTTTTATCTTTCTGACTATCCTTCATTACTCATGGAACTTGCTATATATATGAGGTACTTAAGGTTATTGGGTCTACTTGAAGGAATTTTCTGATGAGGGAATGAGTTTTAGTAAGAATGAAGGAATCTTATGAGATGGGAGAGAACCTTACTTGGTTACTCTGAACATCTTTCTCTTGCTCAGGCTTATTCTATTCTCTTTACTACTATAGGTTCTGGTACTTCCTTATTTATCTGTTTATGTATCTCTACCTCTAATTGCTTCTGGTTACTCTGAACATTTATACATCAAACTTTTATTTTAGCTTTCTCTTTCTCTTTTACTCTCTTGGGTAGATATTCTTAGAACTTTACTATCTATTTTCATAACTTGTCTTGAACTTTTGCTAGTATACTAAGATAACTACAGAAGAATCCTAAACTAGAACAATAATTATGGTTACTTTTACAAGGAATAGAATTTAGATAACTTTGGGAAATTCTTACTAACATGTCTATAAGACTTGAGGACGTACTTGAGGATCAGTTATTGGAGAGGTGGTGCCTCACATACTCGTATATTGGGTATACCACATATACAAGACCCCACCATTCTACCAACTACAGTCACTGACTCCCTAGACCATGCTCTGATACCATCTTTGTAACATCCCCTCCTCGGAGAATGCTACTAGCAGAGAATAGGCTGTCATATCCCACTAAGCCTCTGACTCTATAGCTATGATCAACTCTACTAATCTTATTTCAAATATAACTTATGTATTGTACCCTAGCCTAACTTAACATCATAAAATACATGTCAAACTCATAACTGAATACTCAACCATACATTTTGAGCAACTCTGTATATAGACACTTAACTTATTACCATTACTTATACAATAATAACATATGGATGCAACTTCACTTTGACTCTAATTAGACTGTAACTCTTTACTCGATCTGGTGGACCATACACCCTAGTGACTGCCATCAGTATCCATCCTTTCGAGCTCATCCTCCTAGTATACCTGTAAAACAAAAAAATTGGGAGTGGGGGGTTATATCGTTTGAACGATCTAGTGAGTGGACGGTTAAAACGAAAAATTGAAACACCTTATGAAATTTCATTGTTCTAAAACCAAAATCATTTCAAAGAAATGATCTTTTCTGAAATCATTATTCTTTTCTGAGAAAAACTTTTTTTTCTGAAAAACCTTTGTAGAAACTGCTATTTGACTATAAAACTTTGAGATTCTATAAAATACTTTCTCTTAAAAACTCTTTCTTAAAACTATATTTCTGAAAAAATTGTATCAAAAAATCTGCTGAAAACCTGACCCATGGAGGACTTACGTATCATCATCCCCCCATACGCCTAACTAACAGTCTTGGGGCGTTACGTATCACCACCCCTCAAGCCACTGAACTAGAGCCAATAGTGTTTATCCATACTACTACCTGACCCTGAAACTATGGTTTAATGGCATTACGTGTCGTCGTACCCCTAGCCCTGAATCTAGGATCTGGGGTAGTTACGTATCACCGTCCCCCCAGTCCTGCTCTACATGTGCACATGTCATCCGTCAATTCCATAAGTTACAGCCTGAGGTGGGTTTTTCTCCATGTGTCCAAAAATCATAAAATCATACTTCTTAAAACATTCTCTTTCATGAAATAACTGTAATAAAAATGACTAACACCCTATATGCGTAAAAATAAGTCATTATTTAAAATAATATAAATGAAAAGTCAAATTGGAAAGAGAGTGTCCACTCCCAGATTATAGGATCTGGTTGATATTACATCGCTTCGTCGAAGAATGTTGAGGTTTCTACGATGATCTATAATCGAGAAACTCAATTAGAATATAAGGTATGAAATATGTTTTGGGGTTAGCCTAAACTTCTCAATTCCATTAATCCACCAACACCACATGAAGTATTATGCTTGCGACTTGTGATATTGCGTGTATGTTCCTTAATATGAAACTCTTAGGGTGGTCATTAACATCCTAGGTTGAAATCGAAATGTTATTAAACTTTTCATGTATCACGTCGCGACGCCCATGCAAGCCGAGCCAGACAGAGAGTATTTTATGTTTCGCATCGCGACGCCCACCACATCAGACCCAAGGCAGAGCCTCTGCTTGTTGTGTGTTGCGACATCAACTGTTGAGCGTCGCGACACTCCCACAATCAGGCCCGAGGCAGTGAGCCTTTGATTATTACGCATCGCGACGCTAGGCCAATTTCAGGGCCTAATTTCAACTCTTCAAGGACATTTACCATAGCAACCCAGCACTCTCATCTTCATACAAGTTAAATCAACTATCCACATTCAAATTATCACAATTCTATTCTTCTATCATCATCACATCATTAAATTCCAAAAACCTCAATTTAATTTTATATCTAGGATTCCTCATAACATCAATTTCTTAATACAATAATTATTTAAACATCATTAACCTTAAGCCAATATCATTCATTAATCATCACATCATCAAAATATTCATATTAGGATTTTGGGTCAAGTTTCTTTTTACCTTGTTCACTTGATTTCCTTCACAATTCAAATCTTCTAGACTTGATATCCCTCTCTTAGCTTCTTGTGGGTTGGTTTGGATTGATCCCTCTTCAACTTTGTTAAGAAAAATGCTATCTCTTCATCCTTTATTTTTCCTTTCTTCTTCTCCTTTCCCTTTTACGTTTTCGTTTTCTTCTATTCTCTCAAATATTTGGGATGAATGAATAGTTCATGCTTTTATATTATGGGTTAATGACTTTAATTGCTCTTCTTGATTAATTTGGTCCTTTCTATAGAAATCTAGGGACTTGAAAGATATTTTAGAGTTATTGGGCCATTCATAATTATTGGACCCAAGTGAGAAAGACTATGGGCTTGTGGATCAAAATGGAAATTTCCTTTTTACTATTCATTCACGTCACTATGCAAATATCTTGGCTAAATATTAAAATTTTCCCCAAATACCCTAAATATTTGGAGAACTATCCAACAGAAAGGTGTAGATCTTCGTCTTAGATTTCTTGTGATATAAAATTCATAAAAATCGGAGACTGTATGAAGAAGTTATGACCCACACACTAACGGCTGTTCAAATTTAAACTTGGAATGAATTTCGTATATGAACTGCGAGAAATTTACCGAATGTCCAAAAATATATTTCATGAGTGTATACGTGTTCAAACGTAATTTATATCATATATTATATGTCTTTTAACGTAGTAGTCGTCAGGATTACCGGGGTGTTACATGTGTTAATCTTGTCTTCTGCCGATAACATCATGTCTCCGGCGGGGTGTTACAGTTATGGTATCAGAGCAAAGGTTAGGTGTTGGTGACTGTAGCTACAGGGTATCCGATCATCTGAGTAATTTTCTATTGCGTATAGACCATTTAGGTCTTATGTTTACTATTTGATTTGATTTATGGTATATGGTATGATGTGCAATGATTTTGATTTGATATTAGTGATTCGAATTATCTGTACATGTTTGTATGCCAAGAAAATATGTATGTATATATGTATACTAAGTTGCAAGTATGTTGTCTATATAGGTATATGTATATGTACGTGATATGAATTCAATGTGCTTTAAGGTACCAGAAATTCTATGATATTGATAGTATATATTGTGAACGGATATTTTGATTTATGTTTTGAAAACTTGGTATTTGTTTTTTGACATAAAAATTTTTTGAAAAGAAAAAGGAAATGAAAGAAGAAAGAAAGAAAGATTTTAGATATTTTGATTTTGATTATAAAGGATAAAGAAAATATTTTCGCCTCGATGCTTGATTCACGTTTTCATATTTTGAGATTCATCGATATGTTTCCGTCGAGGTGCTTCATAATATTTTTCTGTCCCGGCGCTCAAAAATGATTTTGACATTTTTAAATTGTAAAATTTTATTTCCATCGAGACGCTCGAAAATATATTTCTGTCACGGTGCTTGATGATTTTATATTTTTGACCCTCTGTGGCACTTGTATATGGGGTCCAGACCATTAGAAAATGGTTGGCCCACTACCATGTCAACATGGTTCGTACACTCTCCTGTCAGTGCGCGCGACTGGAACTGTGGACGCTCGATATGTATTTGGAAAAGTTTGTATCAAAGATTTATTTTTTATTTAAACATGTTTATGTTTTGGTGGTAAAAAATGAATTCAAAAAGATTATGTTTTAATTTTGATACATTTCGATACCATTTATGATATTATATGTTTCTGTCACGGTAATAGTACATGGTTTTTAAGATTTTATAATTTCATATGAAATGTTTCTTGTATAAGGGTTTGTCCAACTGTAGTGGACCGACCCGCTACCCTCTATCGATAGAGGGTCTTTTTGTTCATTGTCTGATCTGTTCGCGCGACTTGGGCATTGGGCGCTCGTTATGTTTCATCCAGTTGACTTATGCTGGATGCTTGATACAGATTTACTATGAGGAATTTTTAAATTGATTTTGTTTCCTGTAAAAGAGTTTTTCAAATTCGTTTTCGAGATTTTTTTTGGAAGAGATTATTTTATGTTTTCCATTTTAATGATGCTAGAAATTGACAGATTTCAGACTATCAACATTATAAGAGCAGTTTGACTATGTGTCACTTCTGACTGTGACGATTGATGAAATTATTGGTGTAAAAGTGATGAAAACCTGCATGGAGTAAAGCCAAGCAAACCCACAAGAGATTTTTATCCACACAACTGATGTTAACCCCACGGAAACAAAGCTTGTGAAACCCACAAAAGATTGTTATGAGCGCCCAGGAAAGCACAACAAGGTTTGAAGATTAGAAACCTGTGAAGAACAAAACCTCACGAACCCCTAATTGCTTGAAATGCCACATAGGACAGCAACCTCATTTGATAAGTTTTGAAGAGATTCCACTCTTCCATGGTTAGCCATCCACGGCCTCACCACCAATGTGCCTAACGGCAATATTAATTTTTTTGGGTTAAAACATTCATCCCATTTTATTAAAGACAGGCTTGCTTAAATAATACAATGGAAACCTTAATTTTAATATATAAAAAACCAAAAATAACCCTAGGTAATAATCCTCATTACAAATAAAAATATTGGGCCCCTAATATTTGGCCCACTTGTGGGCAACAGAAACTGGATGACACATGCTGTCTCGGGCTCGCGGCCCGGTCGGGAGTACGGAATAACCACGGGGGACTAAACCGGAGAATAATGGAGTCGTCACCCAGTGTGAACCGGGACAAAGATTTAAGGCCGCACTCACCGCTCGCAAGGGAAGACCTCAAACCGTTGGGTTCGGAATGGTCCCTTACTTATGCCACTTGTAATGAAAGGATTTATATGATAATTTAATCAGGCTTAAGTAACACTCATTTCTAAGAATATCATGCTTCTAAATCCACATACATACATCAACAAGTTTATCTAAATTTATATGTAACACATATTCTAATTTGCATACAGCCTATTTGCATGTAATCTATGTCTCAATTTGCATACATAAGGTTTATCATACGGCAAGCATACAAGTTAATGAACGCATTGGTGGACACAGAAGGGCAAACAAATAGCATTCTTACTAGCATGCATATTAAGAAAAGATATTTAAGCGCATAACAGAAATAGACAACTAGAGAGGTAATACAAATGCATAACGTAAAAAAGGGTAACTATGTGCTAAGATGGACATGTCGTAATGTGATGCAAGAGGATCTGTTTACCGTGGGCGTTCGTGCAGCGTTCGTAGACGCGTTCGAACGGTAAACAGAAGGTTCTCGTTCGAGTAGCGTTCGTAAACGCGTTCGAACGGAAATGAAACAAAATGCTCACGTACGTATGGCGTTCGTGAACGCGTTCGAACAGAGATGAGACCTGATGCATGATAAGGCAAAAATGCATGCGCGTTCGAGTTGCGTTCGTAAACGCGTTCGAACGGGAACAGACCTGATGCATGAAATGGGACGCAATACATAAATGGAAAATAGTACCATGCGAGGCGCGGCGAAGCATCGTGGTAAAGGATTTTAACCTCTTCAATTAGAGGACCTCTCATTGCACTTACTAAGCCAATGCGCCCGATCGCATCATGCATACAAACATAAAGACAATCATATCAAACTAAGTATGCCCGATTGAACACATCTTACATCCAACCGAACACACATCAATTGGCGCGGCAAAGCATCGTGGTAAAGGGCTTTAACCCATCCCCATATGGGATCTTTCATTCCACTTACTAAGCCCATGCGCTTGATTGAACCATGCATAAAAACATAAAGACAATTATATCAAACTAAGTATGCCCGATTGAACACATCTTACATCCAACTGAACACACATCAACTGGCGCGGCAAAGCATCGTGGTAAAGGGCTTTAACCCCTCCCCATAGGGGATCTTTCATTCCACTTACTAAGCAGATGCGCTTGATTGAACCATGCATAAAAACATAAAGACAATCATATCAAACTAAGTATGCCCGATTGAACACATCATACATCCAACCGAACACACATCAATCGGCGCGGCAAAGCATCGTGGTAAAGGGCTTTAACCCCCTCCCCATAAGGATCTTTCATTCCACTTACTAGGCCCATGCGCTTGATTGAACCATGCATAAATAAGCAACATGTAGAAATCAAAGTGACGAACAATAAATAAACCAAAACAACACAAAACAAAATAGGGTTCCGTTTACTCAAGCGGTACGTGGAGTTGTATCCCAAGTACAGACCGCACTATCGTCCATTCGGATTCGGCTACGGAATTTTCGTCTGAGTTTCCATCCTATATACCACAAGAGACGACACTCTTCCATTCATCCAATACCCACAACACACATCATACACAAACAAGATTTAACAAATAAGTAAAATACAATCAAAATAAATAACAAAAATCAATTAAAGATGAGTGTGAAAAGTACCCTCAGGTCTAACCTTTTAAATCACCTCTCGGATGTACGGCACACGGTCGTCGGAAGGGTGGTTGCTCCGCAACTCTTTCGGTTCACTGGTTCACTGCTCTCGTTCGTTGTCTCACTGTTTGGAGTTGTCGTTCTCCATCTTTTGCTGCTGCTTTTGACTCCGATTTGCTACTGTTCGGCCTCTGTTTTGCTGCTCACTGTTCAGGTCACCTGTTTTGACGTTTCAACGGACTGTTCCAAGTTTTTGTGTGGGTTCTTAGTGCAGTCTTGTGTGATTATTTTAAGGATTATGAATACAGTTTTTTTTATGTTATTACTTTAAGCTTTTTAGGGAATGTTTTAATAGGATTTTGCTGCTGTTTTTTTGGGGGAAATGGGCTACTGTTTGGGGGTACTTTAGCGGCTGTTTCGGGCGTGTGTGGGCTGTCGTTGGGGGTATACTTTTCGGTGATGTGTGGAGGCTTATGGGGCTGCTATTTTTCGGTTATGGAGTGGAGGAGATTTGTGAGGTTTATGGACGTGTAGGGCTGATCGATTTGTGAAGGTGCTTTTAATGTGAAGGCTTGGGGTTATTTTCTTTTCTCTTGTGATTTGTGTGAGTTGTGTGTATATTATGTGTATGAGCTAGGGGAGTGCATGTCTTGGTTAGGGGTTGTTTATATAGAGAATGGTTAGGGCTTCACCTTGTCTCACAAGGAATGGATTTTGGCATTAAAATGAGGATTTGATTTGGTGTTGGACAAGGAAAGGATTAGATTGAGGGGGGACAAATCTTGGCTAGAATAGGAAGTCAATATCTTTAAATTGGTTATGATTGATTTTAATTAGGCATGACATCTTTTTAAATTAGTATGTGATTTGTTTAGTTAGGAAGTTAATATATTTTATTTATCTTAATTAGGTATGATTATATTTTATGTTTTATTTAATTGGTAAATGGTTTAAATATTTTATTTAATTCAATGTTAATTTAATTAAGTTTAATTTAATTTAATTCATGTGTTTTATTAATTGGATGTGTTTTATGGGCTTTGGTGGGTTAATTGGGCTTTGGGTGTGAGGCTAGCAGCAAAACCAGAATTACTGACACCGTTCGAACGCTTCCTCGAACTCGACACGAACGCCCGCAATCTGTTTGGCGTTCGAACGTATACATGAACGCAGCACGAACGAAAATAGTGAACCTTGTTTATTCTGAATTTCCCCTTCCGATATCCATTTCCCGCGGCTTCCGTGACTCAAAAGGTAGTGCCTCCAAATGAGACTCATCATCGGGTTTCACATGCAAAAATACAATGCCTACAGTCGCCCCCACTTTGATGGGACTTGTGTAATGTGCAACAGTGACAATCCTATCAAAGTTATGCAATGCATTTTCACTTACCTGGCTCGCCAACTGCCACTTGACTTTCCACGTGTTGAGTTGATTTGGGTGGTGAGGTGCTGCCACCCCTGGTTCATTCCCGAACCGTGTTGTGATGTGGTCCATTCCCGAACCGTTGCCGTAAGGTGGTCCATTCCCGAACCGTTACTGTGAGTTGGTCCATTCCCGAACCGTTACTGTGAGGTGTTCATTCCCGAACTGTTATCGTGAGGTGTTCCATTCCCGAACCGTTACTGTGAGGTGTCTATTCCCGAACTATTACTGTAAGGTGGTCCATTCTTGAACCGTTACTGTGAGGTGTCCATTCCCGAACTGTTACTGTAAGGTGGTCCATTCCCGAACCGTTACTGTGAGATGTCCATTCCCGAACTGTTACTGTGAGATGTCCATTCCCGAACTGTTACTGTGAGGTGGTCCATTCCCGAACCGTTACTGTGAGGTGTCCATTCCCGAACTGTTACTGTAAGGTGGTCCATTCCCGAACCGTTACTGTGAGATGTCCATTCCCGAACTGTTACTGTGAGGTGGTCCATTCCTGAACCGTTACTGTGAGGTGGTTCATTCCCAAACTGTGCTTCCATTCTTGGAGTGCCATTCCCGGCTTGTTCATTCCTGAACTGTATTTCCATTCCTGGAGTGCCATTCCCGGCTTGTTCATTCTCGAACTGTGTTTCCATTCTTGGAGTGCCATTCCCGGCTTGTTCATTCTCGAACTGTGTTTCCATTCTTGGAGTGCCATTTCTGGCTAAACTGATATTGATGCTGATGTGGGCCTGGCCCCTGAACTGATACTGATGTGGGCCTCGGCCTTGGGACTCATCCCCAAACTGATACTAATGTAGGCCTCGGCCCTGGACTCATCCCCAAACTAATGTTGATGTGGGCCTCGGCCCTAACTGCTACTGATATGGGCCTCGCCCCCAGACTGATATTGATATGGGCCTCGACCCTAACTGCTATTGATATGGGCCTCGCCCTCAGACTGATACTGATATGGGCCTCGCCCCTGAACTGATGGGGGCCTCGCCCCAACACTGTTACTGATGTGGGCCTCGCCCCAGATTGATACTGATATGGGCCTCAACCCTGGGATTCATCCCTAAGACTGGTACTGATACGGGCCTCGGCCCTGATTGATACCGATATGGGCCTCAACCCTGGGACTCATCCCCAAAACTGATGTTGAAGTGGGCCTCGGCCCTAACTGCTACTCATATGGGCCCCGCTCCCAGACTGATATTGATGTGGGCCTCGACCCTAACTGCTATTGATATGGGCCTCGCCCTCAGACTGATACTGATATGGGCCTCGCCCCCCCCCCCCAGACTGATACTGCTGATATGGGCCTCGCCTATATGATTCATTCCTGAAGACTGCTGACATTGTACTGTTACTGCTTCTGGTTGGCTTGCATTCGGCGCTTTCTTTTTTCTCATTTGAAACCTTTTATTACAAAACAAAACAAACACGAAAGGATGCAAAATGCGTTACGTGTATGCATGCATGAATGTTCCTATCCCGTCGGGTTAGGTCTTCCGTCAATTCTCTTGGTGACTGCTTAGCCTTCTTTTCCTCAGACAAGCTACTTCTTCAATCTGTCTACGTTGATCGGCTGGTGAACTAATTCCCTTCCAAGTCCGATATTTTCACTGCCTCTATTTCCAATTTCTGAATGTCTATCTTATCTTTTCTGTTTGCTTATTTCGAAGGTTCCCCGTGTTCATCACTGGATTCCATAGTACCAAGGTTGAATACTTTTCTCAAATATACTCATATTGCAGAAGAGTTTCAGCGAAATGAACGTCTTTATTATTGTTGAGAAAAGAGTTCGAACAAGTAACAAAATCAATGTCTTTTTCAAAAAACTGGATCAAATAGACTAGGAGGAACATCTCCATCATCCGCAGCACTGCCTTCTTCCTCGGCCTATGGTTTTTCACTGTCATCCATGTAAGAAGCTTGGTGGTTGAGGGTTTCTTTTCATGGGTTGGGTATTTTATGGGAATCTATGAGATCTTGAATTTCATGCCTGAGGCGGGTGCAGTTGTCGGTGTCATGGCCATGTAGCTGGTGGAAGTGACAATAAAGGTTCACATTTATGTGTGGTGGTGGTGGGTGCGGAAGTGGCTTGCCTTCTAAGGGTTTCAAGATTCCTTGTCCCTGTAACTTTTCAAATACCTTCGACAAAGGTCTACCAAGGTTGGAGAATTGCCGGTTCCTGATGGCAGCAACCTCGACAGTAGCGGGCTTAGTCTCAGAATACCCCCCAAAAGTCCGCATATTCTGGCCATAGAACTTTCCGTTTTCAGCCTCCTCTTCCTCAATATCCATGATAGTTTCCCTCAACTGTCGAAAATCAGAAATCATCGAAGTCATCCTCCTCAGCTTACTATAAATAGGGGGCTTGGTGCCCCTGATGGTCATCTTGATTTGGTCCTTCTCTGAGGGCCGAGTCTGCATTTTCAAAAGCTGGCTTCTCCAGCGATCCACATACTCTTTAAAACTTTCCTCTGGCTTCTGTTTAGTGTTCTCCAAATCACGGAGTGACAAGTCAATCTCTAAGTCTGTAACATATTGCTTCAGAAAAGCATCAGCTAGTTCTCTCCAATCTTCCTTAACCTTCTTCTCAAGGCTATGATACCAAACCACAGGTGCCCCTCGAGTGACATCCCAAACACTTTTGGACTTGGCGCTGTGATAGGCCCACTGAACTCATGACTGAGACATATTGCTACAGATGGACTCTCGGGTCTCCATTCCCATTAAACTTGGCCATGTCGGCAGTTTAAACTGAGCTGGCAGCTGTTCTCCGAACGTCATTACCTCATAATCTAACAAACCCTCATTCTTACCCCTCATTTTGCAGGTAACTGTTTCAACCTGATCCCGAAGCTTCTGAAATTCTGCCTGAGACCCAATCACTCTGCCTGCTGCATATTCTGCCATGTCATCATCAAAAGTGGGGACATCATCCCCCAACCCATTCGAAGGCTCATCACGCCTCACATTCTCAGAATTTCCCCCAGCACGGGGTACAGCCATATTTGTCAAGGCAGTAGTCAAGGCTTGCAACTTTCAGTAATTTCTTGGCGAAACCATTTTCCAACTGATCTATCCGGGATACCTCAATATCTGATTCACTCATGTCCGTTCTCAGTATTTTGGTGAGTCTTCCCTTTCCTAACCCAAAGGGAATCTATGATGGCTTTCAGAACACAAGGGTTAACATGATGTATGTATGCATGGGGTGCATGAGATGCATGTAACATATATAACATAGTAAATCAACTAAAATTTTTAAACAAATCGGCCCGTTATCATTTTATGAGCTTTTGGCTAACTGTCATAGGAGTGAACTCGTCCCAGTTTAAATGGCCCCAACGAGTACACATCTTATGGCAAGGAGCCCAACTAAATCCAAATGGTAGTGTTCCGAACATAAGCACAAAGAAAGATAATGCAAACATACAACAATAATTTCTACAGAATGGCCCATCAACATTTCAGAAGCTTTAGGCCCAATGGTCATAAGGTACGAACTCGCCCCAGTTTAAATGGCCCAGCAAGTCGGCATTTCTGACAATGGTCCAACTGCATCCAAATGAGGATGGTCCACAAGCACATACTCAAGGAAATAATTGTTACTTTAACCATACAACCCCGGTCTATGGGTGGGTTCACAAGAGTATAGACAAAGGCTCTCATCGGCGAAGGATGGCCCACAACTAGGTCTCCCCAATCAAGGGTTCGAGCACCAAGTGAGCGCACCCTTTTTTATACACTAAGGTACGTGCCAATGAGCTATGGTGTGTGACAGACTGTCAAATGGATTTCCATTGTAGATTCCCCAGAGGGAAGGTGGAGCGAGGCTCACTTAAATACCCAAGCCTCTTAGGCTCTAATCGCTTGGTGTCAGGAATAAACAACGAGTCCTCCAAATTAGTCATCACAATAGGCTACAAGTAGATGGCTATCTAGGTGCCTTACAGCTTTTCCTTCTAGAAAGGTAGTGAATGAAGGAAGACACCAAAACCATTTAAGGCCGCATTCACCCCTCGCAAGGGATACCTCAAACTGTTGGGTTCGGAATGGCCCCTTCCTTATGCCACTTGTAATGAAAGGATTTATATGATAATTTAATCAGGCTTAAGTAACACTCATTTCTAAGAATATCATGCTTCTAAATCCACATACATACATCAACAAGTTCATCTAAATTTATATGTAACCCATATTCTAATTTGCATACAGCCTATTTGCATGTAATCTATGTCTCAATTTGCATACAAAAGGTTTATCATACGGCAAGCATACAAGTTAATGAACGCATTGGTCGACACAGAAGCGCAAACAAATAGCATTCTTACTAGCATGCATATTAAGAAAGATATTTAAGCGCATAACAGAAATAGACAACTAGAGAGGTAATACAAATGCATAACGTAAAAAAGGGTAACTATGTGCTAAGATGGACATGTCGTAATGTGATGCAAGAGGATCTGTTTACCGTGGGCGTTCGTGCCAGCGTTCGTAGACGCGTTCGAATGGTAAACAGAAGGTTCTCGTTCGAGTAGCGTTCGTAAACGCGTTCGAACGGAAATGAAACAGAATGCTCACGTTCGTATGGCGTTCGTGAACGCGTTCGAACAGAGATGAGAACCTGATGCATGATAAGGCAAAAATGCATGCGCGTCGAGTTGCGTTCGTAAACGCGTTCGAACGGGAACAGACCTGATGCATGAAATGGGACGCAATACATAAATGGCAAATAGTACCATGCGAGGCGCGGTGAAGCATCGTGGTAAAGGATTTTAACCTCTTCAATTAGAGGACCTCTCATTGCACTTACTAAGCCCATGCACCCGATCGCATCATGCATACAAACATAAAGACAATCATATCAAACTAAGTATGCCCGATTGAACACATTTTACATCCAACCGAACACACATCAACTGGCGCGGCAAAGCATCGTGGTAAAGGGCTTTAACCTCTCCCCATAGGGGATCTTTCATTCCACTTACTAAGCCCATGTGCTTGATTGAACCATGCATAAAAACATAAAGACAATCATATCAAACTACGTATGCCTGATTGAACACATCTTACATCCAACCGAACACACATCAACTGGCGCGGCAAAGCATCATGGTAAAGGGCTTTAACCCCTCCCCATAGGGGATCTTTCATTCCACTTACTAAGCACATGCGCTTGATTGAACCATGCATAAAAATATAAAGACAATCATATCAAACTAAGTATGCCCGATTGAACACATCTTACATCCAACCGAACACACATCAATCGGTGGGGCAAAGCATCGTGGTAAAGGGCTTTAACCCCTCCCCATAGGGGATCTTTCATTCCACTTACTAAGCCCATGCGCTTGATTGAACCATGCATAAATAAGCAACATGCAGAATTCAAGTGACGAACAATAAATAAACCAAAACAACACAAAACAAAAGAGGGTGCCGTTTACTCAAGCGGTACGTGGAGTTGTATCCCAAGTACAGACCGCACTACCGTCCATTCGGATTCGGCTACGGAATTTACGTCAGGGTTTCCATCCTATATACCACAAGAGACGACACTCTTCTATTCATCCAATACCCACAACACACATCATACACAAACAAGATTTAACAAATAAGTAAAATACAATCAAAATAAATAACAAAAATCAAATAAAGATGAGTGTGAAAAGTACCCTCAGGTCTAACCTTTTAAATCACCTCTCGGATGTACGGCACACGGTCGTCGGAAGGGTGGTTGCCGCAACTCTTTTGGTTCACTGGTTCACTGCTCTGTCGTTGTCTCACTGTTGGAGTCGTCGTCTCCATCTTTCTACTATTGCTACTGCTTTTGACTCCGATTTGCTACTGTTCGGCCTCTGTTTACTGCTCACTGTTCAGGTCACCTGTTTTGACGTCTCAACGGACTGTTCCAAGTTTTTGTGTGGGTTCTTAGTGCAGTCTTGTGTGATTATTTTAAGGATTATGAATTCAGTTTTTTTATGTTATTACTTTAAGCTTTTTAGGGAATGTTTTAAGAGGATTTTGCTGCTGTTTTTTGGGGGAAATGGGCTGCTGTTTGGGGGTACTTTAGCGGCTGTTTGGGGCGTGTGTGGGCTGCCGTTTGGGGGTATACTTTTCGGTGATGTGTGGAGGCTTAGGGGGCTGCTATTTTTGGTTATGGAGTGGAGGAGATTTGTGAGGTTTATGGACGTGTAGGGCTGATCGATTTGTGAAGGTTCTTTTAATGTGAAGGCTTTTGGTTATTTTCTTTTCTCTTGTGATTTGTGTGAGTTGTGTGTATATTATGTGTATGAGCTAGGGGAGTGCATGTCTTGGTTAGGGGTTGTTTATATAGAAAATGGCTAGGGCTTCACCTTGTCTCACTAGGAAGGGATTTTGGAATTAAAATGAGGATTTGATTTGGTGTTGGACAAGGAAAGGATTAGATTGAGGGGGGACAAATCTTGGCTAGAATAGGAAGTCAAATATCTTAAATTGGTTATGATTGATTTTAATTAGGCATGACATCTTTTTAATTTAGTATGTGATTTGTTTAGTTAGGAAGTTAATATATTTGATTTATCTTAATTAGTATGATTATATTTTATGTTTTATTTAATTGGTAAATGGTTTAAATATTTTATTTATTCAATGTTTAATTTAATTAAGATTAATTTAATTTCACATGTGTTTTATTAATTGGGATGTGTTTTATGGGCTTTGGGTGGTTAATTGGGCTTGGGTGTGAGGCTAGCAGCAAAACCAGAATACCGTCACCGTTCGAACGCTTCCTCGAACGCGACACGAACGCCCGCAATCTGTTTGGCTTTCGAACGTATACATGAACGCAGCACGAACGAAAATAGTGAACCTTGTTTATTCTGAATTTCCCCTTCCGATATCCTTTCCCGCGGCCTTCCGTGACTCAAAAGGTAGTGCCTCCAAATGAGACTCATCATCGGGTTTCACATGCAAAAATACAATGCCTACACCACTCTAGAATAATCACCAACATTAAAACCTAGAGCCCCTAACAGTCAGCCCACTCTAAAATAAACACTAACATTAACCCCATATAGGAGCATTCGCTTGTATATCTTGGACCCCCTTCATTGCCAAATAACTTGAATGGATTATTGGGGTCATTCTTTAGATGCTTGGATCTATACTTCGAGGCTGTTTTTTTAACGCTTCATGGATCATATCAAAAAGTCTATGTTCATTATAGGAACTTGTATGTATGGATATAGATTAGTCATGAATATTTTGAGTATTGTGATGGTTATGTATGTTTTCTTGTCAGCATATAAAGTTATATGTATGATTGGATGTGTACGTATGTAAACTTCGATATTGATAGCTTTTACAAATATGATATGAAATGACATGATGTGAAATGAATTAGTTTCATTTCAGATTGTGAAAGAAATTGACAGTATGAAATCTGTATTATGTTTTTCATTTTTGATACTGTATATGACCGTGTTTAGAGAACTTGTGTTATGTCCCTCATTTCTGATATTACCTCTGATTAATTGTATAGAATTCATGTATGGCTTTCTATTTCTGTGATGGATGAATTTGAAACGGTTTAAGCGTGTTCTTATGAATGAATGTGAGTTGAAATGACAAGTTTAGTTTGATTCTGGTATGAAATGTTTGATTTGATATATGTTGCTTTAAATAGTATGGTTGTATTGATGTACGAGATACGTGACTTTTGAACATGTGTAAAGTAAAATGACTTTCAAATACAGATAAGATTGTAATGTACGTGAGTTCGGTTCCGAAAGACTAGACAAAAGGACGGAGAAATTTCGAGGAAAATTTTTTTATAAGGAGGAGATGATGTAATATCCTGAGTTTTTCGGAATAGTATGGGAAGGTTTCCGAATTAAAGTTAAGGATTTGGAACGTGAGGTATTCGAAAAAAAGAGTTTATGTGTTCGTAAATAGGTCGGAATATTTTAAAGTGACGCTTTGTCGCATTGGAAAATGTGTGGTTTCAAGGACCGGTTACGTGATTTCTGTTTATATCGCTATACGAGTAAAAGTTTCTTATTTCAGCTATAAAAATAGCAAACGACTCTGATTGAACTGATTTCTGAACCATGAGACTCATTTTTCCGAGACGAACAACTTTCATGCTGAACACTTTCTGATGTACATCAAAAGGGCTTCCAAAATATGAATTTTCGTGAAAGCCCTATGGTAGGTACCTAGAAGCAATCCCACGGGGGTCAAAATGTAATTTTTGAATTTTTTTTCTATACCATGAAGTTTGTAGAAATTGCAAAAATGGCATAAGAAACCCAAACTCCACCATTCAGAGCTAAGTCTTTTCCGAGTGATAGAAGTACATCATTGAAAAGATATGTTATGAATGGAAATGTATATTTGGTAAGATACTGTATCAATGTTTCAAATAAGAAATCTGAACGATGAATGTCTGATCGATAAGTAAAGAATGTGAGCACTGTAAAATGCTATGGTATCGGAATGTGAAGTAATGGGTATATTCATATGTTTGATGTATATATGTATGTGTATGATGATTCTGATGATAAAGCAATATGTGTCATGTATATGCTTGTGTATAAGAAATTGCGTGACTAGTTTGTGTCACATGATATGTGTGCATGTGTGTATGTTTAATTGGCTGATGATTTCATGGTGTAATAGTCGAGCTGGTTAGGGATCCGTTCGGACGGTATTCATCTCATATCTATTCTAAAATAGTTAATGAGTCTTGTACGGGTATTGTATGTGTAAGTCATCCATATGTATGTATTGTTTGGTTATGTTTTTTTGATGAATTGGCTGTTATGTATGCTTTGTTTTCGGTTACACGATGCTTGTATATGTGTTTGAGTGTATGTATATATATGATATAACCTCGTGGTATGTATGCACTGTGTATGTTCTCGTGGAATGAATGAATGACCAGAAAACTGATGTTAGTATAAGATGTCATGAAGTACATTTGCTAAGTTTGTTGGGGCACAAATACACTCATGCAATGACTTTGGGGATAATCGGTGAATTCCTCGAATCTCCGATACGAAACTGTATTATGTTCTACTCCAAGCATCCCATAGTATTTGGTCTATAACTTTCTCATTTGAATTTCAATTTCTGTGAATTTTATACTACCGGAAAGCTGAGATCGAGATCTACAACTTCCATGTTGAATATTTTTCTAAATTCGGACCAGAAATAGGTCAAAAGCGTAAGTTAAAATTCGGATGAACAATGACTTTGGACTCAAATGGAACAATCTCAAACTTTCTACACTTTTCTCCATTATTTCTAATATCAAATAGGCCCTAGTATATAAGGAAGGCTACTATTCACTAATTCACAAAAATAAGATGAAAAAGGAAAGAAGAAAAAACGTGAGTAGGAAGAGGAGAAGGAAGAAGAAGAAAAAGAGAATAAGAGGGAGAAGAAATGAAGAAGAAGGAAAAGAATGATGATGAAGCAAAGTTAAGCATGGCATCCTTGAAAGGTAAGTGAATTCACAAGAGTAGAGGTAAGATCAACTTGACCCAAATTTGATATTGTAGAATTTTGATAAATTGAGTATATGTTGGCATTAGTAGCACATTAGGGGTTATGTATTGGTAGTGGTCATGAAGAAAAGTTGATGGTAGGGTTAATTGTAAAATTTATGGAAATCATAAAGGATAGATGAAGAAATGTGAACAAAGAGATTGAGTGTATTTGAAATGATAAAATGATGTTATAGAGTGTTTAATTGAGAATTTTTTCTTGTGTGATTCGTGGGGGAAATATGGAGCAAATTGGGTAGGAGAGGGTGAAGATTTAGGCCTGAAATTGGCCTTGCCGCGCAACGTAGAAAGCTCCACATCGCGATGCGATCTCGAAAATAACCCAGGACTGCTTCTGGTGTAAGTCGCGTCACAACGCGAAAGACTCGTGCATCGCGACGCTCACGGCAAAACTCAGGACACATTTCTGGCTGATTCGTGTCACGACGCGTGATCCAACAAAATGGCCCAAATTAGTTTCAAATCATCCTAGAGTCACCTGAACGTGTTAAGAGGTTACCCTCTAAGCCCGTATCAATTCGTATGCACTTATTATATCACGATATGAATACGATACCAATAGAGTGATAATGCTTACTTGAATAATCAAAATCTTAGCCTAATTCCAAGTTCGTTTCTTAGTTCAATTCTAATTCAGTTTATTCAATGTAGATCGTCGCAGGAACCAGAGTTTCACAGCAACAGAGTAATGTCATCCAGATTCCAACCAGTGAGTGGACATTTCTTCTTTTAAACTGACTTTTATTTTGTAATTTTTGTTTTTGACTTATATTTTTACGCTTTAGGGCGTTAGAAGATTTTCTTTATAGTTATTTCATGTGCAAAGTTATGTGTGAGAAAAGAAATATTATTCAGAAAACGTTTTGTACAGTTTGGGGATTCAAAACATGATTTTTATTTTTTTCGAGGCATGGGGCAAAAACCCACCTCAGTATACAACTTGTACAGACTTAGAGTTGAAGGACAGAGAACATGTGCACATGTAGAGGACTGGGGGTCGGCGATACGTAACACCCCTAGATCCTAGTTCAGGGCTAGGGGGACGACGATACGTAACGCCTCTAGACCCTAGTTTCAGAGCTTGGTGTGTAGCATAGATCCACACCGACAGTTCTATTTCTGTGGCTTGGGGGACGGCGATACGTAACGCCCCAAGACCACCAGTTTCAGGGATATGAGTGGCATGTTTTGGGGGACGGCGATACATAACGCCCCAAAGTCATGGTTTTGCATTCCTGGCTCCAGATAGGCGTATGGGGGGACGGCGATACGTAACGCCCTCATACGTCAAGTTTTTCAGATATAGTTAAGTATTCAGTCATCAGATTTTCAGAAAAAGAATTTTCAGGCATCAGATTTTCATAACAGTTTTCAAAGACCATATTTTAGAAACAGTTTTCAGAGAGCAGTTCTTAGAAAGATCAAGTTTTATAAAAGAGTTTCCAGATAAAGTTTTCATAAAAGAGTTTACTTATAGAGATATTTCTGGAACTTTGATTTTAGAACCAAATGCTTTTGTATCAATTTTCAGTTTTTCATCCACTTACTTAGATCATGCGACGATCTAAACCCATTCCCACCACCAGTTTTCTGTGGTTGCAGGTATTCTCGGAGGACGAGCTCAGGAGGACGGATACTGATGCAGTCACTAGGATTGGAGTCAGCCAGTACAAGTTTGATAGAGTGTGAGTCAGTTAGAGTCAAATAAAAGTTTTGTATTAGTCTTTGGCTTTGAGGCAGTCTTGGTAAAGTGTACTATTGAGTTTTTAATTTCAGATGATTGAGTTTGTGTGTATTGATTTTGAGTTGGGCTACAGTCCCACACATAATATAATTGGTTAAAGAAAAGAATATTAGTATATGTTTATGGTTAGAAAGTCAGAGGTTTATGGGGTTAGTACGGTCCATCCCCTGCCGGTAACATCTCCCAGATTGGGGATGTTACATAGATGGTATCAAGTATGACATAAGTTTCGTAGTATGAGTCGGATATTAAGGAATATGGAGAATATTATGCACCCACTAGCTAATTAGTAAATGATCAGCTTGATAATAGTGTCTTCATAGTTAAGACAAGTTGAAACCCTGAAGATACAGAATAGTTGCAATACAGTACGAGGTTTATAAGGAACCTATAAATCCAGTAACCTATGATAAGAACCCAAGTTTCGAGGACGAATCCTATTTAAGGGGGGAGAATTTGTAACGACCGGTAGTCTCTACTACTGATACGTTGTAGTACTATGGTTTTACGGGACGAAGATAACATAATATAAATTATGTTGGGGAACAAATACACTTATGGAATGACTTTGGGGATAATCAGTGAATTCCTCGAATCTCCGATACGAAACTGTATTATATTCTACTCCGAGCATCCCATAGTATTTGGTCCATAACGTTCTCATTCGAATTCCGATTTCTGTGAATTTTATATCACCGGAAAGGTGAGATCGAGATCTACAACTTCCATGTTAAATATTTTTCTAAATTCGGACCAAAATAGGTCAAAATTGTAAGTCAGAATTCGGATGAACAGTGACTTTGCACTCAAATGGAACAATCTCAAACTTTCTAACGCCTCAAGACCACCAGTTTAGGGACAGGTGTGGCATGCTTTGGGGGACGGCGATACGTAACGCCCCAAAGTCATGGTTTTACATTCCTGGCTCCAGATAGTCATATGGAGGGACGGCGATACGTAATGCCCTCTGATGAGCGAAAAATATATCAATATTTACCGCCCATTTTACTTAATATTTTGTTTAGTTTCTCAGGTTTAATGAACGTTTTGATGTGTTTTAGTTTATGTACAGATAAAATAATATTGGGACTCAACGAAATCATTTAGGACGAAATGTGGGTCAAATAAGGGCAAAAATTGGACTTGACATATTAAATTTGGAGATTGAAAACTTGAAACGGCGTTCTAACGAAGTGTAGTTTCGAAATTCTAATTTTGCGCAACTGTTGTATTTTGGGCATAAGTTTTTATTCTGATATCGGATTTAGCTTATTCAAGTTCCAGATTAAAGAAGACGCAAATATCTACAACTTTGAAGAATAAAATAATTTCGAATTCTGAAGATTTCATGACCAAAATTGATGAAATATCTGTAAGTGTGTTATATATAATTATTAAAGTCATTTTCAAAGCAAAAAAATAAATAAATAAATAAATAAATAAAAATAGTCAAGCTCGTTACATAGATGGAAGATATTGTATATAAATAAAAAATCAAAAAAATCAAAAATCAAGAAAAAAAAATCAAAAAATCAAAAAAAAAAAAAGTATTCCAATGCTTAAAAATTGTGTGAATTCTGATAAAACTTTAGGACAAAAATATTACTCTCTTCTCAACTACACTTGTGACTATTGTGGGCAAAATGAGTTGATTAATATTTTTTTGACTGTGTATATGGAGAATGATAAAAATAATCGGAGAATTTACTTATTCGGTAATTTAAAAAGAAACAAAACAACTATTAACTTGGATTAGAAGTTTCATCTATTTAGTCACTAACTTCTTTATTCTTTTTTCTCTTGTCTTTTTACTTTTGTGTGCATTAGTTTTATTATCTTTTTACTTTTGTAAGACGTTTGTGGGTATCGTTGCTGTAAACCCTCACGAGACTACAACTCGTCCACTAGGGACACCTAGGGCTTTAAAGGCTTGTTGCATACGCTAAATGCAACTGTGATCCCTACGAAAGTGGCTTAGTTTAATTTTAATTGTTTCTTGTATTTTATTTTGTTGTTTTGCTCAAGGACTAGCAAAATTTTAGGTTTGGGGGTGTGATGAGCGAAAAACATATCATTATTTACCGTCCATTTTACTTAATATTTTGTTTAGTTTCTCGGGTTTGATGAACGTTTTGATGTGTTTTAGTTTATTTTGCATATAAAATAATATTGGGACTTAGTGAAATCATTTAGGACGAAATGTGGCTCAAATAAGGGCAAAAATTGGACTTGACATTTTAATTTTGGAGATTGGAAACTTAAAAGGGCGTTCTAACGAAGTGCAGTTTCGGAAATTCTAATTTTGCGCAACTGTCGTATTTTGGGCATAACCTTTTACTCTGATATCGGATTGAGCTGATTCAAGTTCCAAATTAAAGAAAACGCAAAGATCTACAACCTTTAAGAACAAAATAATTTCGAATTCTGAAGATGTCATGACCAAAATTGATGAAACATCCGGAAGTGTGTTATGTATAATTATTAAAGTCATTTTCAAATCAAAAAAATAAATAAATAAATAAATAAATAAATAAATAATCAAGCTCTCACCAAACATGATAGCAATTAATAATGGATTTGGTGGAGTAATTAGTAGAGCAATTAATAATGGATTTGGTGGAGCATTTAATAATGGATTTGGTGGAGGCAAAATTTTGCCTATAAATACCAAGCCATTTAATTTGTAAATTCATACTTTCTTCTAAAGAATTCCTTAAGAATACTAAGAAGATTGTATCTTGTTTGTTTATTTACAGCTTTCAGTAATTAATTTCAGCTTTCACACTTTCTTTTCTTTACTTTTCAGTCTTTATTGTCCGCAATTTACTTTTACGCACAAGACTTTCCTTTCTTTACTTTTAAGTTTTTTACTTTTTACGCAATGAGGAGGTAACTCCCATTTGCTGGGGTAAAAGGTAAAGATTTTATTATTGCTATTTAGATTAATCTCCCTTAATTATAATATAATAACTATTTAAAACCTTACTTAACGAGGATACCGCCGTATTGGTCGATTGGTAATTAATTATAAATTGGTTTAAACCTGACTAAGCATGGATACCGTCTGGTTGGTCGGTTGGTAATTAATTATTAATTTAAATTAATCAGGATACCGCATATATGGCTGGTTGGTAATTATCACGCAAAGTTAATAAATTATATTAAGAGAGATATCTAAAATAGTAGTAATAAAAGTGGATCTTCTAACCCCAGTATTTTCTTTTATTATACTTTTATTTAATTTACTTTTCAGCAATTTACTTTCAGTAATTTACTTTTCAACAATTTACCTTTCAGCAATTTACTTTTCAGCAATTTACTTTTCAGTATTTAATTTCCAGTAATTTACTTTATGTCTTTTATTTTATTTTAGTTTTTACCAGCCCTAGTTATGTGTCGTAACTAAGTTAGTTATCTGGGGTTGTGATGAAGTCCAATATCATCGGTTTATAAGGGGTTATTTTATGGTTTGGGTAATATAAATGTTTATTTATTGAGACTTAGTCTTAATGCTTTTTATTAACTTGCCATTAATAAAATTGAACTGGTAAACTTAAAATGAACATGGAAAATAGATTTTAGGTTAAAGACCTTAGACTCAATAGCCCACGATCTTCCTTGAGGATATATAACCCTTTAATAGATTTCCTTCAGGATAGGAATATACCTGTCGGGCGGGGGTAGCCATAATTGGAACTTAATCTTAATGAATTCAGATAACTTAATTGACATAGGAATATGATTAATTGGGTTACACTGGGTATTTGTATCTAACCTTCGAAAGAGGCTTTTACATAATTTCGTGTTCCAGGTTAATAAATCGATATAATACACAACCATAAGATAACCACTTCATCTTTAAAAATGATATTGGAAAGATTCACAACCCTGGATATTTTTATAAAATTGAATTTTCCTAAATCTACTTTCAAGAAATTTCATTTACTTGTTTTAAGTTTAAAGTCACCATCCAATCAAATAACCAATCCATTTGATACTCGTAAAAATTTGACTTCATAAATTAATAGCAAAAGGTTTTAAGTCCTCGTGGGATCGATACTTTTTATACTACATGAACGATACATAAGCTTGTGTTATACGCGTGTGATTACGTCGGTCACCCTCATACATCAAGTTTTTCAGATATAGTTCAGTATTCAGTCATCAGATTTTCAAAAAAAGAATTTTCAGGTATCAGATTTTCAAAATCAGTTTTCAAAGACCAGATTTTAGAAACAGTTTTCAGATAGCAGTTTTCAGAAAGATCAAGTTTTATAAGAGAGTTTCCAGATAAAGTTTTCAGAAAAGAGTTTACATATAGAGATATTTCTGGAACTTTGATTTTAGAACCAAATGCTTTTGTATTCGTTTTCAGTTTTTCGTCCACTCACTTAGATCGTGCGACAATCTAAACCCCCTCCCACCACCATTTTTCTGTGGTTGCAGGTATTCTTAGAGGACGAGCTCATATGGACGGATACTGATGTAGTCACTAGGGTTGTAGTCCACCAGTACAAGTCTGATAGAGTGTGAGTCAGTTAGAGTCAAATAAAAATTTTGTATTAGTCTTTGGCTTTGAGGCAGTCTTGGTAAAGTGTACTATTGAGTTTTTAATTTCAGATTAGTGAGTTTGTGTGTATTGATTTTGAGTTGGGCTACGGTCCCACACATAATATAATTGGTTAAATAAAAGAATATTAGTATATGTTTATGGTTAGAAAATCAGAGGTTTATGGGGTTAGTACAGTCTATCCTCTACCGGTAACATCTCCCAGATCGGGGATGTTACAGCAAGAATTTTAAAAATTGGATTTGCATGAATGAAAGAGAAGTGAGCTATGACTTTTGAACTGATATGCGTGAAAGTGTATAAGTCACGAATATTAAGTTAATGTAAGATTATCGGAATGGAAGAAAGTTTGTTTTGACATGATGGAAGGTTGTTTGACTTATCGATTGGAGGATATTCCAAAGATGAGCATTCGTAATAAAGTTTAAGTATATGACTTCATATTATTTTATGATTGAAATGGCTTTTATGTAAATGACTTATTCTGTGATATTCCGATTGATGCATTGTGTGATTTCAATGTTTGGCTAATAGATTGGCATATATGTGAATATGTAAATATGAGAATACATGGGTAAAATATAAAGGATAACAAAAAAACCTTATAATTCTAAACTTGTTATAACTTGATAATTCTGAAAAACTTCTAATGTGATTGACTTATATGTTCTGTTTGTAGTACTAGCATGGTTACTTATTAAGTTTTATAACTCACACCAAATCAGTTTGCTAATTTTGCAGGTTGGCTTCCAGATTGGTCAACCACGATGCTTTGGAAGCCATGTCCGACACGCGGATCACTCAAGTTGCAGTCACCCTCACTAGTGTCATTGGAGAAGACTTAGAGGTTTATGAATATTTGATTATTATATTGTTTGTCGTGCTGAGCACGCTGATTTGTATTTATTAAGTAAAAATTTTGATTTGTATATGATGTTGTGGGAACAGAGCCCTTGAGTGTTGCTAGATGATATAGGCATAGAGCCCTTAAGTGTTGATTTTGATGTTTTTTTTGTGTGGACTTGAGGTCCTTTTGTTTGTTTGATGTTTTTCTTAGATTCCTTTTTTATATTGGATTGTGATTCAGGTTGTCCAGTTTTATGATACATCATGTCCGATTTTCTGTAAATTTGGAGGCTGATGGAGATGGGTTAATCATGTCTTCTGCCGATAGCATCCTACCCTAGCGGGGTATTACAATTTTTATTTTTTATTTTTTGTCTTTTACTTTTGTCTTTGTTTTCTTTTATATATTTATATAAAATAAATGTGTAGTTTAATATATCATAAGCTCATTTTGTCGCCAATCTAAACACGATGAATGTATTCCAAGTCCGATTCGACTCTAGCTGTCACGCTCTTTTCGGTTTCTTAGTCTTGAAATTCATATTTCATATCCATTTTCCAATTGAGCATCTGAAGCAGTATTTTACCTCACAAGAAATAAAATAACAATAAAAATATATAAAACATAAATTTAATTATTATTTCACAAATATGCTAAATTAAGGGGATTAATGAAAATATAAATGTAAAATGATTAATTTCTCTTTTATTAAATGTACACTTTTTAATGTTCATCACATCCTTCAACCAGATTATTATGTCTCTAGTCATTTAAGCGAAAACAAAAAAAGAATTTTTTTTTATCCAAGTTAGTAATTTTTTTTTATTTCTAAATTATCAAATAAGCAAATCATCATGTACTTTTTTATCCTTCTTCCATAAACATATAAGATAAAGTAATAAAATAACCCGGTAAGTCCGAAGTCGATCCACATGGAATAGATTTAGTAAAATTAAATAACAATTCGAGTAAAAATAAAAAGGCTGAATTGATTGAAGTGATGAACAATTTTTAAATTGGAATGCAACAATAAATTAATATACTGGGGTCTAGGGAATCTACTATTGATATTTCAAATATAGATAAATCTTAATTATTTTTTTAATATATAAATTGCCATTATTACCCAGTTAGTTTATTTTAGGATTTAATTATGTCAAAATATATAAAACCATCTATAAAGGTGGTGATAAGGTTTGTCTATAACTAGTCCAAATAGGTACTAAATTATGCCAAAACATATAAAACCATCCATAAATATAGTGATACAGTTTTGTCGATAATTAGTCCAGATTTAAATTACTCTCTCATATAATATGAGGTAAAGTATTATTTGTGCTAACCAAGATGAGATTGTTTACAGCGAATCAAAACACCCACAAATATAATAGGAGATTAAATATTAGTGTTCATATTACAATTTATATATTATAACATAAATACGATTAATTTATATTCTCATATTTAGAGTTTCACCCTTCACCTCAGCAGAATGCAATTAGCTACTCATGATTTAAATAAAAATATGTATATTTTTATTAATAATAAAAAAAAAGAAATTACAACAAGGACTAAAAAAACACGCAAGAGGTGAAACTTCACAAATTCTCAGAGAGAGAACTATAAAATGAACTGTTGAATGAGGTGTTGAGCTTCTCTATTTATAGAGGTACACGGCACCTCACTTTGCCAATTGCAAAACTTTGAAAATTTATAAATTTTTCCAATTTACTAAATGATGGAAAGAAAGTGCTAATCCACTTTCGGTGGATTGACATTTTCTCCTTATATATTTTTTTAATTTTTAATTTTTTTCTTTTATTTTTTTTTCTTTTATATATTTATATAAAATACATGATAAGCTCATTTTGTTGTCAATCTAAACATAGTGAATATTTTCCAAGTTCAATTTTAATCTAGCTGTCACGCTCTTTTGGGTTTCTCGGTCTTGGAATTTAGATTTCATATCCATTTTTCTTATTGAGCATCTGAAGTAGTATTTTACCTACACAAGAAATAAAAATTACAATAAAAATATATAAAATATAAATTTAATTATTATTTCACAAATATGCTAAATTAAGGGGATTAATGAAATTACAAGTGTAAATAATTAATTTTTCTTTTATTGAATGTATATTTTTTGGCCGAACCTCACCCCTTCTCCATTCTCTAAATTTGCAATATCACACAAGTTAGATCAACTACAAGTATTCAAATCATCATAAATTTAACATTCTAGCATCATTACAACATCAAATCTCATAAACCCTAACTTAGCTCAATATCTAGGATTTCCATAACTTAGGCATTTAAAAATATAACCAATTTCCTAAACCATAATATAGCTTAATGTAATCACAGGCATGCTAACAACATCAATCTAACATCATATCGTCAAAACTTCACAATTCAAGATTTGGGTCAAGAATTATTCACCTTAAATCAAGTTGTTCTCTTCACCAATTGAATTCCCAAAAATTGATTTTTTCTTCCTAAGCTTTTTTAGGTAGGATTGTTTTTTATTCTTTTTGAAATTGGTTGAGAACATGAAAAATCTCTTAGTTGTTTAGGTTCGACCAAGGGGAAATATGGAGACTTATAAGATTTGTTTCATTTACTTATTATTGTGTTTTGAATGAAGTGGAATTTTCTAGAAATATAGGTGTTTGGCCGAAATTGGGCTCAAATTTGGGCTAAATTTGCTTTAATTTTTACTTGAGCGCTAAAATGCAAAATATGGTCCATTGGCTCGCTAAAATGTCTTCTCAAAATATCTTCACAGATTATGATCATTCATTCCTGACCCATGTATTTTCTTGAATCAAGTGGAGATTTGTAGAGATTTATACTTAAAACACTGATGTTGGCTACTGATTTGGGTAGTTTGTTGATCAATTTGATGTAATTGCTCGAGTGGCTACTGTGTTTGTTGCTGTGTCTGCATTTCATAAATTTCCTAAAATACCCCCTCCCCTTTGTCAAAAATTTCATTCCCCATAAACCAAATATATATATTATTAATTAAATTTTTTATTTTTTATTTTTTAAAATTATATTTTTTGCTATATATATATATATTCTTTTTTATTTGTTTAATAAATATTACAAATTTCATATATATTGTTATTTATTTTGTGTTTATTTAGTCATTTAATTTTTGTGATTCTTTTTTAATTTATTTAACACTACTTATGTATTATAAAAATATTTTCATGTATATTAGAAAAATATATATTTAAAAAATAGTACAAATAACAACATAAAAGATACACTTAAAAATATAAAAACATAAATTATAATATATGTTCTCTCCAAAGTCTCCTCTTAGCGCACTTGGTTATATACCCAATATTTCGTACTATAATTGATTACGAATCCTATAACGAGTGGCTCATTCTTTAATCAACACTACTTTTAATAAAGTAATTTAAAAAAAAAAAAGTAAAAGTAGATATGGATAGTGATTTATGAAAATAAATAAGACAAATAACTTTTAAATAAATATATTAGATTTATTAAACAAATAGACTATTAAAAAAATATTTTATAAATTAATTATATTTTCTTATACATAAGTAGTATTAATTAAATGAAAAATGAATCAAAAAAATTAAATAAATAAATAAGAAATTTGTAATATTTATTAACAAAAATCAAAAAATTATAAAATAAAAAAATATAATTAATAAAATAGTAAAGGGAGTTATAATTAGTATATATTTATTATTAAATTAATATATAAATATAGAATTATTGGCAAAAGACTTATAATAATTGGGAGAGTAATTTTTGACAAAGGGAGTGGTATTTTCGGAATTGCGTAAGGGGGAGAAGGGGGAGAGTAATTTATGCTATAAATTATGTTTGGAATGTTTGTTGTGGGTGTGTCTTTAAGTGTAAATTTATCATTGTTAATCATAAAACAAATGAAATTCTATCATATCATCACAAAAATTGCAAACTTCCCAAAATACCCATTCTTCATCAAACTTGCCCGTTGCTATCCTCTCGATATCATCAAAGAGTTTTGTCAACTACTAGTCTATACTCTATACAAAGCCTAAGAGTCAACAAGTGTTTCAGAAAGCAATATTTCTTAATAATATTAAATCTGTGGGATTCAATTCATATCATCACAATCACAGCACTTTCAATACCTCCCACACACTCACCTCTTCGCTGGTTCTCTTTCCCTTCCTTTCCTCTTCTCGATGATTTTCTCTTCACTTCAATGGAAAATATGAGCAAACGCAGTTGCAAGCAACCCAAAACATCACTCTTTGAGTCTGAAGGTAAATTTTCTTTTTACCCTTTATGTGTTTGCTCTTATGGAGCATATAGGAAGTAATTTTCTCTCCTTTTTTGCTCGTTTATGTATCTTCTGAATTTCATATATTTGTTTTCTGCGTTTGGCAGAGGTTAGTAGTATTGAATGGGAATTCATTGACATGACAGAACCAGAAGAAGACCTCATTTACAGAATGCACAGACTCATTGGAGACAGGTGCCTATACTATACCATCATTTATTAGTAATTAAAACATTATATACTTTGATCATATGTTAATTAAAACTAGTACAAGTGCTACTTAATTATTTGGGTATTTTTTCATTGATTTTTTGAACCATGCTGTTCCAAGTATAATGGATAATTTTTTTAAATAAAAAAAAAAAAAACAAGAAATAGTGAAATTTCATTTCATCCCACCAGAACAGGCGTTAACTATAAACGCCTAGACACTCTAATATGGGCCCCAAAATTTTTTTGTTATATATCCATATAATTAATAGTTTTCATATTATAATATTATATTATAAGACTTGAGACTTGACACTTGTAATAAATGCTTTGACTTTTGCTTTAAACTGTGATAGCAACCTATGAGGGAATAAATTTTATAATATCCTTTAATTAATGAGTGATATGTATCTTAATTAATTTTAACTTTTTGATTTGATTTAATATTTTCAAAATTACTAAA
The DNA here is from genome assembly GCA_019454045.1 of Zanthoxylum bungeanum. NCBI lineage: Eukaryota > Viridiplantae > Streptophyta > Magnoliopsida > Sapindales > Rutaceae > Zanthoxylum > Zanthoxylum bungeanum. Next base: position 175,467 of record SKCR01035171.1, read on the forward strand.
ATACGTGTCATATTAAAAGATATTATAATAACCGTTCCATATAAATTTTTAGAAATTACCAGAACATGATATGTTTGAGATTTTTTTTTCTAATGCTATTCTTGATTTCTTATCTATCCGTTTGAATTTGTGGGTTAAACAGTTTTTTTAACGTGGTATTAAAGCCAAATTTCCCGTTTACGATTCCTTCAATAAATTGTATTTATAATTACCATTTTTTTTGTTCATTTTCGGGCTGAAACTTGTCTTTAATATTATTGTTGAGACTCAACTTTTAGAAGAAGCTTTTCGGTTAAAAAAATAAATAAATTAACACGCCGAAACAATGATTTCTTTTTTGGCCATCAATTTTTAAGATATTCTTCAAGAACATTAAAGTAATTTCCTTTTTTGTAAAAATATTATTGTATCAATAACATAATGCTAAATATGAAAATTCTAAAACAATGGTAAAATGGAGTTTGCAGATGGGATCTGATAGCTGGTAGGATTCCAGGAAGAAAAGCAGAAGAGATAGAGAGATTTTGGATAATGAAAAACAATGAAGAGTATGCTGAAAGAAGAAAGCTGATTAATAACAAAAATGAAATCTAAAATCTCTTGTCATAATTGATTGTTAATGCTTCATGAATTTTCTTAATTACTTTCTTTTGCTTTGTTTTGTTCTTTTTTGGCCTCCACTCCTGTATATAAGTATCCTATGTAATTGGCTACAAACACACTCAAACAAACAATCTCTACATCCAAGAGGAGGTGAACTGGATTATGACCTAATATTGTAGAAATATAAATCTTTTTGATTTTACGTTACTTAGTTAGTAAGTTTACCAATTAAGCTTATCAATCAATTTCTCAAGAACAATATATCGTCTAAATGCAAGTTTCTAATTAATATGCAAATATAAAAATAAACTTGCGATAATTAAAAGTTAAAAAATAGAGAAAACCAATGATTTATAGTGGTTCGGCTAACTCTTTGTCTCGTCCTCTCCTCCAAGCCACGCTTGAAGATTTCCACTAAATTGAATCTACAACTTACACCGAGTTTTCTTTGGCTCACTCGCAATCAAGAGTTCTGTCCCTTAGGTTCACTCCAAACCTTTATACAAGAGTTTTATCTCTAGGTTCACTCTTAAATCATTACAATGAGTTTTGTCTCGAAGCTTACTTACAACCTTTATACAAATTATCGTTTTGAGTATACATACTCAACAAGGGATTTAACTACCACAAATGTTTGAAATATGAAGATCAATACCCACTTGGGCACTCACAAAGATAATGAAGATTAAGAATGCGAGTTTGACCGGCGTTTTCACACGCGTATAACGCAAGCGCACGTATCGTTCAAGTAGTATAAAAGTATCGATCCCACGAGGACTTAAAACCTTTTGTTATTAATTTATGAAGTCAAATTTTTACGAGTATCTAATAGATTGGTTATTTGATTGGATTGTGACTTTAAACTTAAAACAAGTAAATAAAATTGCTTGAAAGTAGATTTAGGAAAATTCAATTTTATAAAACTATCCAGGGTTGTGAATCTTTCCAATATCATTTTTAAAGATGAAGGTTATCTTACGGTTGTGTAATATATCGATTTATTAACCTGGAACACGAAATTATGTAAAAGCCTATTCTGATGGTCAGATACAAATACCCAGTGTAACCGAATTAATCATATTCCTATGTCAATTAATTTATCTGAATTCATTAAGATTAAGTTCCAATTATGGTTACCCCGCCCGACAGGTATATTCATATCCTGTAAGGAAATCTATTAAAGGGTTATCTATCCTCAATGAAGATCGTTTGCTATTAAGTCTAAGGTCTTAAACCTAAAATCTCTTTTCCAAGTTCATTTTAAGTTTACCAATTCAATTTTATTAATGGACAGTTAATAAAAAGTATTAGGATTAAGACTCAATAAATAAACATTTATATTACCCAAACTATAATTTAACCCCTTATAAACCGGTGATATTGGATTTCATCACAACCCTAAATAACTGGCTTAGTTACGACACATATTTACGGGTAGTAAAAACTTAAATAAAAGAAAAGACATAAAGTAAATGTTAGAAATTAAATTATTGGAAAGTAAATTGCTGAAAAGTAAATTGTTGAAAAGTAAATAAAGTAAAAGTACAATAAAAGAAAATGCTGGGGGTTAGAGGATCCACTTTTATTACTACTATTTTAGATATCTCCTTTAATATAATATATTAACTTTGCATGATAATTACCAACCAGCCATATATGCGGTATCCTGATTAAGTCAAATTAATAATTAATTAATAACCGACCAACTAGGCGGTATCCATGCTTAGTCAGGTTAAAACCAATTTATAATTAATTACCAACCGACCAATATGGCGGTATCCTCATTAAGTCAGGTTTATTATATTATAATTAAGGGAGATTAATCTAAATAGCAATAATAAAAGCTTTAACTTTTACCCCAGCAATGAGGAGTTACCTCCTCATTGCGTAAAAGTAAATTGCGGAAAGAAAATACTTAAAAGTAAAGAAAAAAAAGTGTGAAAGTGAAAATTAATTATTGAAAGCTGTAAATAAACAAGCAAGATACAATCTTCTTAGTTATTCTTAAGGAATTTCAAAGAAGAAAGTATGAATGTACAAATGAAATGGTTTGGTATTTATAGGTAAAATTTTGCCTCCACCAAATCCATTATTAAATTCTCCACCAAACCCATTATTAATTGCTATCATGTTTGGTGGACGCTTGACTATTTTATTTTTATTTATTTATTATTTATTACTTTGAAAATGACTTTAATAATTACACATAACACATTTACGGATGTGTCATCAATTTCGGTCATGAAATCTTCAGAATTCGAAATTATTTTATTCTTCAAAGTTGTAGATCTTTGAGTCTTCTTTAATCTGGAACTTGAATCAGCTCAATCCGATATCGGAGTAAAACATTATGCCCAAAATACGACAGTTGCGCAAAATTAGAATTTCCGAAACTGCACTTAGTTAGAACACCTTTTCAAGTTTCCAATCTCTAAAATTAATATGTCAAGTCCAATATTTACCCTTATTTAACCCATATTTCGTCCTAAATGATTTTATTGAGTCTCAATATTATTTTATCTGTAAAATAAACTAAAACAGATCAAAACGTTCATCAAACCCGAGAAACTAAGCAAAATATTAAGTAAAATGGCGGTAAATATTGATATATTTTCTGCTCATCACACCCTAAAACCTAACATTTTGATAGTCTTCGAGCAAAACAATAAAATAAAATACAAGAAACAATTAAAATTAAACTGAACCACTTTCGTAGGGATCACGGTTGCATTTAACATATGCAACAAGCCTTTAAACCCCTAGGTGTCCCTAGTGGACGAGTTGTAGTCTCGTGAGGGCTTACAGCAACGATACCCACAAACGTTTTACAAAAGTAAAAGGATAATAAAACTAATGCACACAAAAGCAAAAAGATAAGAGAAAAAGAAAATAAAGAAGTTAGTGACTAAACAGATGAAACTTCTAATCCAAGTCAATAATTGTTATTTTTCTTTTTAAATTACCGAATAAGTAAATTCTCCGATTATTTTTTACCATTCTTCATATACACAGCCAACAAAATATTAATCAACTCATTTTGCCCACAATAGTCACAAGTGTAGTTGAGAAGAGAGTATATTTTTGTCCTAAAGTTATAACAAAATTCACACCTTTTTTTAAAGCAATGAAATAATTTTTCTGTTTTTTTTATATTATTTATATACAATATCTTTCATCTATGTAACGAGATTTGGGCCGGTGGCTCCCAAACCAGTTGGCTTTAGAACACCAGGTGTTAAGATACCCATACAGACTTAATTACTCAGACTTCAGATATATATATATATATATATATATATATATATATATTGCAACATCTTTGATCCATATAGCGAGCTTTGGGTCAGTGACTCCCAAACCAGTTGGTTTTAGGGCATTAGGTGTTAAAACACCCTTACAGACTTAATAACTCGGATCTTAGATTTTTTTTTTACTCCATCGCTTTTTATAGATGCTTCCTCCAATTAAACTAGAGTACTGAATATTACAAACTTTTCAATTACAGCTCATGTCTGTATGTTACCATGTATGCTGATAATACATGTCAACTGAGCATATGAAGATTCATTTTAGTCAGTTTTATGAAGAATTCACAAATTAAATAATTCAAAATGAAATAAATAAAAATTAACTTGTTTTGAAATAGGTTGAGATACGTCTCAGGAATGGAAATTTCTTACACATCTATCTCACACCAATTTCACCTGATTAATCAAATAAAAACAAAAAAAATACAAAAAAAAAAATTTTGATTTTGTAAAATTTTACATTTTTTTTGGTTTTTTCGAAAAATTTTGACTAAAAATAAACAAGAAAATAACAAGATACTAGTCAAATATTCCCCACCCCCAAACCTAAATGAGACATTGTCCCCATGTCTTAAAAAGTATAAGCTGAGTTTAGAAGATAGTACATGGTTAGCTGAATTTCTACATCTAAATGAAAATTAAAGATTAAGATCCAGATTTATCCAACGCTTCTTACCACGATCATCATCAGACCATTTTATCTTGGAAATGATAAGGTCAATTTGTGGTTCAAACGCTAAGATTTGATCAATTAAATCTGGGGCAGTTCTGGCAGTGAAAAGAAGTTCTTTTAAAAGTTTTGACACGAACCCATTTCTCCGGGCATCATCAAGAAATACACAAAGAAAATCATAAAATCCATTAGTGTTGAACAGTCCAATCGGTTTCTGGTGTATGTTCAAGTTCGCCCAAGATAATACTGTGAAAATCTCCTCCATTGTGCCCAAGCCACTTGGCAAAGCAATAAAAGCATCAGCGCGGTTAATCATCTCCACCAGTCGTTCAGACATACCTGACATAATTAGTTCTTCTCCGTTTGATGGACCAATAGGATTCGCCTCTGCCAACGGTTTTGGGATGATTCCCAGGACTTGACTGCCTCATTCCTGTGCGGCATTTGAAACGATCCTCATTAGTATAAGATTGCCACCGTCATATACCAAGTGCATATTCCTTTAATCTAAGACTCGACCCAATTCATGTGCTGCTTCTATGTATTGTGGCTTAGTACCAACACTAGTACCGCAAAACACACAGTTGTTTTTAACTCTTCTTTTTGAAGTAGGTTCCATTTTTATGTATTTTTTTCTCAGCTCTGGATTCCTTCAAAAGTGCAATGATGAGTTGAATTTATAGAACCAGAAAAAGAGTGAGTAATAATAACACTAGTATCTTCCAAAGGACAATTAGTAGCAAAACAATAAAAGAAATCGTGAAAGGTCAAAAAGTCTGGATCCTGTCGGAGAAAATAAAAGAAAATAACAAAACAAATTATAAGTATTAGGAAAAGACAAAGAGATATTATATTTACAAGAAAGTAACAACTTGAATGACGTCTATACATCAGGGACAAGCTTCCCATCCAATTTTCTTATAAATGGGCAAACAGGGTCTTTTTGAGTCAGATTCACGAGACTATACTGTTGTCTTTCTTTACGGAATTGTGCATATAACATGTGAATTGCATGATGCACATATCCACTGGGATGCATCTCAAGAGTCTTAGATATATCATCCAAAGACTCCTTACTCAAGCCATCCCTAATGAATTTAATTTTATCTTCACGGTTATCAGACACCATTTCCAAAGAACGACAACGAGTATTACATGTCATATGAGCACATTTATAACAAACACACATTCTTTTAGCTCTTCTCTTTTTAGCATATGTGCTTCTTCCTAAACCAGACAGATGTGAAATAAAAGAGTCAGAAGACTCACCTGCCAATCAGACCTGTGCTTTAATAATCCAACGAATGTCAGTAGGAACACCTTTGATCATCAGAAGTCTCATCCGTTCCAAGCGAGCTTTGTAAACTTTCATCAAAGATTTTTTGAGGGAGATAAGGAAATTGCTTGTGAAGATTTGCGAGAACTTCTTCCATCCGGAAATGACTTAACCTGCAAAAACTAAACACACAAAATTAAATCACACTAAATCATAATATATACACAAATTGCATGGGTTGCCTCCCAGCTAACGTTAAGTTTAACGTCGTCAGCTAGACGTGACTGCCTGAACGTTAGGCTGGATCTAAAAGTGTGACACTTTCTTTTTGTCGCTCAAATGATTCTCCCCAGTAGTGCTTGACACGCTGGCTGTTAACCTTAAATGTGTTGTTGGACTTGGGGTTGTACAATTCAACAACTCCATATGGTAAAACCTGAGTAATTTCAAATGGGCCTGACCACCTTGATTTCAGCTTTCCAGGGAAAAGTTTCAACCTTGAATCATATAACAACACATGCTGCCCTGGTTTCAATTGTATGCGTACTATTTTTCGGTCATGCAATTTCTTGGTCTTCTCTTTGTATAATCTGGCATTTTTCATAAGCCTGTAGGCAAAATTCCTCCAACTCAATGAGTTGGTGAAGTCTTTTTTCTCATGTAGCTTATGGATCAAGATTCAACTTCTTCAGTGCCTAGTACGCCTTGTGTTCAAGCTCAACTGGCAGATGGCATGCTTTCCCGAACACCATTTGTTATGGGGACATACCAATGGGTGTCTTGTAAGCTGTCCGGTAGGCCCATAATGCGTCATCCAATTTTTTAGACCAGTCTTTCCTTGTTGATCCAACGGTTCTCTCCAAGATTCTTTTGATCTCCCTGTTTGAAACTTCAACTTGCCCGTTTGACTGTGGATGGTAAGCTGTGGCAACTTTATGAGTAACTCCGTATTTGGATAGGAGTGCATCGGAGTATCTATTGCAGAAATGTGTGCCACCATCACTGATAATCGCCCGAGGTGTTCCGAAGCGAGTGAAAACATTCTTTTTAAGGAACTTGATCACCACATTTGAATCATTGGATGGCAGTGTAATTGCTTCAACCCATTTGGAGACGTAATCTAAGGCAACCAGTATGTACATGTTTCCAAATGATGGAACAAATGGTCCCATAAAATCAATACCACACACATCGAATATCTCCACTTCCAGAATGTTTTGCAACGGTCCTTCATTTCTCCTTGAAATATTCCCAATTCTCTGGCACCTGTCACATTGAAGAGCAAATAGATAAACATCTTTAAAAAGTGGGCCAGAACAAACCTGATTGTAGGACTTTGGCTGCAGTTTTATTCCCGCTGAAGTGTCTGCCATGCGGTGATGAATGACAATGCTGCAAGACACCGTTGACCTCGTCATGTGGAACACACCGTCTCAGTAATTGATCAACATAACGTTTGAACATGTAAGGCTCATCCCAGACATAATGTTTGACTTATTTGAAGAATTTCTTCCGTTGTTGAGTTGTCCATTCCAACGGCCATTTTCCTGATACTATGTAGTTGACATAGTCAGCATACCAAGGAACATAATGTTGTTTTATGGCAAACAGTTGTTCATCTGGAAAAGTTTCTTTGATTGTCAGTTCTTTACCAGCTGTTTCTCCATTCTCGAGCCTCGATAAGTGATCTGCCACTTGGTTTTCAGTTCCTTTCCTGTCTCGGATCTCCATGTCAAATTCTTGCAGAAGAAGTATCCAACGGATCAATATGGGTTTGGCATCTTTCTTCGCGATCAGGTATTTAATTGTTGAATGATCTGTGTAGACCACAACTTTGGGACCCATCAGATATGAGCGAAATTTGTCAAAAGCGAACGCAACTGCAAGCAACTTCTTTTCAGTGGTTGTGTAGTTGAGTTGAGCTTCATTCAGAGTTCTGCTGGAGTAGTAAATGTTATGGAAAATCTTTGCATTGCGTTGTTCCAAAACTACTCATACAGTAAAATCACTAGCATCATACATCACCTCAAATGGAAGGGTCCAGTCTGGTGCGACAATGATGAGGGCATTGTGATGGCACAATAAGACCTATAATCCCTCTTCTAAATTGGGAACCTCATCGAGTCAGGTTCAATCAGAAGTCTTTTCCCTATATCTTCATCTCTATCTGTGATAAATACCTATTTAGGGCTGTATATACGTCCCCTACTACATTAGCATCTTTGATCAGATGCTTCAGTATTGGAGCCGATTTTCTCAAGATTTTATGCCTGAACTTCTATCGGCTCGATCTTGGCCCTCTCAATTCACCTCGACCCTTATGACGGTTCTCATACATCGAATCCTTCTTCCCCCGAGTTGTACCTCATCAGGCTGTCTTCTCTTCCTCCACCGACACAAACCTCTTTTAATGTTCTAGAGTTGTTTGGTAATCCCAAATATCTGGACTCCAGAGGTGGGACCACAACTCACTAGATGTGGCACTGGCCACGTCAGTGCCACGTCTATCGTCCTTGCTCTATGAGGATTTCTCCTTCTAACCTTTGGATCTCCTTCTAAATCAAGTGTTTGTTGGAGTTGTACCTTGAAGTGCCAATCCGAATAATATATTGTACATTATATATTATTATTTATTCATAAAATAACTATTTTTTTCATTTCAATCTTGTTAATGGTAATGTCATTGTGTATATTAGATTGATATATAAATATGCTCAGAATGACATCAACCTTAGAATAGTCATGAAATAATATTGGACACTGGGTGGTTTAGACATTGGGATAGTATTACTACTATAAACTATTCTTAAAGCAAAGTATTTCCAGTCGTTGGTTTTAGAATACGGTCCAATTCCTATAACCTAGATGACTAGCATATGTCATATATTGGAATTGGAGTTCCAATGGAACATGTGATTCCTAATAGTTGGAAGTACACACCACCGTCAATAGAAATCTCCTCGAGTTGAGTAGTATATGTAATCCTTTGACTATATGATAACATTGACTTTGTGTGTCATCCTCCACAATTTGATGCCATATATGTCAGAGACCTTTCATGGTCTGACCGCTAGATGTGCGTTGGGTGTAGACTGATGCACTTGTTAATTAAGTGCGTATCAAGATAGGATTTATCGACCCGTATGTGAACCATAAGGGGTTTAGGTATCCATGTGAGTAAGTCACAATTTTTAAGACTTTGGCCAAAACTGATCACCTTGGGTGGATCACATATATCAGAAATGGTGTTCTAATTACTTGTAAATAATCGTGGACATGTCGACATGAGATGTGCGCTTCGGAAACTTGACTGTGTTATCTATGTTTCCTAAACGCAACTCGGATATTCTACGACGTAGGGATTGTTAAACATATGTGATGACCTCGACTTGTATAGTTCAGAAAGGTCGTTCGTGTTCTTCGTAAATTTAGAGGTGGCCGAATTGAGTACATATAAGCTAGGCTTATATGAGGAACATGTCTGAACTTAGAGAGTCTCACAATATGAAATGTACTCGTTGAGCACTTAGGCAGCCGATAATTTTTTATAATAAATAATATTTGATATTATAATTATTAACTAAAATAAATAAGTGTTATTGGATAACATTAATTATTTACTTTGACCTAATTGGATTAATTAGATTAATCCAAAACCACATAAGGGCTTTGTTGTAATTTCATAAATATCTCTACCATTGGAGGATATTTTGGTAATTACAAATATGTAATGATAGGTGTATTTGGCTTGATTTAATTGGATTAAATCAAAGTGGTAGACATTCAACTAATCCATTGATTAAACTTTATCTTTATTTAATTGGATTAAATCAAAGTGGTAAACAAAGGTGATTAGTCACACCTAATTATACATATTTGGACAAATTGGATTAAGCCCACATAAAAGTTTATTAGAACTTTTATTAATTAAAAATTTCATAAGTTTTGCTATAAAAGGCAAGCTTGAGCAAGTTTTTAACCAATGCAAAACAATTTAAAACAAGTATTAAGTAAAAGAAAGAAATATTAGCCTAAGTAAAGTTTTTGTGGGAGAAGCTTTGGAAGTTCTCTACAACAACAAGGAGAAGAAGATTGGATCTTCGAATCAATTTTGCTAGATTTGGAAGTTCTCTACAACAACAAGGAGAAGAAGATTGGATCTGTGTATCAAGCTTGCTAGCTTTGGAATTTCTCTACAACATTTCAACAAGGAGATGAAGATTGAATCTTGGAATCAAGCTTGCTAGGTAAGTTTGATCTTCTCTAAAGTTATGTTTTGATTAGTGAGTTGTTATCATTAATGAAATATATAGTGATGTATTATGTATTGGATACATAATAACATAGCTTGATGTTGAAATTAGGCTAATGAATTGTGTATGGATGCTTTGAAAGCATAAACACAATATGTTTGTGATTGGGTCAAAATGTTTATGTTGAACATAAACATAAAATTAGAGTTTGGAACTCTAGATAATAGCTTGGAGCTATAACTACAATTCTAGAATCATTTGACCACCTTCGAGTGACCTAGAATTATTAATGATTCACTTCATTGTGGGATTCTAATTTGGTTTGTGTTTCTATTCATTATAATACATATATGTATTTAGAACACATGTATGTTTATTATTTAACATGTTTTGATTTGGTTTTGATGTTAAAATTGGATTTTAGGTGTATTGAAGTGTTTGGACAAAATTGGAAGTGTTTTGAATTGGATTCAAGGTAAATTTGCTATCTGCCAATATTTTACACAGGGAAGTGTCTCGACTCCAAACTCTGGCGTCGTGACACTCAGCTCTCAGAGCTTCGAGTGTCAAGAAACTCAGCCTTACGTATCGCGACGCTGATCATTAGCAGAATGGGCATTGCGGCTCCTAACTTTGCGCGTCGCGACACTCCGATAGCTACTTCCCATGAGCCATGAAACTTCATTTTCTCCATTATGCCATTTTCGGACTCCGATTAGGCCCCGTTTTTTCCTATGGACTTGTAACGAAATATTATATTCTATAAAATAATTTAAAAATACACTCATACTTGATATCCATAGGTTAGACCCACTTCCGCTACACGGGACATCGATAATGTTGGGAAGCGGCCGCGAGTGCGCAACGAAAAATTTAATAAATCAAATTATGATGCCGATATCCCTTTGCTCAATACCCATTTGTTTTGATTATTCTACAAGCCTAGGCATGTTACTATATATTCTAAGCATAAAAACTCATAAAACATACAAAAAACATAAACCTAAACATGCTAACTATCATAAGAACTCTAATTAAAATAAAGAAAGAAAAAGACTTACTTGAACCGAAGACTCCTCCAGTCCTCCCTCCAATCTACAAGCTTTTCTTGAACTCAGCAAGCTCTTCCACGTTCCAAAGAGCCACCCAAGTGTGTGGCCTCCAAATGTGCACACACCAAAGCCAAAACTCAACGGCAAGACTACACCTTGAGTGCACAGGTATTTTGCCCTTGGTGCTAGCCCAGGCAAATATGTCAAAAATTTTAACTCGAGGTTCCTCTAGTCAATTAGACTTAAGGATCCTCAAAATCAGTGGCTTACTCTTAAACTTTAGAGTTGCTCACTTATATAAACCCAAGATATGAAAGGTTTGGTGCTAAAATTTATAAAGAATTTTTTGGGTTTATATAGGTGCTCCAAAGACAACAAAATTAATTAAGAATCTGATGTGGGATAAAAGCTAATTTAATATTAGCCATTGGATCTTAATTTAGTGGTTTAATGAGATTATAAAACCCTAATAAGAGTTTGGGCCGAATTGGAATTCAAAACAAATAACAAATAAAAAAATTATTATTTATGTTACTATTCACCTTACTATTCATGTTACTATTCACATTACTATTCACATTTATTTGTGTGACCTTTTGGGTTCCCCTCAAGTTCGACATGAAATGAATCGTGATAATTTAATCGAACATAAATTATCCTCCGATCAGATGGTCGTTCGATTTCAATGACCAAGGTTGACATCTAGCAATATGACGAGGCCCCCAAATGAGAAGGAAAGATATATACTCATTCTGTATGCGATTTACATATGATACGGTTCCTCACCTCACTGTATCCCCACCGTTTGACCTAGGGTATGGAAAGTGTCTACCCATATAGTCAAATGTATGATGTTGATAGTGTCATGAATCATGCTAACCCAAGAATCTCACATGATTCTTTCACTGCGGCCACAGTCTCAAGCACTGATCACACATATCAACCCGCGAACTAGAATACTACTCTTATAAGAAAATATTATCCGAGAGAGTCATGATTCTCTGTTGTATCTTTACAAACTTCATGTGTTTCAACAAATGGCCCAATCATACCCTTAGGACCGGATCTTTTGAACCAGGGAAGGAGAATGTCAAAGTTATTTGATCCACACATAATATTGTAAAGACCTCAAGTCTAAGGACTAGTCATACAATCGATACATGAAAGTTCTCACAGACACATGGGATAAACACTCCATGTGAAAACTTTCGGCGGTCAGTTCGATGGACACGAGCAACTCATGTATCCATGTGATACACCAAGCGGACGGATCTTCGCTAGTAGCCTATGAGATCGGCTACCCCATTTAAGGGCGGATCATACCATCATGCTAGTCTTTCCGCTTTGTGAACGCCCATATTATTCACAAAACTATGACTAGGAACGTTTAAGAGTAATGATTCTCATAAGGCTTGGAAGCCATCATCTTATTACTCCAAGGGCTTTATTACAGTGTTTGATGATTCATATAAGTTATGTAAGACACGAATAATAAAGATTACCATTTTATTAATTAATGAAAATATTACAAATACATGTACATATAACTCATCCACAAGTTGGGTATAGGGCATATCCCTAACAATCTCCCACTTGCACTATAGCCAACAAGTATGAATCTGGACACCATACTCTCGGGTGTGCCTATCATACTTTTGTTGAGTCAGTCATTTAGTCAGAGAATCTGCAAGATTATCTTCTGTGGGTATTTTCTCTATAATTTCTTTTCCCTCAACAATCTCCCTGATGAGATGAAATCGTCTGAGTACATGCTTGGATTTCTGGTGGGACCTTGGTTCCTTTGATTGAGCAATGGCGCCCGTGTTGTCACAGTACATCGTGACGCCATTCTTTATTGCGGGAAGCACTTCTAGCTCCGTGATGAACTTCTTTATCCAGACTACTTCTTTAGCTACCTCAGATGCTGCAATATACTCGGCTTCAGTGGTGGATTCCGCTGTAGTTGACTGCTTTGAGCTTTTCCAACTGAGAGCAGTGCCATTCAAAGTAAACATGTATCCTATTTGCGATCTGATGTCATCCCCATCGGTCTGAAAGCTCGCATCACAGTAACCAATGACTTTCATCTTAGAATAATCTTCGTATGTCAAGAACACATCATTAGTTCTTCTCAGATACTTGAGGATTTTTTGACTGCTGCCCAATGTTGCTCACCTGGATTTTCCTGATACCTGCTCGTTATGCTAAGAGCATAAGAGACATCGGGTCTTGTACATAGCATGGCGTACATGATCGATCCTATTGCTGAAGCATAAGGGATCCTACTCATACGTTCTCTATCTGAAAGAGTATGTGGACATTGCTCCGTAGATAATTTGATTTCATGACAAGTAGGTAAATTACCTATTTTGGAATCCTCCATTTTGAATCTTTTCAAAACTTTATCTATGTATGTATATTGAGAAAGTCCTAACAACCTCTTAGATTTATTACTGTAGATCTTAATGCCGAGGATGTAGGCTGCTTCTCCCAAATCTTTCATGGAGAAATTCTGAGATAACCATTGCTTGGTGGCTTGCATCATGGGAATATCATTCCCGATGATTAATATGTCATCAATATATAATACAAGAAATACAACATCACTCTCACTACTTTTCTTGTAACACAAGGCTCGTCTACATTTTTGATGAAGTCAAATTCTTTGATTGTCTCATCAAATCATATATTCCAACTTCTAAAGGCTTGATTGAGTCCATAAATGGATCGTTTAAGCTTGCATACTTTATTATGATCATCCTTAGATGCAAACCCCTCAGGTTGTGTCATATAGACTTCCTCTACGAGGTTCCCATTAAGGAATGCTGTTTTGACATCCATATGCCAAATCTCATAATCAAAGTGTGCAGCCAGTGCCAGTAAAATTCGAATGGACTTTATCATTGCAACAGGTGAGAAGGTTTCGTCATAGTCAATTCCTTGGATTTGTCTATAACCTTTCGCCACCAACCTAGCCTTATAGGTTTGGATGTTGCCTTTTGCATCAATTTTACGCTTGTAAATCCACTTGCAGCCTATGGGTTTTATCCCTTCAGGTGCATCCACCAAGTCCCATATTTGATTCTGATATATAGAGTATATTTTGGATTTCATGGCCTCAAGCCACTTGACTGAATCAATGTCACGCATTGCTTCGTCATAACTGGTGGGATCGTCATTATCAATGATCTGATCACGTTCCTCATCAATATGAAAACCATATCTTTCAGGCTTATATCTTTCCCTACCAGACCTTCTAAGTTCATAATCTTGTGGTTGTTTCGTCGCTGCCCTTTTGAGGGGCCTGGGGTTTAGTTCTATGTTATTTTTTTCTTCTCGTACCTCATCGAGGTCAAGTCTACTCCCACTACTTTTCCTGAGAAGGAATTCATTCTCTAGAAATTTAGCATTTCGTGAGACAAATGTTCTTTGTTCATTTGTGACGTAGAACACGTATGCTATTGAGTTCAAGGTATATCCTACAAACTTACATTTAACTGCCCTATAATCCAATTTGTTAGTTTGTGTGAGCTTAACATATGCGTCACATCCCCAAACTCTTAGATAACTAAGACTATGACGTTTCACATACCATAACTCATATGGTGTTTGACTAACAGTCTTGGAAGGAACTTGGTTTAGTAGTAGTGTTGCAGTTTCTAAAGCAAGACCTCAAAATGAAAGAGGTAGATCCGTGTCTGGCATCATTGATCAGACCATATCTAATAATGTCTGATTTCTCCTTTCGGAGACCCCATTATGCTGTGGAGTTCCCGGAGGAGTCCACTGGGAAACAATGACATTTTCTCTCAAGTAATCTTGAAATGCATCGCTTAAGTATTCACCACCTCGGTCAGACCTTAGTGACTTAATACTTTTATTAAGCTGGTTTTCTACTTCAGCTTTAAAGTCTTTGAATTTCTCAAAGACTTCAGATTTGTATCTCATAAGGTACACATACCTATAACGCGAGTGATCATCGATGAAGGTAATGAAGTATGAGAATCCACCTCTAGCGGTGACTGACATTGGTCCGCATACATCAGAGTGTATGAGTTCTAATGTCTCCGCTGCACGTTATCATTTACCTTTGAAGAGTAATTTGGTCATTTTACCAAGTAAACAAGACTCACAAGTTCCATAAGGTTCATATTTGAAG
The DNA here is from genome assembly GCA_019454045.1 of Zanthoxylum bungeanum. NCBI lineage: Eukaryota > Viridiplantae > Streptophyta > Magnoliopsida > Sapindales > Rutaceae > Zanthoxylum > Zanthoxylum bungeanum. The sequence goes on from SKCR01035171.1 coordinate 190,791, forward strand.
GGTCTTAAATACCCATCCTTGTGTAGCTTAGTTAATCTTGTTTCATTGATATGACCTAAGCGAGTGTGCCATAGAAGTGATTCATTGAGATTATTCGAGTTAACATTATATATATTAGAGGTTGAACATTCTTTATTAGTTTGTAAGATATATATACCATTATTCAAAATACCATCTCCATATTTTATTTCATTGAAATAAATAGAACATTCATTACAACTATTAGGCATAAAAAGCCTTTATTACATAAAGAATAAATTGAAATGATGTTCTTTACTAGAGAATGTACATAAACACAATCTTCTAAGTCTAAAACTAAACAATTCGGCAAAACTAATGAATAAGTCCTCACGCACAATGCAGCCAGTTTTGCTCCATTACCCATTCGTAAGTCAACCTTCCCATGACGGAGTCTCCTACTATTTATCAGGCCCTGCACATTGTTACATAAGTGAGTCCTACAGCCGGAGTCAAACACCCAAGTATAAGTTCAGAGTTTTGAGAATATAGTTCAATCATATACAACATACCTGAAGCATTGGGCTTCTTGGCCTATTGGGCTTCCTTAGCTTCCTTGGCTTTCAAGGATCTGCAGTCTTTCTTCCAATGACCCTTCTTTCCACAAAAGAAACATTTCCCCTTTTCCTTTTTCTTCTACACCTTACCATTGGGCTTTAGGTGATATGGAGCCTTGGTCTTGCCCTTATATTTCTTTGGGCCTCGTGGTTTGAGGTCCGTACCCGTAAGCATGACGGAGGTTTTAAGCTCCGGTTTCAAGTCATTCTCTGCTTGCTTTATCAGATTGTGCAATTCTCTAAAGTAGCTTCTTTATCAGACAGATGAAACTGCATAATAAAGTTAGAGAAATCTTTTGGTAAGGACTGAAGAATTAGATCGTGACCTATCTCATGATCCATGATGAACCCGAGGTTGGCTAATTTTTCAATGTGGCCAATCATCTTAAGCACATGTCCACTAACAGATCCTTCCTTATACCTTGTTTGGAATAAGGCACATGACACTTGGAATCTCACGGTATGAACGAAAGTTGCATACAACTCCTTCAAGTGAATCATGATGGTTTGAGCATCCATATCTTCGTGAGCTTTCTAAAGTTCTGACGGTACGTAATCACACGGGTATAACGCAAGCGCACGTATCGTTCAAGTAGAATAAAAAGTATCGATCCCACGAGGACTTAATACCTAATCTATTAATTTTATGAGGTCAAATGATTACTAGTATCTAACAGGTTGATTGATTGATTTGAAATGGTGTTGATGATTCTAAATTTAAAAACAAGTAAATAAAATTGCACGAAAGTAGGTTGAGAAAAATTCAATATTAGGAAAACTATTCTAGGTTGTGAATCTTTCTTAATACTCTTTTAAAGATTTAAGTTGTATTCATGTTTGTGTAATAAATCTGTTTACTAACCTGGAACACGAAATTATACGAAAGCCTCTGTCGATGGTCAGACGCAACTACCCCCTAGTGTAACCCAATTTGAACCATATGTCTATGTCAACCCAATTCCTGGATTCATTAAGTTAAGTTCCAATTATTGGCTACCCGTTGACCGGCGTAAACACACACGTATAACGCAAGCGTACGTATCGTTCAAGTAGTATAAAAAGTATCGATCCCACGAGGACTTAATACCTAAGTTATTAATTTTATGAGGTTAAATGATTACTAGTATCTAACAGTTTGTTAATTGATTTGAAATAGCGACGATTCTAAATTTAAAGACAATAAATGAAATTGTTTGAAGGTAGATTTTAAGAAAATTCAATATTAAAAACTATCTAGGGTTGTGATTTATTCCAATATTATTTAAAGATAAAGTGGTTATTTTATAGTTGGGTAATATATTGATTTATTAACCTGAAACACTAATTTATGTAAAAGCCTCTTCCGATGGTCAATTACAAATACCTAGTATAATCCAATTGAACCATATGTCTATGTCAACCAAATTACCTAGATTCATTATGATTAAGTTCCAATTATGGCTACCCCCGCCCGACAGGTATATTCCTATCCTGTAAGGAAATCTATTGAAAGGGTTATCTATCCTCAAGGAAGATCGTGGGCTATTGAGTCTAAGGTCTTAAACTTAAAATCCCTATGTCTAGTTCATTTTAAGTTTACCTAATCAATTTAATTAATGGCCAGTTAATTAAAGAGCATTAAGATTAAGACTCAATAAATAATTCTTTTATATTACCCAAATTATAATCTAACCCTTATAAACCCGTGATATTGAATTTCATCACAACCCTAGATACTAACTTAGTTATGACACATAGCTAGGGCTGGTAAAACTTGAAAATAAAAGACATAAACTGCTGAAAAGTAATTGCTGTGAAATAAATACTGAAAAGTAAAAATACAATAAAGATGCTAAGGTAAAAGGAATTAACTTCTACTATTAATTATTTAGATATCTCCCAGTAAAATAATATATAAACTTGTGATTTATTATCAACCGACCAATCTGGCGGTATCCTGATTAAGTCAATTTAAGTCCAAAATAACCAGCCATAAAGGCGGAACCAAAATAACCAGCCATAAAGGCGGAATAGTAATTTTATATCACCGACCATATGGCGGTATCCTTTATTAATCAGATTTTAAATAGTAAATATATTTTTACGGGAGATTAATCTAAATACAATAGTAAAAGATTACTTTTCCCTTAGCATAGGAAGTTACCTCCTATAGTGAATAGTAAAAACGTAAAATAAAGAAAGTAAATTATTATTATATTAAAAAGTAATTACAAAACTTGAATTTAAAGAACTAGAGAGAGAAACTCTCAATTTAGAACTAAGAAGTGAGAGAGAATGTAAAATGAAAATAAAACTGAAAATTCGATCTCTATTTATAGGCTCGAGTAAGGGTCCAGCGTCGCGACGCCCAAATTGCACTAGCGTTGCGACGCTGGGTACAGTACGACACGTGTCACGCGCTGGTTGGTCGGCTCAGAATCTTATCCGATGACGTGGCACTGTTCATGACGTCATTGCTTGCGTCACGCTGACGTGTCAACTGTTCATGACGTCATTGCTTGCGTCACGCTGATGATGTGTGGAAGGCGACGTGGCGACACGTGGGGCGGCGGCCGTCAGACGAATAAGATTTCGACACGTGTCGCGCTGTGATGATGCTGACTGAGTGTGTGATGTGATGTTGACTCGGTTGACTTGCTGACGTGGCTGATGCTGTGGAAGATGATGTGCGACACGTGGGGCGGTGGCCGTCCAAACAATGAGATGTTGACACGTGTCAAGCTGTGATTGGCCGATGATGACGTGGCATGTCACATGGCATTGTTGACTCGGTTGACCGGATGACGTGGCGACACGTAGGATGACACGTGGCGATGATGACTGTCGGCACGTAAGATGTGACACGTGGCAAGGCGCATTTTAGCATCTCCGTTGTGATGGTGACACGTGGCACGGCGCACGTTAGCAAAGTCAAACTTCTCTCAGATTCTGATTTTGGACCCGGCGCATTTTAGCAGATTCGGCGCACGTTGGGCGTCGCGACGCGCAAGGCTTCAGCGTCGCGACGCTGTGAAATGACGATTTTGCCCTTTTTGTCCAGTTTTGTCCATTTTGCCCCAAAACACCTCCAGAATGTCCTGAAACTTTATTTATCTACAAAATAACACAAAACACATCAAAATATTCACAAAACTCAAGAAACTATACAAAATATTAGGTTAAATGAGTGGGAAATAGTGATAGAAATACCACTCATCACACCCCCAAACCTAACATTTTGCTAGTCCTCGAGCAAAATAATAAATAATATGAAAATAAAATTTTAACTAAGCCACTTTCGTAGGGATCACGGTTGCATTTAGCATATGCAACAAGCCTTTAAACCCCTAGGTGTCCCTAGTGGACGAGTTGTAGTCTCGTGAGGGTTTACAGCAATGATACCCACAAACATTTTACAAAAGTAAAAAGGTAGTAAAACTAATGCACACAAAAGCAAAAAGACAAGCGAAAAGAGAATAAAGATGTTAGTGACTAATCAGGTGAAATTTCTAATCCAAGTTACTAGATGTTTTGTTTCATTCTAAATTACTGAATAAGTAAATTCTCCGATTATTTTTACCATTCTTCATATACACAGCCAACAAAATATTAAACAACTCATTTTTGCCCACAACAGTCATAAGTGCAGTTGATAAGAGAGTAATATTTTTGTCCTAAAGTTCTATCAGATTTCACACCTTTTTGTAGCAATGGAATAATTTTTCTGATTTTTCTGATTTTTTTCTTTGATTTTTTTCTCTATTTTTTATTTATATACAATATCTTCCATCTATGTAGCGAGCTTTAGGTCGGTGACTCCCAAACCAGTTGGCTTTAGGGCATCAGGTGTTAAGACACCCCTAAGGACTTAATTACTCAGACTTCAGATATATATACATATATATAAATTTTTCATCATTTTTGATCCATGTAACGAGTTTTGGGCCAATGACTCCCAAACCAGTTGGTTTTAGGGCACTAGGTATTAAAATACCCTTACAGACTTAATAACTCGGATCTCAGATTTTTTTTTTTTTTTTTATTCCATCACTATTTTTTTAGATGTTTCCTCCAAATGAACTAGAGTACTGGATATTACAAACTTTTCAATTTTAGCTTATGTCTGTATGTTATCATGTATGTTGATAATATCTGCTAACTAAGTATATGAAGATTCATTTTAGTCAGTTTTATGGAGAATTTACAGATTTAATAATTCAAAAGTGAATAAACAAAAATTAACTTGTTTTGAATTAGGTTTGAAATACGTCTCAGGAGTGGAATTCCTTACACAGCTATTTCTTACCAATTTCATCTTTTTAGTCAACATAACAACAAAACATTTTCATATAACTATAATTTACATGTGTTTTAGAAGTTTAATCAAAGGCTCAGTTTATGGTGTGTGACTAACTGTCGAATGGACTTCCCGTTGTAGATTCCCCAGAGGGAAGGTGGAGCGAGGCTCACTTAAATACCCAAGCCCCTTAGGCTCTTATCGCTTGTTGTCAGGAATAAACAACGAGTCCTCCAAACTAGTCTGTCACAACACGCTACAAGTGAATGATTATCTAGGTGCCTCCACAGCTTTTCCTTATAAAAAGGTAGTGAGTGAAGGAAGACACCAAACCATCACCTAGCTTTAAATATGCCTTTGTTTTGTATTTTTAATTGATTTTTTAATTTTTTTGTATTTTTCGAAAAATTTTGGACTAGAAATAAAAACACAATACAAACAAGTACTATTAACTATACCTCACCCCCAAACCTAAATGAGACATTGTCCCCAATGTCTTAAAAAGTAGAAGAAGAGTTTAGAAGATAGTACCTGATTAGTTGAAATTCTACAGGAAATTAAAGGTTAAGATCCAGATTAATCCTACGCCTCTTACCACGATCATCTTCGGACCATTTTATCTTTGAAATGATAGGATCAACTTTCGGTTCATAGGCTATGAGTTGGTCTATTAGATCTGGAGCAGTTCTGGCAGTAAAGAAGAGTTCTTTCATAGGTTTGACACGAACCCATTTCTCCGAGCATCATCAAGAAACACACAAAGAAAATCATAAAATCCATCAACGTTGAGCAGTCCAAGCGGTTTCTGGTGTATGTTCAGGTTCGCCCAAGATAGTACTATAAAAATTTCCTCCAATGTACCCAAGCCACCTGGCAAAGCAATAAAAGCATCAGAACGGTTAATCATTTCTACCAGTCGTTCAGACATACCTGGCACAATTAGTTCTTCTCCGTTTGTTGGTTCAATAAGATTTGCCTCTGCCAAGGGTTTTGGGACGATTCCCAAAACGTGACTGCCTCCTTCCTGTACAGCCTTTGAAACGATCCCCATAAGTCCAAGATTACCTCCGCCATATATTAAGTGCATATTCCTTGCTGCTAAGACTCGACCCAATTCCTGTGCTGCTTCTATGTATTGTGGTTTAGTACCAACAGTACTACCGCAAAACACACAAATGTTTTCAACTTGTCTTCTTGAAGTGGCTTCCATTTTTAATGTATTCTTTTTCAAATCAGGATGCCTTCAAGAGTGCAATGACGGGCTGAATTTATAGTACCTGAAAAGGGTGAATAAAATAGCACAAGTATCTTCCAGAGGACGATTAGTAGCGAAATAATATCGTGATTAGTCAAAAAGGTCTGGATCCTGTCGGGGAAAATAAAAGAAAACAACAAAACAAATCACAATTATTAGGAAAAGACAAAAAGATATAATATGTACAAGAAAAGTAACGGCTTTGATTGACGTCTATGCGTCAGGGACAAGCTTCCCATCCAATTTTCTTATAAATTGGCAAACAGGGTCTTTTTTAGTCAGATTCCCAAGACTTAACTGTTGTCTTTCTTTTTGAAATTGTGTATGTAATCTGCGAAAGTCTATGTGAACATATCCACTGGGATGCGTCTCAAGAGTCGAAGATATATCATCTAAAGACTCCTTACTCAAGCCATCCCTAATGAATTTAATTTTGTCTTCGCGATTAACAGACACCATTCCTAAAGAACGACAACGAGTATTGCAATTCCATCGTGCACATTTGTAACAAACACCCATTTGCTTAGCTCTTCGTTTCTTTGCATAGGTGCTTCTTCCAAAACCAGGTAAATAAGAACTACAAGTCTCAGAAAACTCACCTGCTAGACGGATACGTGCTTCGATTACCCAACAAATATCAGTAGGAATACCTTTGATCATTAGTAGTCTCATTCGTTCCAAGCGAGCTTTGTAAACTTTCATCAGAGATTTTTGAGGGAGAGAAGGAAATTGCTTGTGAAGACTTGCGAGAGCTTCTTCCATCTTGAAATGTCTTAAACTGCAAAAACTAAACACACAAAATTAAATTATACCAAATCACAATATATACAAAAATTGCATGGGTTGCCTCCCTGCGAGCGCTAAGTTTTAAGTCGTCAGCTAGACGTGACTGCCTGAACTTTATGCTGGATCTGAAAGTGTGACACTTTCTTTTTGTCGTTCCAACGGTTCTCCCCAGTAGTGCTTAACACGCCTGTTCTTAACTTTGAAAGTTTTGTTGGAGTCAGGATCATGTATCTCAACGGCTCTATCTGGAAAAACTTTGGTGATCACAAATGGACCTGACCACCGTGATTTTGGCTTCCAAGGGAAGAATTTCCCCCTTGATTTGTTTAACAGTACCTTCTGCCCTGGTTCCAGTTGTATGCGCACTAATTTCTCATCATGTCTTTTCTTTGCCTTTTCTTTGTATAATTTGGCATCCTCAAAAGGCTGTTTGTGAAATTCCTCCCATTCGTTGAGCTGGTGGATCTTTTTCTCTTCTGTTGCTTGTTGTGCAAGAATTGGCTCTTTCAGTACAAAAGACGCTTTATCTTCAGGCTCCACAGGCAATTGACATGTTTTAAGTTTGTCAGTAGAACTTTGCATTGCATTGGAGTTCTGAATGGTACTGTGTATCACATCAAGTCTGAAACATTCCTCCTTCTTTTCATCGTCTGGTAAATTCATGGCCTTGAAAACATTGAATGTTACTTCTTGGTCCTGTACCCTCATGGTTAATTCTCCTTTTTGTACATCAATAATGGTTCGACCTGTAGCCAAGAATGGTCTTCCGAGGATGATTGGCACGTCTGCGTCTTCCTCCATATCAAGGACAATAAAATCTGCTGGGAAAATGAATTTGTCAACTTTGACCAGCACATTCTCAACTACGCCTCTTGGAAATACAAGCGTTCTATCAGCAAGTTGTAGAGAGACTGAAGTTGGCATTGTTTCTCCAATTTGTAGTTTCCTGAAAATAGAAAAAGGCATCAAATTAATACTTGCACCTAAATCACATAAAGCCTTACCAAAGTTATGTTCTCCTATGATGCAAGGAATGGTGAAACTGCCAGGATCTTTCAACTTCGGGGGAAGTTTCCTCTGAATGATGGCGCTGCATTCTTCTGTCAATGCTACTGTCTCGTAATCTTCCAATTTCCGTTTTCGTGAAAGAATGTCTTTCATGAATTTTACATAGCTGGGCATTTTTTCCAAAGCTTCTGCAAAAGGGATGTTGATGTGCAGCTTTTTGAAAACCTCCAAGAATCGAGCAAACTGCTTGTCCAGTTTGCTTTTCTGAAGACGCTGAGGAAAAGGTGGAGGTGGAGTGATCTGTTCTTTTTCCTTTGCTTTTTTTCCTTCATCTGTTGTTCAGCTTCTTTTGGAAATTCCTCAGCAGCTGTTTTGGCTCCAACATCTTTGTTGATTTCAGTACCACTTTTTAACATGATGGCATTACACTGCTCCTTTCCCATGTTCCTTGGATTTGGTTCTGTGTTGCTGGGAAGGGTACCTGGCGGTCTGTAACTCTGAGCATTGGCCAGTTGTCCAATTTGATTCTCTAGTGCTTTGATGGAAGCAGATTGGCTTTGAAACATAGCATCGTACTTTTTTAACTGAGCCAACACTTCTGTTATTCCTGGTTCATTTGTCTGCTCCTGGCCTTTGTTATGTTGCTGAAATCCAGGTGGTGGATAGTTCTGTTGTTGGCCTGAATTGTTGCTCCATGAAAAATTGGGATGATTCCTCCACCCTGGGTTGTAGGTGTTGGAATATGGATTGTTCCCCTGCCTGTTGAAATTGTTGACATAATTCACCGTTTCTTCAAGTTGATTTGATTCTGGTGCTCCTCCATATGGTGAACTTGTGGATCCAGTGGTAAGAGTCTCCATGAATTTGCATATCTGATCCAGCTTGGTGTTGACTGCTGTATTAGCTCCAACCTCATATATTCCTGCAATTCTTTGAATCAAACTTCTTTCAGTTGGCCACAAAGAGTTGTTGTTGGCCATTTCTTCATTAGTTCCCAGGCTTGATCTTCTCCTTTTGCCATTAAAGCTCCTCCAGCAGCAGCATCAATTGTGGTTCTCATTATTCCAGAAAGCCCATTGTAAAATGTTTGGACTTGAAGCCATTTTGGAATTTCATGGTGAGGACATTTCCGGAGTAAGTCTTTGTACCTTTCCCAAGCTTCGTAGAGAGTTTCGGAGTCTTGTTGCACAAAGGATGTGATGTCATTCCTCAGCTTTCCAGTTCTGGCTGGTGGAAAATACTTTGCAAGAAATTTGGTGGCTAAAGTGTTCCATGTTGTGATAGAACCTGCTGGTAATGAATGTAGCCAGGCTTTAGCTCTGTCCTTCAAGGAGTATGGGAAGATACGCAGTCGCATTGCTTCTTCAGCTTCTCGGTTGTAATTGAAAGTACCGCAAACTTCCAGGAAGTTGCTGATGTGGGCATTAGGATCTTCAGTTGCATTTCCTCCAAACTGAACTGATTGTTGTATCATCTGAATGCAAGTTTTGATGTCACCTGCATTTGCTGGTAATGGAGGGAGTACAATGCATGAAATGAGTCTGTCAACCACCGGAATGGTTCTGTCTCGAATGGGAATTGGTGGTGCAATCTCCAAAGGTTCAGGTTCCATGTTGACTAAAGCTTCTTGGGCTTCTCGCCTTTCCCTTCTCAACTGTCTGATGGTTCTTTCAATTTCTGGGTCAAGCGGTCGGAGTTCAAAGCTTCTGGTTCGTCTCATGAAGTTTCTGAGAACCTGAAATACAAGAAAACAAAAACAATAAGTAAAAAGAAATTAGATACAAGTAAAAGTATCTAACCCCTAAACTAATAATAAAAGATAAATAAGTCCCCGGCAACGGCGCCAAAAACTTGACCGGCGTAAACACACACGTATAACGCAAGCGTACGTATCGTTCAAGTAGTATAAAAAGTATCGATCCCACGAGGACTTAATACCTAAGTTATTATTATTTTATGAGGTTAAATGATTACTAGTATCTAACAGTTGTTTAATTGATTTGAAATAGCGACGATTCTAAATTTAAAGACAAGTAAATGAAATGTTTTGAAGGTAGATTTTAAGAAAATTCAATATTAAAAACTATCTAGGGTTGTGATTTATTCCAATATTATTTAAAGATAAAGTGGTTATTTTATAGTTGGGTAATATATTGATTTATTAACCTGAAACACTAATTTATGTAAAAGCCTCTTCCGATGGTCAATTACAAATACCTAGTATAATCCAATTGAACCATATGTCTATGTCAACCAAATTACCTAGATTCATTATGATTAAGTTCCAATTATGGCTACCCCCGCCCGACAGGTATATTCCTATCCTGTAAGGAAATCTATTGAAAGGGTTATCTATCCTCAAGGAAGATCGTGGGCTATTGAGTCTAAGGTCTTAAACTTAAAATCCCTATGTCTAGTTCATTTTAAGTTTACCTAATCAATTTAATTAATGGCCAGTTAATTAAAGAGCATTAAGATTAAGACTCAATAAATAATTCTTTTATATTACCCAAATTATAATCTAACCCTTATAAACCCGTGATATTGAATTTCATCACAACCCTAGATACTAACTTAGTTATGACACATAGCTAGGGCTGGTAAAACTTGAAAATAAAAGACATAAACTGCTGAAAAGTAATTGCGGTGAAATAAATACTGAAAAGTAAAAATACAATAAAGATGCTAAGGTAAAAGGAATTAACTTCTACTATTAATTATTTAGATATCTCCCAGTAAAATAATATATAAACTTGTGATTTATTATCAACCGACCAATCTGGCGGTATCCTGATTAAGTCAATTTAAGTCCAAAATAACCAGCCATAAAGGCGGAACCAAAATAACCAGCCATAAAGGCGGAACCAAAATAACCAGCCATAAAGGCGGAATAGTAATTTTATTATCACCGACCAATATGGCGGTATCCTTTATTAATCAGATTTTAAATAGTAAATATATTATTTTTACGGGAGATTAATCTAAATAACAATAGTAAAAGAATTACCTTTCACCTTAGCATAAGGAAGTTACCTCCTCATAGTGAATAGTAAAAACTGTAAAATAAAGAAAGTAAATTATTATTACTATTAAAAAGTAATTACAAAACTTGAATTTAAAGAACTAGAGAGAGAAACTCTCAATTTAGAACTAAGAAGTGAGAGAGAATGGTACAATGAAAACTGAAAATTCGATCTCTATTTATAGGCTCGGTAAGGGTCCAGCGTCGCGACGCCCAAATTGCACTAGCGTTGCGACGCTGGGTACAGTCGACACGTGTCACGCGCTGGTTGGTCGGCTCAGAATCTTATCCGATGACGTGGCACTGTTCATGACGTCATTGCTTGCGTCACGCTGACGTGTCAACTGTTCATGACGTCATTGCTTGCGTCACGCTGATGATGTGGAAGGCGACGTGGCGACACGTGGGGCGGCGGCCGTCAGACGAATAAGATTCGACACGTGTCGCGCTGTGATTGGCTGATGCTGACGTGGCATGTTGACTCGGTTGACTTGCTGACGTGGCTGATGATGGAAGATGATGTGGCGACACGTGTGGCGGTGGCCGTCCAAACAATGAGATGTTGACACGTGTCAGGCTGTGATTGGCCGATGATGACGTGGCATGTCACATGGCATTGTTGACTCGGTTGACCGGATGACGTGGCGACACGTAGGATGACACGTGGCGATGATGACTGTCGGCACTGTAAGATATTGACACGTGGCAAGGCGCATTTTAGCATCTCCGTTGTGATGGTGACACGTGGCACGGCGCACGTTAGCAAAGTCAAACTTCTCTCAGATTCTGATTTGTGGACCCGGCGCATTTTAGCAGATTCGGCGCATGTTGGGCGTTGCGACGCGCAAGGTTCAGCGTCGCGACGCTGAATGAAATGACGATTTTGCCTTTTTGTCCAGTTTTGTCCATTTTGCCCCAAAACCACCTCCAGAATGTCCTGAAACTTTATTTATCTACAAAATAACACAAAACACATCAAAATATTCACAAAACTCAAGAAACTATACAAAATATTAGGTTAAATGAGTGGGAAATAGTGATAGAAATACCACTCATCACCCCGCCGATAGGTATATATCTATCCTTCCATGTAAAGAAATCTATTAAAGGGTTATCTATTCCTCAAGGAATCGTAGGCTATTAAGTCTAAGGCTAAAACCTAAAATTCCTTTGTTTTTGTCTAGTTTATTTTAGATTTACCAGATCAATCTTATTAGTGGCCAATTAACAAGACGCATTAAGCTTAAGACTTAATAAGTAAACCTTTAAATTACCCAAACTATAAAATAACCCCTAATAAACTGGTGATATTAGAATTCATCACAACCCCAGATAACTAACTTAGTTACGACACATAACTAGGGCTAGTAAAAACTTAAAAGTAAAAGACATAGAGTAAAAATGCTGAAAAGTAATTGTGGTAAAGTAAAAGCTGAAAAGTAAATTACAATAAAATAAAATGCTAAGGTCAAAGGATATACTTTTACTACTACTAATTTAGATATTTCACTTAATATAATATATTAACTTGTGATGATATTACCAACCAGCCATATAGGCGGTAACCTGATTAAGTCAAATTAAGTCCAACCAGCCATAAATGCGGTATCAAAATTTGTCCATAAACATGCCATATAGGCGGTAAGAAAGTTTAATTTGACTTTCTGGCGGTATCCTTGCTTAGTCAGGTTTAAACCAGTTTAAAATGAATTACCAACATATTATAATTAAGGGAGATTAATTAAAATAGCAATAGTAAAAGAATTACCTTTCACCCTAGCAGGGGGAAGTTACCCTCCTCATGGTTGAATAGTAAAAACTGTAAAAGTAAAGAAAGTAAATTACTATTACTATTACAGAACTTAATTAAAATTAATTACAAAACTAAAATTTAAAAGAAACTAGATAGGAAACTCTCTATTTACATTAGAGAATTCAGAGAAGAAGGTACATCTAAAACTGAAACCTTGAGCTATATTTATAGACCCCGGTAGGACTCGCGCGTCGCGACGCGCAAGGTGGCTGGCAACTCAATGATTATGCTGACGTGGCGATAGTGATTGTCGGCACCATAGAATTGCGACACGTGGCATTTCGCGATTGGCTGATGATGATGTGGTGGTGGCGTGGCACGTTGACCCGGTCAACTGCTGACATGGATGATGACGTGGCTGACACTTGGCGACACGTGGCGATGGTGATTGTCGGCACCGTATGATGATGACACGTGACACGGCACACGTTGGCAGATCGACTGTGATGGTGACACGTGGCACGGTGCATGTTAGCAAAGTCAAACTTCACAGATTCTGACTTGTGGACCCGGCGCACCTTAGCATGGATCAGCGCACGTTAGGCGTCGCGACGCGCAAAATTATGAAAATGCCTTTTTGTCAGTTTTTCACTATTTTGGCCCCAAATCACTTCCAGAGAGTCCTGAAACTTTATTTATCTACAAAATAACACAAAACACATCAAAATATTCACAAAACTCAAGAAACTATACAAAATATTATGTTAAGTGAGTGGGAAATAGTGATACATTTACCACTCATCAAGTTCGTCCGACATAGAGCCAAGCATTATGCAAACTGCTTGCTCATCATCATCGACGTGTTTCTTCCAAGCATCAAATGTATTTTGGTCAGCATCTTCTGCGGGTTCATGGGGAAATGGTCTTTCAAGAACATAGAAAATCTTTTCTTGTCGTAAGATAATTTTAAGGTTTCTAAACCAGTCATTGTAGTAAACCTCTTTGAGCTTATGCTCATCAATGATGGAACGAAGTAATACTCTGTTTGCCATTTGAATGTTTGTTAAATATTTTAACTTACCTGTTAAGAGAGAATGTTAAAATTAAGAATATGTTTTCATTAATGTTTCATAATAACATGGGCTTTTAATATTATGAAGTTGCTCCCACTCAATTGTTTTAAAATTTTAAGCAAATCGCATCAACCCCAATATGATGGATTTCTTGTGGGTAAGGATCCTATTATCATCTTTTCATAACTCCGACTAGGGCCAGTCGTTATAAAATACGATAATTAGGTAGGTTCCCAACCAATTTATGATATATATCACAATTCCTTGCTCATTGGGTTGGGCAATCAAAAATGCCATAGATTATGCCAGTCCTTGTGGACACCCAATCTTTGCCACTAAGTTATAAGACCACGCCTAAGGGTCGATGCGTCTTATGACTCATAAAAGTCAAACCATTGTCAATAGTACGATTTAGGGACAAATTGGTATTGGTCAGTCTGGTAAAGCCTAGTCCTGCCAATACGGTTTAAGCCCTTTGGGTCTATACTTTATAATGGGAGGCAAATTTTACATTTAAATTCTTATTGAGGATTTTAGCAAGTTTAAGTGAATAACTGTCAAATAGATTCCTCCATTGAAAATTCCCCAGAGGGAGGTGGAGCGAACTCTCTTAAATGCTCTTACCTCTTAGGCTCTTATTGGCTTGGTGACAGGAATAAACAATAGATCCTCCAAATTAGTCCAACACTTTAAATATGCTTTAAGGTAAGCTTTGAGTAAATGATTATCTAGATGTCTTCACAGCTTTTCCTTTTGGCTATAAAAATGTAGTGAGTGAAGGAAGACACCAAAGCATTATCTAACTCTAGTAATACCTTTGGTTAAATTAACTTTAGTTTGGAAAGTTTTATTACGTCTTGGTCCCACCCCACTTGTATCTTTTATAATGTCTTTTATTATAAACAAGTCATTTATATCTATTAGCCTTAAAGGTAATAAATCTCTAAGTTCATCACAGAATAATTACTTAGCTAAGGGATAAGCAACACACTCTCTGTTTCCTTAGAAAGTCTCTAGATGCTTGCACCCTAAAATAATCATGTTGATGAGCGGAAAATATATCAATATTTACCGCCCATTTTACTTAATATTTTGTTTAGTTTCTCGGGTTTGATGAACGTTTTGATGTGTTTTAGTTTATTTTGGAGATAAAATAATATTGGGACACAATGAAATCATTTAGGACGAAATGTGGGTCAAATAAGGGCAAAAATTGGACTTGACATATTAATTTTGGAGATTGGAAACTTGAAAGGGTGTTTTAACGAAGTGCAGTTTTGGAAATTCCAGTTTTTTGCATCTGTCGTATTTTGATCGGATTTAGCTGATTCAAGTTCCAGATTAAAGAAGACTCAAAGATATACAACTTTGAAAGATAAAATAATTTCGAATTCTGAAGATTTCATGCCCGAAATTGATGAACCATTAAGAAGTGTGTTGTGTGTAATTATTAAAGTCATTTTCAATCATTTTCAAAGCAAAAAATAAATTAATAAATAAATAATAAAAATTATCAAATCACCACCAAACATGATAAGCAATTAGTGGAGCAATTAATAATGGATTTGGTGGAGCAATTAGTTGAGTAATTAGTGGAGCAATTAATAATGGATTTGGTGGATGATTTGATGGAGGAAAAATTTTGCCTATAAATACCAAGCCGTTTCATTTGTAAATTCATACTTTCTTTTAAGGAATTCCTTAAGAATACTAAGAAGATTGTATCTTGTTTGTTTATTTATAGTTTTCAGTAATTAATTTCCGCTTTCGCACTTTCTTTTCATTACTTTTCAGTTTTTACTTTCTGCAATTTACTTTTACGTACAGTACTTTTCTTTCTTTAATTTTCAGTTTTTACTTTTCAGTAATGAGGAGGTAACTCCCTTTTGCTGGGGTAAAAGGTAAAACTTTTATTACTAATATTTAGATTAATCTCCCTTAATTATAATATATAACTAGTTAAAACCTGACTTAACGAGGATACCGCCATATTGGTCGTTGGTAATTATTTAAATTGGTTTTAACCTGACTAAACTGGATACCACCTGATTGGTCGGTTGGTAATTAATTATTAATTTGACTTAATCTGGATACCGCCTATATGGCTGGTTGGTAATTATCATGCAAAGTTAATATATTATATTAAAAGAGATATCTAAAATAGAAGTAATAAAAGTGGATCCTTTTACCTCAACATTTTCTTTTATTGTACTTTTAACTTAATTTACTTTCAGTATTTACTTTTCAGTATTTACTTTTCAGCAATTTACTTTTCAGTAATTACTTTCAGCATTTACTTTTCAGTAATTTACTTTTCAGCATTTACTTTTCAGCATTTAATTTTCAGTATTTAATTTCAGCATTTACTTTCCGTCATTTACTTTTCAGCAATTTACTTTTCAACATTTTACTTTATGTCTTTTATTTTATTTAAGTTTTTACTAGCCCTAGTTATGTGTCGTAACTAAGTTAGTTATCTAGGGTTGTGATGAATTCTAATATCACTGGTTTATAAGAGGTTATTTTATAGTTTGGGTATTTAAAGGTTTACTTATTAAGTCTTAAGCTTAATGTGTCTTGTTAATTGGCCACTAATAAGATTGATCTGGTAAATCTAAAATAAACTTGACAAATGAATTTTAGGTTTCAGCCTTAGACTTAATAGCTCACGATCTTCCTTGAGGATAGATAACTGTAGACAACAGAACCTGGACGACGCATGCTGTCCCGGGCTCGCGGCCCGGTCGGGAGTACGAAGTAGCCATGGGGGACTAAACTGGAGAATAATGGAGTCGCCACCCGGTGTGAACCGGGAAAATGAGATTTAAGGCCGCACTCACCCCTCGTAAGGGAAGACCTCAAACCGTTGGGTTCGGAACGGTCTCTTACTTATATCACTTGTAATGAAAGGATTTCTGTAATAATTTAATCAAGCTTAAGTAACACTTATTTCCCAGAGTGTCATGCTTCTAAGTTCTCATGCATACATCAACAAGTTCATCTAAATTTACATGTAACACATATCCGAATTTGCATACAGCCTATTTCCATGTAATCTATGTCTCAATTTGCATACATAAAGGTTAACGTACGTCAAGCATACAAGTTAATAAACACATTATACTCATACATGTGGGGAATACAGATGAACGACACCTACACAATCTTGCATAATGCATAGAAACAATCAGGTTCATCATACGAAGGAATAGCTACTAGGGACAATTATGTGCGAAATCTGATGAAAATAACTCAGTTCAGGGGGTGTGCGTTCGCGTAGCGTTCGAGAATGCGTTCAAACGGTAAACAGAAGGTTCGCATTCATATAGCGTTCGAGAACGCGTTCGAACGGAACTAGACCTTATGTATGAAACACTAAGAAAATGTGTGCGCGATCACATAGCGTTCGAGGATGCGTTCGAACGGTAAACAGAAGGTTCACGTTCGTGTGGCGTTCGAGAACGCATTCAACGAAACCAGACCTGATGCATGCAACACATTCATAGACAAACAAATCAACTATGTGGGACCTCACGTATCTGATTGAACTCATCTCACATCCAATCGAATATACACCAACCGGCGCGGCAAAGCATCGTGGTAAAGGATTTTAACCCCTCCAAATAGGGGACCTTTAATCCGACTTACTAAGCCTATGCGCTCGATCGCGTCATGCATACAAAAATAAAGACAATAACATCAAACTTAGTATGCCCGATTGAACATATCTTACATCCAATCGAACACACACATCAACCGGCGCGGCAAAGCATCGTGGTAAAGGATTTTAACCCCTCCAAATAGGGGACCTTTAATCTGACTTACTAAGCCCATGCACTCGATCGCGTCATGCATACAAAAATAAAGACAATAATATCAACTTAGTATGCCCGATTGAACATATCTTACATCCAACCGAACACACATCAACCGGCGCGGCAAAGCATCGTGGTAAAGGATTTTAACCCCTCCAAATAGGGGACTTTTAATCCGACTTACTAAGCCCATGCACTCGATTGCGTCATGCATAAACAAGTATCATGCAGAATTCAAATGACGAAAAATAAATAAATCAAAGCAATATAAAACAAAAGAAGGTGTCGTTTTCTCAAGCGCTATGTGGAGTTGTATCCCGAGTACAGATCATACTACCATCCATTTGGAATCGGCTATGAAATTTATGTCTGGGTTTCCATCCGATATACTGCGAGAGTTGACACATCTTTCATTTTATTCCAAGGCCACAACATACAATATTTCGTAATACATGCATATTTATCTACTAAAGGGCCACAACATGCATTTTAACATAACAATCATGCGAACAATACTCAATAAATAATAAAAATAAAACAGAAAATGAATGTGGAAAATACCCTCAGGTCTAACCTTTTTTGACGACTTTCGGACTTGCGTTTCACGGAGATCGGAAGGGTAAAACTCCTCAAATTCTCCGGTTCACTGGTTTAGCGTCTTAGCTCACTGTTTTGCTGTTTTGCTTGCTGTTCGGCCTCCGTTTTGCTGCTGTTTCCTCTGTATTTTCTGCTCACTGTTCAAGTCACTGTTTTGACGTTTCAACGGACTGTTTTGAGTGTTTTTTTGTGGGTTTTAAGTGCATTTTTTATGTTACTGTTTTAAGGATTTTAGGGACTGTTTTGGGTGTTTTTGGGCTGTATTTGCGTGTCCTAAGGCTGTGGTATGGGGCTGTGTATTCGGCTATGGAGGGACTTGGAGGAGGGGTGGTTGTTTCGGTTATTGAAGGAGGTATAGGAGAGAAATTGTTTTACTTCTTTATGCTATTACTGTGAATGATATTGTGTGAAGGTGATCGGAAATTCTTTGCTTGTTTTCTTCTTGTGATGGGCATGAACTATATGTGTATGAGCTAGGGGAGTGCATGTCTTGGTTAGGGGTTGTTTATATAGAGAAGGGCTAGGGCTTCTCCTTGTCTCACAAGGAAGGGATTGGATTTGGTGTCAAACAAGGAAAAGATTTGATTGATTGGGGGGGACAAATTTGGTTTAGATTAGGAAGTCAATATTTTTAAATTGGTTATGAGTGATTTAATTAGGCATGACATCTTTTTTATTTAGTATATGATTTTGTTTAGTTAGGAAGTTAATATATTTGATTTATCTAAATTAGGTATGATTATATTTTATGTTTTATTTAATTGGTAAATGGTTTAATTATTTTATTTAATTCAATGTTTAATTTAATTAATATTTGATTTAATTTGGGTGTAATTCAAGGGCCTTGGGCGTGTGGGCCTAGCAGCAAAACCAGAAATACCGACACCGTTCGAACGCCTCTTAGAACGCTGCACGAACGCCCGCAATCTGTTTGACGTTCGAACGTGGTAACGAACGCAGCACGAACGAAAATAGTGAACTTGTGAAATGAACTTGACGACATATTTATTCCGAATTTCCCCTTCCAACGTCCGTTTCCCGCAATATCCTTAACTTAAAAATGTAGTGCCTCTAACTGAGACTCATTATCGGGTTTCACATGCAAAAATGCAATGCCTACAATAACCCTTTAATAGATTTCCTTACTTGATAGACATATACCTGTCGGGCGGGGGTAGCCATAATTGGAACTTAAACTTAATGAATCCATGTAATTTGGTTGACATAGACATATGGTTCAATTGGGTTATACTGGGTATTTAGTAAACCGATATATTACACAAAAATGAAATAATCATTTCATCTTTAAAATGATATTGGAAGATTCACAACCTAGATAGTTTCTTAATATTGAATTTTCTTAAACCTACTTTCGTGCAATTTTATTTACTTGTTTTTTTAAATTTAGAATCATCACCATTTCAAATCAATCAATCAACCTGTTAGATACTAGTAATCATTTGACCTCATAAAATTAAAAGATTAGGTATTAAGTCCTCGTGGGATCGATACTTTTTATACTACTTGAACGATACGTGCGCTTGTGTTATACACGTGTGATTACACACCGGTCAAGTTTTTGGCGCCGTTGTCGGGGACTTATTTATCTTTCACTATTAGTTTTAGGGTTAGATACATTACTTGTATCTAATTTCTTTTTACTTATTGTTTTTGTTTTCTTGTGTTTCAAGTTCTCAGAAACTACATGAGACGAACCAGAAGATTTGAACTCCGACCGATTTACCCAGAAATTGAAAGAACCATCAGACAGTTGAGAAGGGAAAGGCGAGAAGGCCAAGAAGCTTTAGTCAACATGGAACCTGAACCTTTGGAGGTTGCACCACCAATTCCCATTCGAGACAGAACCACTCATGTGGTTGACGCCTTCATTTCCTGTTTTGTACTTCCTCATTTACCAGCAAATGCGTGTGACATCAAAACATGCATCCAGATGATTCAGCAGTCAGTTCAGTTTGGCGGGAATGCAACTGAAGATCCTAATGCCCACATCAAGAACTTCCTGGAAGTTTGTGGCACTTTCAATTACAACAGAGCATCAGAAGAAGTAATGAGACTGCGAGTTTTTCCATATTCCCTAAAAGACGAAGCTAAAGCTTGGCTACATTCGTTACCAGCAGGTTCCATCACAACTTGGATCACTCTAGCCACCAAATTCCTTGCAAAGTACTTTCCACCAGCCAGAACTGCAAAGTTGAGGAATGACATCACATCCTTTATGCAACAAGATTCAGAATCCCTTTGCGAAGCTTGGGAAAGATTCAAAGATTTACTCTGGAAATGTCCTCATCATGAGATCGTGAAGTGGCTATAAGTTCAAACCTTTTACAATGGACTTTCTGGAATAATGAGAACCACAATTGATGCTGCTGCTGGAGGAGCGCTAATGGCAAAAGGAGAAGATCATGTCTGGGACTTAATTGAAGAAATGGCTAACAATAATTCATTGTGGCCAACAGAAAGGAGCTTGATCCAATGAATTGCTGGAATTTATGAAGTTAGAGCCAACACAGCAGTGAATGCCAAGGTGGATCAGATATGCAAATTCTTGGAAACTCTTAGCATGCAAAGCAATATTGGATCCACAAGTTCACCATATGGAGGAGCACCAGAGTTAAACCAACATAAAGAAATGGTGAATTACGTCAACAATTTCAACAGACAGGGAAACAATCCATATTCCAATACCTACAACCAAGGTGGAGAAATCATCACAATGTCGCATGGAGCAACAATTCAAGGCAAAAGAACTATCCACCAGGATCCCAACAGCAAATCCAAGAGCATGAAAAAGAACCAGGAATAGCGGAAGTGCTGGCTTAGTTAAAAAAGTACAATGCTATGTTTCAAAATCAAGCAGCATTAATTCAAAATCAAGCAGCATCAAATGAAGCTATGTTTCATGCCCAATCAGCATTGAATCAAAGCTTAACTTCTTCTATTAAAGCACTGGAGAATCAAATTGGACAACTGGCCAATGCTCAGAGTTACAGACCGCCAGGTAACCTTCCTATCAACACTGAACCAAATCCGAGGAACATAGGGAAGGAGCAGTGTCATGCCATCATGTTAAAAAGTGGTACTGAAATCAACAAAGATGTTGGAGCCAAAACAACTGCTGAGGAAGTTCCAAAAGAAAAAAAGTAACATATGGAGGAAAAAGAAGCAAAGGAAAAAGAACATATCACTCCACCTCCACCTTTTCCTCAGCGTCTTCAGAAAAATAAACTGGACAAGCAGTTTGCTTATTTCCTGGAGGTATTCAAAAAGCTGCATATCAACATTCCATTTGTAGAAGCGTTGGAACAAATGCCCAGCTATGCCAAATTCATGAAAGACATTCTTTCACGAAAGCGGAGATTGGGAGATTACGAGATAGTAGCATTATCAGAAGAATGCAGCGCTATCATTCAGAGGAAACTTCCTCCAAAATCAAAAGATCCTGGCAGTTTCAATGTTCCTTGCACCATAGGAGAACATGACTTTGGTAAGGCTCTGTGTGATCTAGGTGTGAGTGTTAACTTGATGCATTTTTCTATTTTCAGGAGACTACAGATTGGAGAAAAAATGCCCACTTCAGTCTCTTTACAACTTGCTGATAGAACGCTCGTATTTCCGAGAGGTGTAGTTGAAGATGTGCTAGTCAAGGTTGAAAAATTCATTTTCCCAGCAGATTTTATTGTCCTTGATATGGAGGAAGATGAAGACGTGCCGATCATTCTCGGGAGACCATTATTGGCTACAGGTCGAACCATTATTGATGTACAAAAGGAGAATTAACCATGAGGGTATATGACCAAGAAGTAACATTCAATGTTTTCAAGGCCATGAATTACCCAGATGATGAAAAGAAGGAAGAATGTTTCAGACTTGATTTGATACACAGTACCATTCAGAATTCCAATGCAATGCAAAGTTCTATTGACAAACTTAAAATATGTCAATTGCCTATGGAGCCTGAAGATAAAGCGTCTTTTGCACTGAAAAAGCCAATTCTTGCACTACAAGCAACAGAAGAGAAAAAGTTCCACCACCTCAACGAATTGGAGGAATTTCACAATCAGCGTTTTGAGGATGCCAAATTGTACAAAGAAAAGGCCAAGAAGAGACATGATGAGAAGTTAGTGCGCATACAACTGGAACTAGGGCATAAGGTACTGTTAAACAAATCAAGGGTGAAATTCTTCCCATGGAAGCCAAAATCACGGTGGTCAGGTCCATTTGTGATCACCAAGGTTTTACCAGACAGCGCCGTTGAGATACATGATCCCGACTCCAACAAAACATTCAAGGTTAAAAATAAATGTGTCAAACACTACTGGGGAGAATCATTTGAGCGACAAAAAGAAAGTGTCACACTTTCAGATCCAGCCTAACATTCGAGAAGTCACGTCTAGCTGACGACTTTAAACTTAGCACTATCAGGGAGGCAAACCATGCAATTTGAGTATATATTGTGATTTGGTGTGATTTAATTTGTTGTGTTTAGTTTTTTGAGATTAAGACATTTCAGGATGGAAGAAGTTCTCGCAAATCTTCACAAGTAATTTCCTTCTCTCCCTCAAAACTCTCTGATGAAAGTCTACAAAGCTCACTTAGAACGGATTAGATTACTAACGATCCATGGTGTTCCTAATGATATTTGTTGGGTAATTGAAGCACGGGTCTGATTGGAAAGTGAGTCTTCTGACTCTTTTATTTCCCATCTGCCTGGTTTTGGAAGAAGCACCTATGCAAAGAAACGTAGAGCTAAGCAAATGGGTGTTTGTTACAAATGTGCACGCTGGAATTGCAATACTCGTTGTCGTTCTTTAGAATGGTGTATGATAATCGCGAAGACAAAATTAAATTCATTAAGGATGGCTTGAGTAAGGAGTCTGTAGATAATATATCTTCGACTCTTGAGACGCATCCCAGTGTATATGTTCATATAGCCATTCGAAAATTATATGCACAATTTCAAAGAGAAAGACAACAGTTAAGTCTCGAGAATCTGACTCAAAAAGACCCTGTTTGCCAATTTATAAGAAAATTAGATGGGAAGCTTGTCTCTAACGCATAGACGTCAATCAAGCCGCTACGTTTCTTGTACATATTATATCTCTTTGTCTTTTCCTAATAATTGTGATTTGTTTTGTTGTTTTCTTTTATTTTCTCCGACAGGATCCATACCTTTTTTACTATCACGATTTATTTTACTGTTAACTAATAATTGTCATTTGCCAGGTACTAGTGCTATTATTTTACTCACCCTTTTCAGGTGTTATAAATTCAACTCATCATTGGACTTTTGAAGACATCCAGAGTAAAACATAGAAGCCACTTCAAGAAGACGAGTTGAAAATATCTGTGTGTTTTGCGGTACTAGTGTTGGAGTTAAACCACAATACGTAGAGGCAGCACAAGAATTGGGTCGAGTCTTAGCTGCAAGGAATATGCACTTAGTATATGGCGGAGGCAATCTTGGACTTATGGGATCGTTTCAAATGCTGTACATGAAAGAGGCAGTCAAGTTTTGGGAATCATCCCAAAACCCTGGGCGGAGGCAAATCTTATTGAACCATCAAACAAAGAAGAGTTAATCGTGCCAGGTATGTCTGAACGACTAGTAGAAATGATTAACCGTGTTGATGCTTTTATTGCTTTGCCAGGTGGCTTAGGTACATTGGAGGAAATATTTACAGTATTATCTTGGGCAAACTTGAACATACACCAGAAACCACTTGGACTGTACAACGTTGAAGGATTTTATGATTTTGTTTGTGTGTTTTTTGATGATGCCCGGAGAAATGGGTTTGTGACAAAACCTATGAAAGAACTCATCTTTACTGCCAGAACTGCTCCGGATCTAATTGATCAAATCTTAGCCTATGAACCACAAATTGACCCTATCATTTCAAAGATAATTTGGTCCGAGGACGATCGTGGTAAGAGGCGTCGGATTAATCTAGATCTTAACCTTTAAGTTTTCGTGTAGAATTTCAGCTAACCAGGTACTATCTTCTAAACTCTTCTTCTACTGTTTAAGACATTGGGGACAATGTCTCATTTAGGTTTGGGGGAGGGAATTAGTTGATCAATATCTTGCTTTTAGTGGTGTGTTGTTTTTATTTTTAGTCCAAAATTTTTTGAAAAATACAAAAAAATTGAAAACTTTTCAATAATTCCAAAAATATTTTGCGTTTTTGTGTTTTTATTTTGACTAAAAACGTGAAATTGGTAAGAGATAGCTGGGTAAGGAGTTTCCACTCCTGAGACGTGTCTAAAACCTATTTCGGAACAATTTAATTTTTATTTATTTCATTTTGAATTATTTAATTTGTAAATTCTCCATAAAACTGATTAAAATGGATCTTCATAGACTCAATTGGCAAGTATTATCAACATGCATGGTAACATACGGACATGCGTTGTAATTGAAAAGTTTGAAATATTCAGTGCTCTAGTTTAATTGGAGGAAGCATCTTTAAAAAGCGATGGAGTAAAAAAATATGTCTGATGTCCGAGTTATTAAGTCTGTAAGGGTGTTTTAACACCTAGTGCCCTAAAGCCAACTGGTTTGGGAGTCACTGGCCCAAAGCACAATACATGGATCAAAGATGTTGCAAAAATATATATATCTGAAGTCTGAGTAATTAAGTCTGTATGGGTGTCTTAACACCTGGTGCCCTAAAGCCAACTAGTTTGGGGGCCACCGACCCAACACTCGCTACATAGATGGAAGATATTGTATATAAATAAAAAAAATCAAAAAATCAAAGAAAATAATCAGAAAAATCAGAAACTTATTCCATTGCTGCAAAAAGGTGTGAATTCTGATAAAACTTTAGGACAAAAATATTACTCTCTTATCAACTGCACTTGTGACTGTTGTGGGCAAAAATGAGTTGATTAATATTTTTTCGGCTGTGCATATGGAGAATGGTAACTATAATCGGAGAATTTACTTATTCAGTAATTTAGAAAGAAAAAAACAACTAGTAACTTTGAGTAGAAGTTTCACCTGATTAGTCACTAACTTCTTTATTCTATTTTCTCTTGTCTTTTTGCTTTTGTGTGCATTAGTTTTATTCTCTTTTTACTTCTGTAAAACGTTGTGGGTATTGTTGCTGTAAGCCCTCACGAGACTATAACTCGTCCAGTAGGGACACCTAGGGGTTTAAAGGCTTGTTGCATATGCTAAATGCAACTGTGATCCCTACGAAAGTGGCTTAGTTTAATTTTAATTGTTTCTTGTATTTTATTTTGTTGTTTTGCTTGAGGACTAGCAAAATGTTAGGTTTGGGGGTGAGATGAGCGGAAAATATATCAATATTTACCGCCCCTTTTACTTAATATTTTGTTTAGTTTCTCGGGTTTGATGAACGTTTTGATGTGTTTTAGTTTATTTTACAAATAAAATAATATTGGGACACAATGAAATCATTTAGGACGAAATGTGGGTCAAATAAGGGCAAAAATTGGACTTGACATATTAATTTTGGAGATTGGAAACTTGAAAGGGCGTTTTAACGAAGTGCAGTTTTGGAAATTCCAGTTTTTCACATCTGTCGTATTTTGGGAATAACTTTTTACTCCGATATCGGGTTGAGCTGATTCAAGTTCCAGATTAAAGAAGACTAAAAGATATAAAACTTTGAAAGACAGCATAATTTCGAATTCAGAAGATTTCATGCCCGAAATTGATGAACCATCCACAAGTGTGTTGTGTGTAATTATTAAAGTCATTTTCAATCATTTTCAAAGCAAAAAAATAAATTAATAAATAAATAATAAAAATTATCAAATCACCACAAAAAATGATAAGCAATTAGAGGACAATTAATAATGGATTTGGTGGAGCAATTAGTGGAGCAATTAATGGAGCAATTAATAATGGATTTGGTGGATGATTTGATGGGGTCAAAATTTTGCCTATAAATACCAAGCCATTTCATTTGTAAATTCATACTTTCTTCTAAGGAATTCCTTAAGAATACTAAGAAGATTGTATCTTGTTTGTTTATTTACAGTTTTCAGTAATTAATTTCCGCTTTCGCACTTTCTTTTCTTTACTTTTCAGTTTTTACTTTCCGCAATTTACTTTTACGCACAATACTTTTCTTTCTTTAATTTTCAGTTTTTACTTTTCAGTAATGAGGAGGTAACTCCCCTTCGCTGGGGTAAAAGGTAAAACTTTTATTACTAATATTTAGATTAATCTCCCTTAATTACAATATATAAACTAGTTAAAGCCTGACTTAACGAGGATATTGGTCGGTTGGTAATTATTTAAATTGGTTTTAACCTGACTAAACTGGATACCGCCTTATTGGTCGGTTGGTAATTAATTATTAATTTGACTTAATCTGTATACCGCCTATATGGTTGGTTGGTAATTATCATGCAAAGTTAATATATTATATTAAGGGAGATACCTAAAATAGAAGTAATAAAAGTGGATCCTTTTACCTCAGCATTTTCTTTTATTGTACTTTTACTTTATTTACTTTTCAGCAATTTACTTTCAGCATTTACTTTTCATTAATTTACTTTCAGCATTTACTTTTCAGCAATTTACTTTTCAGCAATTTACTTTCAGCATTTACTTTTCAGTATTTACTTTCAGCATTTACTTTTCAGTATTTAATTTCAGCATTTACTTTCCGTCATTTACTTTTCACAATTTACTTTCAGCATTTTACTTTATGTCTTTTATTTTATTTAAGTTTTTACTAGCCCTAATTAGGTGTCATAACTAAGTTAGTTATCTAGGGTTGTGATGAATTCTAATATCACTGGTTTATAAAGGGTTATTTTATAGTTTGGGTAATTTAAAGGTTTACTTATTAAGTCTTAAGCTTAATGTGTCTTGTTAATTGGCCACTAATAAGATTGATCTGGTAAATCTAAAATAAACTTGACAAATGAATTTTAGGTTTCAGCCTTAGACTTAATAGCCCACGAACTTCCTTGAGGATAGATAACCCTTTAATAGATTTCATTACATGATAGAAATATACTTTTCGGGCGGGGGTAGCCATAATTGGAACTTAAACTTAATGAATCCAGGTAATTTGGTTGACATAGACATATGGTTCAATTGGGTTATACTGGGTATTTACGTCTGACAATCGACAGATGCTTTTGCATAATTTAGTATTCCAGGTTAGTAAACCGATATATTACAAAAACATGAAATAACTATTTCATCTTTAAAATGATATTGGAAGATTCACAACCCTAGATAATTTCTTAATACTAATTTTCTTAAACCTACTTTCGTGCAATTTTATTTACTTGTTTTTAAATTTAGAATCATCACCATTTCAAATCAATCAATCAACCTGTTAGATACTAGTAATCATTTGACCTCATAAAATTAATAGATTAGGTATTAAGTCCTCGTGGGATCGATACTTTTTATACTACTTGAACGATACTTGCGCTTGCGTTATACGCGTGTGATTACGCACCGATCACATGTCAATTCTAATAATACATAGAATCATCAAGCATATGAGTTTTAATATGTTGGAATTATTTTAGGCATTAAATAACTTTGATTAATATTTAATTATGATATTACATTTTATTTTAATCAAATAAACTTACTATTCACGTTTTTTTACAAATGCGTGAAATTTAAATGCAATTTCACAATTCAAATATTAACCAAATCAGGCAAAACATGTGCCTAAAATTAAGTTCAGGGTGTTAGCTTTCCAAGGAGCTTACACACCCAATTTCGAGTTCAAATGAGAGAGAACTAATCAAAACAAAAACGACGCTCTGATACCACTGTTGAGAAGCGGCCGCGAGTGCGCAGCGGAAAATTTAATAAATCAAATTATGATGCCGCTATCCCTTTGCCCAATTCCCATTTATTTTGATTATTCTACAAGCCTAGGCATGTTACTATATATTCTAAGCATAAAAACTCATAAAACATGCATAGAACATAAACCTAAACATGCTAACTATCATAAGAACTCTAATTAAAATAAAGAAAGAAAAAGACTTACTTGAACCGAAGACTCCTCCAGTCCTCCCTCCAATCTACAAGCTTTTGTCGAACTCAGCAAGCTCTTCCACGTTCCAAAGAGCCACCCAAGTGTGTGTTCTCCAAAGGTTCACACACCAAAGCCAAAACTCAACGGCAAGACTACGCCTTGAGTGCACGGGTATTTTTCCATTGGTGCTAGCCTAGGCAAATACCTCAAAACTTTTAACTCGAGGTTCCTCTAGTCAATTAGACTAAGGAACCTCAAAATCAGTGGCTTACTCTTAAACTTTAGAGTTGCTCACTTATATAAACCCAAGATATGAAAGGTTTGGTGCTAAAATTTGTAAAGAATTCTTTGGGTTTATATAGGTGCTCCAAAGACAACAAAATTAATTAAGAATCCGATGTGGGATAAAAGCTAATTGAATCTTAGACATTGGATATTAATTTAGTGGTTTAATGAGATTATAAAACGCTAATAAGAGTTTGGGCCGAATTGGAATTCAAAAAAAAAAACAAATAAAAAAAAATTATTATTCACGTTACTATTCATGTTTTTTATTTATTTATTCCAATTCCCAAAGTGCCCCTATCTTCATTCACCAATCCCTAAGCCACTATGGAACCTCTTAAATGATCTGTTCAATAATTAAACACATTGATCTATTTATAAACAATTCCTACAGCAATCATATATGCTGTTGAATTTGTATTGTGCACTGTTAACCATTGATTTCGACTTTGTTGTGTGTGACCTTTTGGGTTCCCCTCAAGTTGGACATGAAATGAATTGTGATAATTTAATCGAACATAAATTATCCTCCGATCAGATGGTCGTTCGATTTCAATGACCAAGGTTGACATCTAGAAACATGCCAAGACCCCCAAATGAGAAGGAAAGATATATACCATCGCCTCACTGTTTCCCCAAGGTATGGAAAGTGTCTACCCATATAGTCAAAGGTATGATGTTGATAGTGTCATGAATCGTGCTAACCCAAGAATCTCACATGATTCTTCCGCTGCGGCCACAGTCTCAAGCACCGATCACACATATCAACCCGCGAACTGGAATACTACTCTTATAAGAAAATATTATCCGAGATAGTCGCGATTCTCTGTTGTATCTTTACAAACTTCATGTGTTTCAACAAATGACCCAATCATACCCTTATGACTGGATCTTTTGAACCGGGGAAGGAGAATGTCAAAGTTATTTGATCCACACATAAGATTGTAAAGACCTCAAGTCTAAAGACTAGTCATACAATCGATACATGAAAGTTCTCACAGACACATGGGATAAACACTCCATGTGAAATCTTTCGGCGGTCAGTTCGATGGACACGAGCAACTCATGCATCCATGTGATACACCAAGCGGACGGATCTCCGCTAGTAGCCTATGAGATCAGCTACCCCACTTAAGGACGGATCATATCATCATGCTATTCTCTCTGCTTTGTGAACGCCCAATTATTCACAAAACTATGACTAGGAACGTTTAAGAGTAATGATTCTTATAAGGCGTGGAAGCCAAGGGCTTTATTACTCCAAGGGCTTTATTACAATGTTTGATTATTCATATAAGTTTTGTAAGACACGTATAATAAAGATTGACATTTTATTAATTAATGAAAATATTACAAATACATGTACATATAGCCCATCCAGAAATTGGTTATAAGACATATCCCTAACAGATCTGATCCTATGGGTCCCACAACCGTCCCAACACTGTTTTCTTCCCACTGACAGTATCTTCCCTCCGACTAGGCCCGATATGTTCCTGTTTTCATGTTTTCTTCTCCAGCTTCTCAATCCTTTCCATCATGCCTTTCACGAAGGATTGTTTTGCCTCCATTTTTTACTGTAAGTTCTCATCCACCTTTTCTATCAGCTCCACCATCGAAGTTTCCAAAGCTCTGTGGTTTTCGTCTCATGCCATCGTCTTAGTGTATTTGCTACTTTTTCGTACTGTATCCCTATAGACGGCGCCAACTATGGACAATGTTTTTCGTTCCAAGGGAAATTTGGGAAATCATCTCTTTGAACAAATCTCCATCAGTAGTAAATTTGTTTGGTTAGTAAGTAACTAAAGTAAACTTAGCAAGCAGACAGATAAATCATAAAGACAATGATTTACTTGGTTCGGCAGAGAAAGGCTCCAACCCACGTCCATAAGATTAATAGGGTATTTTATTACTGCTCGAGGTCAATACCGACCTGAGCTACAAGTGGGGTAGTGTGCTTATAAAGGGTTAATAACCACATCAGGTCTAAAGTAGCCCGTTACAATCCACTCACTTGGTCAAGTAACCGGCCAGCTTTTCTCTCTATATTTAGTTTAGAAACTCTCATCTTTTCTACAAGTTGTAAGGTACGAAATTTGCTAACCCTTGAATCTGAATATTCTACCCCTTTATATAGGCTTCCAAATTCACTATCCCACCGCCCATGATGTCAGCTTATGTCACATTGTCATCATTGCCACCACAACTCTCCTCAACTACTCACAATTCGGCCAATCAGATTAGCCCATTTTCACTGTCACTGCACCGGCTCTAATTTGCTCCATCATCAGCAGGTTGTGCCTTCGGGAGAATTCTTCTATGCAGTGGGTTCGGGCCCCTCTATCTGACTTCAGCCTCTCTCAGGCCATGGACTTTTATCATCCTCTTTTGGCCCAGTAAAAACCTTATTCTACCACTTCTCGGTATTCGAACTTCCTCGGATGAAAAACCATCATCACGGATACAATATTTTTTTTCTAAATATTACAAGATGTATAATTCTATTCATATTACATTCAAATTTTTTTCTAGAAGTGTCATAACATAATCTATCTGAAGTTTAACCAAAAATATATTCCGAATAAAAATAGAAAGACACACAAATTAAGAGAATTCTTTTTTTACGATACCGGGACTTTAAACCTCAAAATTCGTCAGAGAATATGAAGAAAACGTATTATATTGTGACCCATTTCAGACCCAATTAAACTAAGACAGAAAATTCAAGATTCCAAAAAGATTTGTTATATCTTTTTCGACGCGTCATGAGATACAAGTAATGGTCTCCAAACAAACATTTTGGTGTAAACAAATGTCCAGAAGTCTACTCAGATTGCGGCTCTTCAAATTGAAAAATTATATTATGTGCGAGGTGTATATGTCATCTCTCTCACAACAGTTGGATCCCATAATTATGTGAGGCCCAACTATTATGAGAGAGATGACATATACACCCGGCACATGATACACCACCTCCTTGAAACTCTCATTACTTTCCACCGACCGAACAATTTGTCTACAAAATAATAATTGCTGGTTCCCTTTTTCTTTTTCCCCATAAGATAATATGCTTCTTCGAAGAAAATGATGTGGCGTGGCCTCAATCATAGTATTTGAATTGGTCAAATATGGGATATTAATTGTATTTTGAATTTTGTATGTAATAACGGAACCCATTTAAAGTTAATTAACATATTAAAATCTCTCTTCTTTTTTTAGCGTTCAGTTCACCATCAATTTTTATTTATTTATTTATTTATTTTAATAGAAGTGTATTTCTTATATAATGCATCATCATCTCATCAAAATCACAAATTAAATATATTCTCTCGGGGTGAGCAAAACGATTTCGGTTCCGGTTCCGTATAGAACCGGAACCTACCCGGAAAAATTCGGTTCCGCACTAAGTGGAACCGGAACTTACCCAATTAAACAGAGTACCCTATTATTCGGTTCCAATTTGGTTCCGGTCCGGTTCCGGTCTGGTTCCGAATTACATTTTAAAATATTTTAATGAAAACTACATTTTGATACGAGTACGTAGGAAAAAACATGGACCAAATCGGAGTGCGGAAGCTCGAGAACGAAAGATTATACAATAGCCCACTATTTTCTTTCAAAATATTTGATTATTGATATCATTAGTTATATATAGATTTTCATTATACTTATGTTAGACTTACTAAGAATGCTAATTCATCAAGCTTTAAGCAAAGATAATGCACCAATGTTTCAAACTTAACATTTACTACAGTCATAAAGGTTTGTCTACTGAAACATCAGGAGAAACATTATTGCACTGGCAAGAATTGTAAGAGATCTGAACATGGCATAATAGATAGGTGAACATGACATATACAGATAGTGCTATACTCTCATTATAGATATTACATAAAATAAAATGGGCAGTTTAACCACCAGCAGTGACACTAGATACACACAAAACACAAACACACATACATTCTATATATACCTGATAGAAGCACTAAAATATTGCTATATGAACTGCGACTCTTTAAAATTTGTACAATTAAATAATGAACGCCAAATGTTTAAAATTTATGTTCATATAATCCGGTTCCATGGTCCGGTTCCGGTTCCGACTATTTTGGAACCGGAACCTACCCGGATAAAATCGGTTCCTTCATATTTGGAATCGGAACCTACCCGATTATAACCAGTTCCGGTTCCAAACCCGGAAAATCGATCCGGTTCCAACCGGTTCCGGGTAGAACCGGAACCGATGCTCCCCCTAATATTCTCCAAGACTTGACTTGTGATCTCTTGATTTTTTTAATAGAATTAAGTCAGTAAAATTATCTTTTAAGATTTAACATCAATTTTTAGTTAGTCAGATATATTATATGAGCAAATTAAATAAAACTAATTAAAAATTAACAGGCCACGTGTCTTGGGAGCTTTTTTTTAATAAAAATATGAGCTGATTAGATCCGGTTATGGGTGTTAGATCTTGGCGGGAATAGGTGAAGGTTCCACAGGGCATCTCATGGTGATTCTTCCTTCAATTGTCACTAGGCTGTTATGGTTGCAGCGGTGCAAGGCGCGAATGGAAGGAAAGTTTGAAAAAATTTCTGAGGTGTGGCGGTCCATTCATGTTTGCTTGTTGAAGTCGAGTGCTCAGCTGAGGATGAGTGGGCCAGGTGATAGAGCTGATGAAATGGTCTTTCGTTCGCTGGAAATCCAGATTTTGACCTCTCGCAAAACCGAAAGTTTCGTTGGTCAACTGGTCGCTGCCTAGCCCGGGTTGGGTTAAACTCAATCTAGATGGGAGTAGTCGTGGGAATCGGGGGTTGGCGGGGATAGGCGGGCTGATCTAGGATGACCATGGATGTCTGAAATATGCTTGTGCAAAACAAGTAGGTACTGGCTCGAATAATTATGCAGAGATGTTGGCGCTTATTAAGGGTTTAGAATATATAAAACCATAGGGGCTTGTCTAAGGTACCCAGGGGTATGATATGCCCCTGGTTCCTTATGTTGGATTTTTGTGGTTAGTAAATCTTGATTACACTGCATCCTCTATAATTTTAGTCATTTAGTGTTTTTTAATCTTGCATGCAAGTTGTATTTTTGGCAATATTTGTGTTTGATTTTGACAGATTTTGATGTTTGATTCCCTCTATGGACAAACCTGTTTGTACTATGCTGCATACTATGGCCACGCGGATTGCCTTCAAGCCATTCTCTCTGCTGCTCATTCTAGCCCTGTTGTTGTTTCTTGGTAGGCTAAGAATTGACGTCTTTGTTAGATAAGTAGATAAAGTGTGGCTTATTAATGGCGGATAAAATTGCTGTGTTAGGATTGGATTTTAGGGGATATGCAAGATTTGTGAACATTAGAGATGGCAGGGGAGGGACGCCGTTGCACTTGGCAGCTCCTCAAAGACGGTCTGAATGTGTACATATTTTGCTAGATAGTGGTGTTATTGTTTGTGCTTCAGCCGGTGGATATGGGTAAAAACTGTGGTGATGATTTTGTTTTATTGTTGATTTAGGCGTTAAATTTGTTTTGTAGATTGATAGATTGCTGATTACAGTTGCCCAGGAAGCACTCCTCTTCACTTGGCAGCTAGATGGGGATCGATTGATTGCATCTGTGCACTGCTGACGTGGAGCGCGGATCGTCTTCATAGAGATTCATCTGGGTAATATTTAATTTCTTTCATTTTTGGTCACATTCTTTGATTTATTTTATTTTTCCTGTAACTGCATTCTGTAATTGTTTCTTTGTTGCCATCTCAAATTATTAGCTTGAACATAAATGCAAAAGGGCAATTTGGATGTTTGGGGAAGGTTCAGTTGCAAAAAATGTCATGTTGGTTCCTAGTATGCTATTGTAAATTTAATTAAGGCCATCAAATGACCAGAAGTTTTGGAACAGTTGCACTTGTAGGAACACAAAGTTGATCATTTTATAATTCTTATCAATTGATTTTGTCTCTGTATCTTTTGCAGCCAGTTTCGTACAATTAATTTTCTTGGAAAAGCATATGTTTGATGTCTTTTCTCTTGATTTAGTTTCCTAGAGATTTGCTGCTAATGCTTTTGCTGTTTATATGGTCATCTCTATGTAGGATGATTCCATATGAAGTTGCATTTAAGTACAAACATGGAGCTTGCGTAGATTTGTTAAATCCTGCATCTGCAGAGACTTTAATCTGACCATCATCTCTGAAGTTCACCAGTGAGCTTAATCAGGCGGCAAAAACTCTCCTAGAAAATGCTCTGATGGAAGCGAACAAGGAGATAGAGAAAAATATTTTAAAGGGTATTGCATACTCACTTCCATCTCCATCACATTTTGATGTCGGAGCAGAATACAATATTTCTGAGGTATATATTTTATTAATTCTATTAAAAATATCAATCATAATTGAAACAGGGCGCCAAATTTTTTTTAAATTACCTAGAAGCTCGAAATTTTAACTTGTAAATTGCTGAACTTGGTTGAATTATTCAAGAAAAAAAATGGAGTGTGTCAATTTTTTTACTATAAAAGATTGCTCTTTCATTTTCAGCTCATTGTTTCCAATTGTATGGAAATGAAAGACTCAGAAATTGAATTTCATATCTTGACTTGCTACATAGACCACGAGTCTTTTGCTGAAAGTTTCTACAAGCTTAGCCATAAATAAACACTTATACAATTTTGAGTGGGTGGTTCATATAAGAGCCTATTGCAATTTTGTGAACTTTTTATTTTAAATTTTGTTGATTTTTGAAAAAGATGAGATTGATTTGTTCTCTTTCAATGCAGGCTAGCGATACAGAGTTATGCTGCATATGCTTTGAGCAGACATGTACAATTGAAGTCTAAGATTGTGGCCACCAGATATGTGTACAATGCACACTAGCCCTATGTTGCCACAAGAAGCCAAACCCTACAACCGCATGCATAACACCTCAATGTGCCAATTTTGCCGAAGCACCATTACTCGACTGGTTGCAAAAATCAAGAACCAGGATGATGCTGATCATGACATCGGTGACCTAAGTTCACCAAAGATGAGAAAGACAAGGAAGTTGCACAACTTTAACGAGGGAAACAGCAGCTTCAAAGGATTATCGGCTTCATTTAGCAAGATGGGTGGCCACGCCTGATAAGTGCATGAAAATGTACTTTGAAACATCGCTTATTCGGGTTTATTGTTCAGTATTTAGTTATATGTTTCGTATTTTATTATATATTTTTATCATTATATTAATTTAGAAAATATTTATTATTTAAGTTAATTTAATGATTTTTAATATTTGTAGGAATTGGAAGGGAAGATCAATTAAAACAATTTAAAAGCAGCAGTGATATACATACATACAATCTCACTTACAAAAACTACAACACCCCTCTCACTGTAGCTACAGTGATTACTACAGTAAGAGGGGTGTAGTTTTTGTAAGTGAGATTGTATGTAAGTGTAGCATTTTTGATTTAAAAGGCCTGCAACGTGGGCCCTAATCTTCCAATATTATCCAAAAGTGACGTGAGAAGCAATTTGACCAAAAAAAGAAATTCATGTACGTGACTAAGGAGAGAGAAGAAGTTGACCAAAGCATAAAGTGACGTGAAGAAAAAGGAGAGTTTGCTTTGGCTAAAAGTTGAGCACGTGGGGCCCTCCATTTGTTTTGTTTACAAAATCAATTATCAAAGAAGAGGAACAGGCAAGAGGTATTCTTCTTCCTGTGAAGCCCTTTTCTCGGTATTAGGCTCAGTTATGGAAGGTTTTCAGTCGAGTCAAATGACTCGGTTTTAGTC
This sequence comes from Zanthoxylum bungeanum, assembly GCA_019454045.1. Classification (NCBI taxonomy): domain Eukaryota; kingdom Viridiplantae; phylum Streptophyta; class Magnoliopsida; order Sapindales; family Rutaceae; genus Zanthoxylum; species Zanthoxylum bungeanum. The sequence goes on from SKCR01035171.1 coordinate 227,020, forward strand.
GCCGGGTGTCCTGGTGTGTGTTTGTTCTCCTATTTCTGGTTATTATCAGGAAGTCCTCAGGAAGTTTTTGATTTTATGGATACTGAGGAGTTGGTCAAGAAGTGCAAGGAAATCTCTCTTCATGAGGAAACGGAGAATAAAGTTACTCTCAGGGGGAAGATGAGAGAGACAGGCAAAAAAATCATCGCTGGGTGCCTTCTAGGGAAAGTGCTTCTCGCTAGAACGATTAATAGAGAAGGGCTCAAAACAGTTATGGCTCAGGTTTGGAATACTCTAAAAGAGGTGAAAATTGAGAGTCTCGGGGGCAACATATTCATGTTCAAGTTTGCTTCGGAGATGGACAAAAGAAAGGTTCTGAGAGGGGGTCCTTGGCATTTTGACAGGGCACTGTTGGTATTGGCTGAATCAACTGGTATTGGAAATCTTACTGAACAGCCATTCACACATACATCATTTTGGTCCAGGTGTACAATGTGCCTATTATGTGTATGGATAAAAGCACCATTGCGGAGTTAATGGGGAAGATTGGAACCGTCGAAGAGTAGCCACAGATGAGCAAGGAGAATGTTATGGCAGGTTTATCAGGGTTCGTATCTCTATAGATATCACAAAACCTTTAAAAAAATGTTGCTGTTGGACAGAGGTGATGGGGAAGACATTATCATGCCACTTCAATACGAAAGACTCCCTGATTTGTTTCTTCTGCTGTGGCTGCATTGGGCATCATTACAAGAATGTGATCAGAACGACGGGATACCAAAGGAAAAATTCGGTTTTGGTACTTGGATGAGAGCCACTCCATTGCTAGACAAACATCGGTTGAGTAGAAACCGCGAAAGGGAAGAACCCAGCAGTGACCACATCAGTGAGGTCCGGCGAAGAGGAGCTAGCACAGTGGGGCAAAAAGCTTGTGTTAATCAGGAGGGAGGTGATGTTACAGGAAGAGATGAAGGAACTCCAATAGATAGTGGACACGTGGTGAAGCTGACCCAGTCAGGAGTAGGTTTTAAGGATAGCAAGATGGCTAAGGAAGGGGGGATTATCAAGACACAGCAGACTGTCATGCTCAGGGAACAGGAAGATCTGACATCCCAAAAGATGGCGGGAAAAGCTTTAGCTGAGACAGAAATGAGGGAGACTAAACATAGGGCCAAGATGTGGGGTAGAAATGACCAAAGTGGGCTTGACAAAGAGATTGGTGAGGTTAATTTTTTAGTGGGTCAGGTAGGTGTGGGCAGTGGCCCAATACCAACACCTCAGCTATCTAAAAAGAAGAAATGGAAGCTTCTTGCTCGTGGGCCAAGTCAATTCGTCCCGGGAACAGTAGCTCTCCTCTGTCTAAGAGGCCCGGCTGTGATATGGTCAGATTGAGCCCGAACAAGAAATCTAGGTTGGATAATTCGTCTGTTCTGAAGCTTGGGGAGATGGAGAGGCGAATGGTGAACAAGCAGAGGCAGATCTCAGAGGGATGTTGAGACAGAAGATACTTGCATGGTTTACTGAATCGGCGGCGGCTGGCTCTCAGCGCCGCCGAATATTATGATCATCTTGAGCTGGAACATTCGAGGTTTGAGGAACCCTAGGATGTTCCGGGCCATTCAGAAAATCCTCCATCTGCACAAGCCTAACATCATCTTTCTTTGCGAAACTAAGGCTTCAGTTCAGCAGATGCGTGATATAGGGAAGAGACTTTTATTTGATTCTTGTTTTGCTGTGGATTGTAACGGTCTTAGTGGGGGGCTGGCCATGCTATGGAATGAAGATAGTAATGTAGAAATCCAATCCTTTAGTAAACACCATATTGATGCCACAATTCACCATAGAGATGGGAGATTATGGAGAGGGACCGGATTTTACGGCCACCCGGAGCAGAGCCAGAAATGTCATACTTGGACCCTCATGAGGAGACTTGCTAGCTTATCTTCTCTGCCATGGATTTGTTTTGGGATTTTAACGAAATTTGTGTGAAGGGGAAAAGTCTGGTAGAAATACAGGGAATGTTAGGTCAATCTCTCAATTCAACAGTGCTTTAAGGGATTGTGATTTGGGGGACATGGGTTATACTGGTTACCCTTTCACTTGGTCCAATCGTCGCTTTGGGGAAGATTTAACTGAGGAAAGACTGGATAGATTTTTGTGCAATAAACATTGGAGAGAGTGTTTCAAAAAGTTCACAGTCATCAATTTGGAAGCTTGGACTTCTGACCATAGTCCAGTGATGGCCGAGTTCTCTGAAATGCAAGAAGCCAGGAGAAACATGTCAAGGGGAGGGAGTAGACTCTTCTACGAGGACATGTGGAGTGCGTATCCGGAATGTAGGGAAATAATTAAACAGACGTGGAGGCAGGGGCAACACAGGTGTTCTTCGGATCCGGAGATCGTTTTCAAAGAAACAGCGAAGGAAACTTTGGTCAAGCTGATGAGTTGGAGCAAAAGGGAATTTGGGGACCGTAAGCATAAGTTACGGAAGTTGACAGAGGAATTGGCTCAGTACAAACAGCAGCGAAGGCACTATGTGGATGGGAGCAGAGTCAAAGCCATTGAGCGACAGATTGATGTGTTTTTGATCGACGAAGAAATCCGTTGGAAACAAAGAGCGAAGACTGATTGGCTGAAGGCCGGGGACAAAAACACAAAATTCTTTCATGCTAAGGCCTCCTCAAGGAGAAGAAAAAACAAAATTCAAGGTATTTACGACAAAGATGGTAACTGGGTAGAGCAAGAGGAAGATTTGGAAAGGCAATTCTGTCAATATTTTTCGGACATTTTCTCATCCACTAATCCCAGTAATCGGCAAATTAAGGAAGTGCTGCAGGGAATGCAGAGGAGGGTTACAGATGAAATGGTGGAGATTCTGGATAGACCTTTCTCAGTAGAGGAGATAACCGAAGCTCTAGCTCAGATGAGTCCTCTCAAAGCCCCTGGCCTGGATGGGCTTCCTGCTGCTTTCTTCCAAAAACACTGGGCAGATATTAAGCAGGAGGTGCTTAAAACTTGTTTACATGTTCTGAATCAGGGAGGTGAGCTTAGTTCTTTGAACCACACACACATTGTTCTCATACCTAAGATCGAGAATCCTTGTAGAGAGAGTGACTTTCGTCCTATCAGCCTGTGTAATGTTATCTACAAACTTATAGCAAAAACTATAGCCAACCGATTGAAGACTTGTCTTGATCAATTGATCTCCCCTAACCAAAGTGCTTTTGTTCCTCAAAGACTTATCACGGATAATGTGATTATAGGTTACGAATGTCTCCACAAGATAAGGATGTCGAAGGGGAAGAGGAAGGGTTGGCTTGCTTTGAAAATGGATATTAGTAAAGCGTATGATAGAGTTGAATGGGTTTTCTTACAAGAAGTTTTGACCAAGATGAGATTCTCCAAAAGATGGCTGGATTTAATAATGAACTGCATCACCACCCCATCATTTTCTGTGATTATTAATGGGGAAGCGAAGGGTATGATTAAACCTCAAAGGGGCCTAAGACAAGGGTGTCCGCTATCTCCATATTTGTTTCTTTTTTGTGCAGAGGGGCTTACGAACCTATTACTACAGGCAGAAGAAAGCAAGCTGATCCATGGCCTGCAGTTCAACAACGATACCCAGATCTCTCATCTCCTTTTTGCAGACGACAGCCTTATCTTCCTCAGAGCTGATGAGTGGGACTGCAGAAATCTCAAGGCTATATTGGATGCTTATGCGTCTGCCTCTGGACAGATATTCAATTATGGTAAGTCATCTATGTTCTTTAGCGGTAACATTGCAGCCCCGAAAGTAGCTTTGATGAAGGATATCCTTAATTTTGAAGTGGTGGCTAGACACGAGAAATACCTGGGGTTGCCTTCTATGTTAGGAAGAAGAAAGAAAATGTTCTTCAATGACATAAAGATCAGAGTAACAAACAAGATTTCGAAGTGGCACAGCAGAGTTTTTTCGAGTGGAGGAAAAGAAGTTCTTATCAAGGCTGTTGCCCAAGCTATACCTTCTTATGCTATGAGTGTCTTCCGTATTCCTCAAGGATTATGCGACGATATTCAAACTGAGGTGGCTAGATTTTGGTGGGGTTCCTCCGAAACAAAAAGAGGAATTCATTGGAGTAAATGGGAGAACATGTGTTTAGCCAAAAGCAGGGGAGAGATGGGGTTCAGAGATATTTCATGTTTTAACCAGGCCTTGATTGCTAAGCAAAGCTGGAGAATTTTGCAGAGGCCTGAATCGTTGTTAGCCAGAGTCCTCAAAGCTAGATACTTCAAGACTTCGGGGTTCCTTGATGCCAAAACTGGTTCCAATCCATCATACGTGTGGAGGAGTATCTTGTGGGGCCGAAGGGTTATTAAGCAAGGGATGAGATGGAGAGTGGGTAACGGACAAAATATTAAAGTGTTTGATAGCAATTGGATTCCGAGACCCAGCACTTTCAAACCTGTTTCTCCGTGCAGAATACAAGAGGATGCCCTAGTAGCCCATTTCATTTCGGCAGATCAGTGTTGGAATTTAGAAAGCTTACGGAACTGCTTCGATCCAATTGATGTGGAAGCTATTAATAGTATTCCTTTACCCAGAAGACCGAAAGAGGACAGCATATGTTGGCATTACGACAGCAGAGGTGAATATTTGGTTAAAAGTGGCTACCAACTAGCCTTCAAGATGAAGTTTTCGGATGGCCCTTGCAGTTCTGTATCCAACAAAAAGTACTGGAATGCCATATGGAAGTTGCTACTGCCTGAGAAGGTAAAAATTTTCTTATGGAGAGTAATTCTGAATTTACTTCCCACCATGGATAATCTTTGGAGGAAAAAAATTACGCAAAATTGGTGGTGCCAGAGGTGTGGGAGTAAGAAGGAGGATGTGGGTCATGCATTGTTTTATTGTAGAATTGCTAAGCTTGTTTGGAGAGAGTCTGGATTAGCCAGTTTCTTCCCTGTCGGCTGTGTCTCTGGAGATGTTCTGGAGCTGTTGACTGAGGCGGCTAGAAGAAGTAAATCGGAGTTGGAAAGACTGGTTGCTATTTGTTGGTCGATTTGGACTGCCAGGAACTCTCTAGTCATGCAAGGCAAAGATGTTGACCATGTGTTTATTTTAGCCAGAGCTGAGGCCATGGTGGAGTCATTCAAGCATCTGAATGGTGACCCTATGCCGCAGGTCATGAGTCCGGATAGTGTCATACTCGACCGCTGGAAAGCCCCTCCCGTTGGATGGTTCAAACTTAATGTGGATGCTTCCGCTCATAAGGAGCTGGCCACTGCTGGATTAGGAGCGATTATTAGAGACGAGGTTGGCAATTTTCGAGTGGGGGGTGTTAAGAAGACTACGTTTTCTCAAGATATCGCATCCCTTGAAGCAGAAGCTCTCCTCTTCGGGCTTAATTTGGCTGTTCATGAGGCGCTTCTGCCATTGATAGTGGAAACAGATTCGATCCAAGTTGTTAACTTAGTTTCAAGGAAAATGGAGAGTCGGTTAGAAATAGCGTGGACTATCGAAGATATACTGGAGATACTGAAGACCTTTCAACCGACAGAAGTTTCTCATATTAGTAGAATTTGCAACTCTGCGGCTCACTCTCTTGCGAACTTTGCTATTAATTTCAATGTTCATGTTGTATGGACCGGAGACTTACCTCCGGATGTACGTTCGTTGTTAAATTTGTGATTTCTCAATGAAAGTAACTGCTTTCTTTTCAAAAAAAAAAAAAAAAAAAAAGAGGAACAGGCGCTGCGGCGCCAAACGAATCATGCAGCCCATACATTTACCCGAGGAACATGCGCCACGGCGCCTCACAAATCACCAGACTCAGCCAAAAATGCCGAGGATTTGGCGCCGTGGCGCCACTCAACAGGCGCCACGGGAAGCATCGGTCACGCGTTTCAGGATTTAGATTTTAGGGTTTTCTAAAATCCTAATGACTCCCAGACTCCACTATAAATATAACAGTTCGTCCAGACTCAAGGGGGAGGCTAGTTACGAAAATAACAACAAGAAATCAGAACCGTGTAGATTCCCGGGATCAGAAACAATGATTCATTCGATTTTCCCAACCTATCTCTGTTATTTCTTCATTCAATATGTGGAACTAATCTCCTAAGCAAAGCTAAAGGCGAACTCTTGTACTCTATTCTTTTATTTTGTTATTTGATTCGTGGATGATTTTCATTGTTTAATACAATTATTATCTTATTCTTCTCGGTATTCTTTTGAGTATTTTAATTTAAAAACTTATTTATTAATTGGCATATAGATTCAGTCACGCTTTTTCTATGTGTTGTTGGTAAAATTGGTTGTGATTGGTTAAGGTTGTTTTGCGAGTTCATCCTTTGCTGCAGTATTGCCCGAGGGTATATTGTCGTCGCTGGATAGGTTGTAATGATAACCTTGTGAGTTGTGAACGTAGAGAAGATAAAATAATAATTGCCTTAGAACTTTAATGTGAGTAGAATTGAATATCCTCCAATTGTGGATTGGGACGTGAAATCCTCAGTTACATACTAAAACGAATCAATAACGGAATAGAAGTAATAAGTACAAAAGGGGACCCGGACGCTTTGATATTTCTCTCTATTTATTAAATCATTTAAACTTCTCATAATCTTTAATTTACATTATAATTTGATCATTTCTTTAAGTTAGTTATTGCTAAACGTTCTTGATTGAGTGAATCAGTTTCATTGTAACCATCTCTCTGAGGAATCGACACCCCAGCTGTACTGCGATAACCGCAAGACATATTTGGGCGTAATCAACGCCTCAGGCAGGATTGCTACCGAAAGTGAGTGGGTTGATAAGCCTTGATACTTGGTAGCATTTGGTAATCAAAGATTCCATTTGGTCATAAAAAATTCCCTTATTAGTTGACTTCAAGTAAAAGAGAAAAGAAAATCAAGAAACCCCATTTTGGAGCTGGTTCCATTTGGTATATATAGATATGGTTCATTTGTTATGTAGATTTGGGAAATAAGCAAAGTGAATTGCAGGTTTTGGTTGGTAAGTTTGGTAATAGTTTGTTTAGGTCATATAATGCACGTTGTTGTATTCTTTGTTATCTTGAAATTGAAGGAAGGAATATTAGTAAAAAAAAAAAAACAATAACAAAATTCTTTATCTCGTCCAAATTATATTAAAAAAATCACTCCACCTTCTCAATAGAGTCAAGTATTGAATTTTAATTTTAATTTTGACCCAACTTATAATATAATTATAGTGATTTTGGTTCGGATATAATATTATAATATTTAGGATTATTGTAAGACTCCAGCTTAATTAGAATAACCCTAATGATATAACACAATTTTTGTATAATGTATTACTTATAACCAGTAGGAAAAACTTCACACCTAAAGTTATTAGGGTACAAAAGGATTTATGGAACTGGTCTTGGGCTTCTACTCCAACTTAGTGTCAGTGAATACATATCATATTTAGAAGTGAAACATCATAATACACAAATTTAAAATAAACTTTTACAACAACCTAGAATCAATCTAATACAAGAAAATCAATAAATCTATAATACTATGTGGTTGCTCGAGAGACATTGTAAAATACTTGCTCGATCAATATCAAATCTATCATTTGCCTTACATTAGATCTTTAATAAGCTGAGGAAATAATGTTGCTACTTTAAAACAATGAAAAAACAAAATAATAACACCCAACAAGCATCAAATTTTGGTAGGATTTAATAACCACGATAAAAAGGTGGACTAAGAACCACCACAAGATAAGGTGGGAAACCAACCATTATAAAGGATAGAACCACATATCTGAAATATGAATGATCAAGAAAAACAAAAACAAAGAAAATGAAAAAAGAAATCATTGGTGGTGCGGTTGATAACTAATTTCTGTAATAAGATTATGGTTTTTTTTTTTTTTAAGTTGAGAGGGTTTTTAGTTATTTGAGTTGTAAGGAGGAGAGAGAATAGAGTTAGGGACATTCTTAACATAAAAAATATATCATATGTTATAATTAGTTGATGATATTATGTGACCATTTTGTTATGCAAAAGAATTACTTCAAGTTTTGTTATAAATTTTTTTTCGATTTGAGATATTGTATTTGGTTTCGGTTCGTCCAAAATGTTCGGATATCCAACCATTGCCATACCTAATTCTAAGTAAATATCAACATTAAGAAATCTCTTTTCATGCTCATTAAATGCCGTAATGAATAAAAATTATAAGCGGAAATAATAAGTATAAAACTCATCTACATGCTCATTAACATATGTAATTAACGAAAATTATAAATAGATATCAAGATTATTAACTTGTGCTCATTCATTTGTAATGTTTCATCTTTTTTATTCACTTATAACCATTAAACACGTAATCGAGATCGAAATTGATGCATTAAACATGATATTGAATAAAAATTAATAGATAGATATAACCAATACACGCAGCTTGACACCATTGATATACAATTTCACCATTAAGATGCAACTTTCAACCATAAAACATGCAATAATTTTTTATGCTTGAAATATAAAAATGAAATAATGACCATGAAACATGCAACAACACCATTCAATATGCAATCAATATGAAACTTTTAACAATAAATATGTAATATTTATAATATGAAACCTTTAACAATGAACATGCAACTGCAACCATTAGACTTGGAATTTTTAGCAATAACATGCAATTGCTTATTCCTCAAAATAGCACATGTAACTATGACTATTGAACATGCAACTAATACCATTAGACTTGTAACTTATACAATAAATATGTAATATTTCTAATATAAAACCTTTAACAATGACCATGCAACATGCAACCATTAGACTTGAAATTCTTAGCAATATATGCAATTGTATCTACCTCAAAAACCGCACATGTAAATATCACCATTGAACATGCAATTAATACCATTGGAAACACAACTTTTAACAATAAACATGAAATATTTTCTAATATGAAATTTTTTACAATGAAGATGCAACTGTAACCATTAGACATGTAATTTTTAGCAATAACATGCAATTGCCTATTCCTCGAAAAACGTACATGTAACTATGACCATTGAACTTGCAACTAATACCACTAGACTTGTAACTTTTACCAATAAATATGTAATATTTCTAATATGAAACCTTTAACAATGAAATACAAAGACAACAATTAGACTTGAAAATTTTATCAATAACATGCAATTAAATCTGCCTCGAAAATCGCACATGTAAATATGACCATTGATTATGCAATTAATACCATTAGGCGTGCAAATTTTACCAATAAATATGTAATATTTCTAATATGAAACCTTTAAAAATGAACATGCAACAACAACCATTAGAATTGAAATTTTTAGTAATAACATGCAATTGCGTCTGCCCCGAAAATCGCACATGTAAATATAACCATTCAACATGAAACTAATACCATTAGGCTTGCAACTTTTACCAATAAATATGTAATATTTCTGATATGAAACCTTTAACAATGAACATGCAATGGCAACCATTAGACTTGAAAGTTTTAGCAATAACATGCAATTGCATCTGCCTCGAAAACCGCACATATAAATATGACCATTGAATATGCAATTAATGCCATTAGACATGCAACTTCCAATAATAAACATGAAATATTTTCTAATATATATGCAACTCCAACCATTAAACATGAAATGTTTAGCAATAACATGCAATTACATATGCCTCGAAAACCGCACATATAAATATGACAATTGAATATGCTCATTAGATATACAACCTTTAACAATAAACATGAAACATTTCTAATATGAAAATTTTTATAATGAACATGCAACTATAACCATTAGACATGTAATTTTTAGCAATAACATGCAATTGTTTATTCCTTAAAAAATGTACATGTAACTATGACCATTGAACTTGCAACTAATACCGCTAGACCTGCAACATTGACCAATAAATATGTAATATTTTGAATATGAAACCTTTAACAATGAACATGCAACTTGAACCATTATACTTGAAATATTTAGCAATAATATGCAATTGCATATGCCTCGAAAATCGCACATGTAAATATGACCATTGAATATGCAATTAATACAATTAGACATACAACTTTTAACAATTAACATGAAACATTTTCTATTATGAAATGTTTTACAATAGACATGCAACATTAACTATTAGACATGCAATTTTTAGCAATAACATGCAATTGTTTATCCCTCGAAAACCGTACATGTAACTATAAACATTATATATGCTACTAATACCATTAGAAATGCAACTTGCGCCATTAAATATGAAATATTTTCTAATATGAAACGTTTTACAATAAACATGCAACTATAATCATTAGACTTGTAATTTTTAGTAATAACATGCAACAAATTTTTTATATTATTTTATTTTTATTAATATTTTACATTTTATTTATTAAAAAATTAATATATATATATTGGAACAACTGGTTGCAACCGGTTGTTACAACGGGTTGTTCCATTTTTTCATTTTATATTGCTTACGTGCCCTTAGTATTTGATACCCAGGGGTATGTTAACAATGGCCATACAACTATGGTTTAAGAATTGGGTTTAGCTTTTCCCTTATAAATAATGCTATTCAAATTTTTGAACCAACTTGATAACCCGACAAAATTCAATCCGAATTTATCGGTTTTCAAAAGTTTCAACCCTTTGATAAGGTTGAAATTATCCTGACCTGAAATATTCAAGTCTGTTTACGAGTTTGTTTGAAAATATTAGTGACATGACCCGAAAAATACATATACTTGCAATATCTGGAACAATCCTTGCATATCCATATCTAAATTTTCTTAGCTCATCTTTTCATCAAAATTAATAGAAATTTAAAAGTTTTTAATGATGCTACAAATGTTTTTAGCGGAGTTTATTATCCTACAATACATTTATTTCTTGTTGAAAGTTTGAATATTGTTGGTACCCTATATGAGCATGTTGAAAGTTATGATCCTAATGATATTGTTTTGCCTGAAGCTATTGTTGTTATGAAATGAAAAGAGTTGAATTATTTTAGAGGCATTCCATTACTTTATCTTATTGCCCGGTTTTTTTATCCTAAATTTAAATTAGAAGGTTTAAATAGTGCATTACAAACTTACTATGGATATTTAGATATAATAGATGAAATTGATATTACAGCAATAATAGCTAAAATAAAATTTGATTTAATAGAATTATTTAATGATTATGTTAGAAGATATCACTTGCAATCAGTAGGATAATCTAGTAGTAGCGAACCTGTAATACAAACAAGACTCAACGTAGGTGATTATTAGTTACTACAACGAAATAAAAAACATAGGGATAACACAACTAACAACCCGGAATTAGATAATTATTTATCTAATAATTTCGAGTTTCCTACCGTATGTTTAGTGAGTAAAAATTTTCAAATCTTTGACTGGTGGATCCGACATCAAAATATATATCATGTATTATCAATTATTGCTAAAGAGTTGCTGGCAACACTAATTTCCACCATTGCGGTTTAGCAAGCTTTCAGCATGGGAGACAATATATTGGAAGCGAGACAGTCTTTATTACATCCAAGCATTTTAGAAGCAACAACATGTGTGGATGATTATACCCGAGCTGATCTGAGGCAACAAGAAGATGCCCCGATGACTTTGAAGACTTGTTCGACAATGCATCTGCAAGTGCAAGCGGAATGGGAGCTGAAGTATCAACATGAACTGATAATGATAATTGATCAACAAATAAATAATTATAAATTTCAATGGTGAACTATTTTAAAATTGTAATGTAACTATGTTAGCTTTGATTCCTCTCACCCTTGGAGGATAAGTAGGCAACTTAAGTTTTTAAAAATTTAAGTTCAAGCTCTTTAATTTAATAATTTTATTTTTATTTTTATGTAGTTAAGTATTTTATTTGTAATTTAATATTAATGTAATCTAAATTTATAATTTTAAATAAATTTTGTTATCTCATATTTTTTTTTAAATATTTATTAAAATTTGTAAAAAAAATATATAAAAAATTTGGTTCCAACCTGAATCGGCCGGTTCAGTTCTGGTTCCGGTTTCACATAAGTGTGGAATCAGAACCGAACCGGAAACCGGCCAGTTTGGTTCCGGTTCGGCATTGAACCGGACCTGTAGCCGGGTGTATTTAATATTAACAAAAATATTTATGACACTACTAGTGATAATATATTGTAATGATATATTTATTTTATGTGAAATGCTAACGAGTGCACTAAGAGCACTCATTAAGAATCTATTTTATGAAAATTTTGATAGGGAAAAGAAAAAATCATTAAAATTTTGACAGTTTTTTCATTTCCCATAAAAATGATATCAAAATTTTCCTTAAATGAATTCTTAATGAGTGCCCTACGGGCACTCGTTAGCAGAATCCTTATTTTATTTATGTATCATAAATTATCCAAGTGAATTTTGATTAGGTATAATCTCGAAACATGAAGAAATGATAGTTTTTTTTTTTTTTTTTTTTTTTTTTTTTTTTTTTTTAATATATGTGCTAACTAATTAGAATTGATGTCTAACCCTAAAGACTAAATAAGAATTTCTTACCATTTTTTTTTGCCTTTTGTATAAACTAATTTTTCAAATTTTTGTATAAACTTATTTGTCTTTTACTTTTCTGCAATGTACTTTCAAGTAATTTTTCATTGGAGGTGGTATTCAGCGTGCCAATTTTTTTAAGTATTTTCTTGTAAATACGTGTATGAATAATATTTTATTCTGAATGAAATATATAGTTTCGTAGATATATTTTCTTTTAAATGGTAAATACGTATAAGACCTAGGGATGATTAAATTAAAACGTAATTGTAAAAATTTTGTAATTGACGTTGATAAATGTTATAACAATATCATTCTTGAACAGTTACTGGTCAATGTTTATATTCTTAGTCCGTAAGTAAACCCAGGAGACCGGTACATGTTGTATATCAGAATATTGGATTCTGGTGGTTTATGTTACTGAGCTACGAATCTAGGGAGATTCGTATAAACATGTAGGTGTTCATAGGGGATGAGTATTGAACGACTCATAGAAGATTCCTAATAGATTGTACGCTTGCATCAATAGGAATCTTCTCGAGTCGAGTAGCATAATGGTCATTTCACTTGTGATACCACGGTGGATATATGAGTTATCCTTCAAAATTTGATGGCAGTCACGTCTTCGACCTTTTTAGATTAGACCTCTGCCTGTTTATTGGGAATGGACTGATACTCATTATATCCGGTGATGCATCCAGAGAGTATTCGTCAGTCCTGCATACAGGATTTAGTTGTCCACTTCATGTGATTGTGATTTACCAAATCCATGATCGTGGTACATGATTACTGTTGGACAATTATGACCCAAAGCATCACTATTTGTACAGATCATGGTGTTGTTGTACAAATTAACTATGTGACAAAGGAAATTACTCTTTTATCATTTGTAATTAGATTACCAAGATGTAAAAATGATAGAAGGTCCTTATGATTAGTTCCGGATTTAGATGATATGAGACAATATCAATCCACGAAGGTTTAATCATTAAATATCCATAGTCAGAGTATTATCAAGATTGGACATCGATAATGCGTAAAAGACTAGTATTACACTTGTGCGCGTTGTGGGAGCATAACAACATAGTTCTCATATATTTGGGTATTGGATACTCATGCAAGTGTAATAGGAGGTTGTGTTTACCGATGGTACGGAAACAACTTCGCTCTGGATAGACCCATCGGAATCCCATTGGTAGTATGACTCTGTGTCTATGGGAGTCCGAATCAGGGTATATGCATTTGGTCTTAACCTCAGACTTGCACCGCTAATACTTGCGACAATCAATATACTTTGGTTTTGATCATCCGAGGCTTTAACCGGTTCTGTGTACGCCTCTTCTGGGTATATTGAGAATCGTAGTGTATTGGGTGTGATGTCAAGATGGAAGTATCACTCCAGCCATAGTGGAGATGATGATCACGTAGGATACGAAACTGATGCTCTTATATGCTGCAGCTATCGGGATATTATGACTAGGTCATGTTTATCCGATTATAGAGACTAGTTACCAAAGATCCGATATGTGCTTCATACGGGGCAGACACAATTCCATCCCCAGGCCTAGCACGTGACATCCGATACTGGATCGTAATACGCAATACTACGTATAATACGCCTGATATAGATCACATATTCCTTTAAGAATATTTCTGGAGAATTGGGTAGGCACTGTGCTATTCTAGAAGCCAACCAAATCTTGTAAATCGGTAAAAATGTAGTACTAGGTACGTACGTGTTCGGATAGTCCGACGACCGGATTTACTGCCAACATATCCGGGGATCTCGTGGGTCGCTTCCCGAAGTTTCACCGATGACGTATGACTCGCACTTTATTAATCTGGGATTAATTAAAATGAGAGAGAAAATTAATCTAGGATTAATTACGGAGATATTTTATCTGGGATAAAATATTATTTAAAGAGAGAGAACGATTAATTTGGAATTAATCGATAAAATAATATATTCGATATATTATATGAAATTGGATTTCGACGCGGAATTAAAATTAGATTTTAATTCGGGTGAACAGTTAATTTAGAATTAATTCGCTAGCGACGTGAATAGTAATTTTGTTAGGTAAAATTATTTAATTGAATTTGATTTAATTACGTCGCAACGGAAAATTCATAATTCGGAATTAGCGAACCCGAGCCCGAGAGTGTTTGCGGGCCCACTCGCATTTCGAATTCAAGTGCGGCCCACAAGTCACATCACGCGTCACATCACTCTTTATTAATGTGATGGATGTCACATCACTCTTTATTCATGTGATGGATGTCTTGTCACTTTGAGTGATTGACAACCAGTCACTATTCATAGTGATGAAGTAGTTGGAAGGCATTTATTGCAATTTTGGCTCCAAATTTTGGTTTGACTTTTTGAAAGCCTAATACCAAAATTTTGGTAACACTTTTGGATAAGTTCATTTAGGTTTTGGAAACCAAAATACAACCAACACACTTCCTCCTCTCTCTCTTATAACATTCGGCAAGGGCCACTTTTTCCTCTCTCCCATTCGGCTTTGGAAGCCAATTTCCTCTCATTTTCTCTCTCAAAACCGAGAGCAATCAGAAGGAAGATGGAAGATTTGTGGCAAATTTTCCAATGCTAGCACATGAAGAGTCATCCAAAGTTGATAGGGAAACAAACCATTGAGCATGGAATCACAACACAAAGCTTGGAGCTTGGAGGACATCCATGGAGGTTGACCGAATTCACAAGGAACACAAAGAGCACCATTGCCGAGTGCTCCAAGGAGTTTTGTGTTCGACGCATCGCATAACCGATCAATGTAAGTATGATTCCGCCATATTTATTTTGAGTATTCACACATGTTTCATTGCTTGAATTGATCTTAGGACTAATCTAGAAACCCAACAATGGTTTCTTGAGCCATTTTGAGCATGAAATTTGATTAGGGTAAAATTTGGGTAAATTGAATTTGAGCATGTTTGAGTGAAATTACTTGTTTGAGCATGCTTGTATATGGATGACTTGGAGTTGTTTGTGATTAATTTTGTGAAAAATGAATTGGATCAATTTTTCCCCAAAAATGTAAGCTTGGCCGAAACATATTGGTGCCCTAATGTCGTGGAATTTTTTGATTTTGATCATTGGATGAGTTGAAATCATTTGGGTAATGTTGATTTTGGATTTAATTGGATTAAAACCGAATCAGACAAAGAAATCCCCAAATTGCCGTGACATAGAAGCATGTAAAATGATTGATTTTTTGATTCAAATGTGTTGGACATGTTTTGATGATGATAAGCATAATTAATTGAGTAAATTAGTGTTTTGGAAATATTAATTTGGTTAATTAATTATGGCATACACTTTAGGTTAATTAAATAATGAAATTTGGAATTTTGGTAATTTAATTAATTGGGCCAAATTTGGAATTGGGCTTGAAAAGTTATAATTGGGCTTATTTGGCTTGGTTGTGCCAAGTTTGGTTTAGGCTAATTGGTTGGATCCAATTGGGCCCAAAACCATATCCATAAAGTCCAAATATAACTAAATGGACTTTTAAATTTAATTGGGCCCAATTGGCCTAAATTGGTTTCTTGGCAAATAAGGGTGATTCCTTAAATGGGCTTTGGTATTTGGGTTTGACCCATGTTGACCAAAGTCCAAACCTTAAGAAATTAATTAAAAGCCCATTGGACTTTAATTAAATTGACATTGGATGTTAATTGGGCTTTGAGACCCGTAACGATTAGATTTGGAATCTAAGTCGTAAAGGCACATTAAAAAGTGTAATTATTTAATTTAGAATTAAATATAGAATTAGTATTAAATACAAATTAAATTGGATTTAATACTGTAGTTTAATATAATTCAAGAATTCATACTTTGAGTACTTATTCGCAAAACGAGTTTGACTCGCGCAAAATCAAATCGTTGTTTGAACATTGGATGGTCATTAATTTGTCAGATTAATTAATTGGATTAGATTGATTGATAACATGCTTTGTGTGAATACATGGATGCGATATATAAATAATGTATATCAGATGTATCTTAGATGGGTAAGGGCAATTTTGGAAATTTTTGTAATAAATTTAGAATTTATTAATTGGACTTGCGTGTCCAGCCTATTATCTTTTGACTCTTTGTATTTCTCTTCTCACCCATTCCCCTCAATGTAAATGAGGTTTCTTTAGAAGTGTTATGTAATCGGGTAGAAGTAATATTTGTGCTAGCTGGAGAGAGGAACATGAGAGATTTGTTCTAGGAACAATGTGTTAAGTATCCATTGCATATCATTATTATTTTATTTATACGCGCCTTATTATGTTTTTTAGAATGCATGTTTAAGGGTGTATGATGATGAGACCTTAAAAAGATAATAAATTGGTTGCCAATTTACGCGAAAAACCCTCAACATATATTAAGCTTTTTCCTTCTATTGAGTGATTCTTACTCAAGGTCCAAGATTGGCACTGGTTTGTTGGCCAAAGTCAAGACCTTTGTCCGTCGCGGATGTGTTTGAATCATGAAAGCTTTGTTCCATATCGGTGTCTTGTCTAAGTTGTGATTTGTTGGCCAAAGTCAAGATTGTGTGTTATTTAACGGGATCATAGCCCACTAGGAAACAAGGTTTCCCAAGTACTCCACAGAGGGTTAGAGGCTCGCCGAAAAATAGTGGGAGGCAATTATTAAATTTGCAATATTCAGTTAGTTACTTGCCAATACGCGCTCATTTCATTTTTCGTCAATACGTAATTATTTATTAGTTGGACTAATATTTAATTGTTGTTTTAAATAAAATAGTTGGACTGTATTCAAACTACTTCAATTATAGTTGATTTTATAATTGGATTACAGTAATCAATATAATTGAATTTAACCAATTAAATTATAGTTGATTATATAGTTAGATTATAGTAATCATTATAATAAATAGTACCTAAAATAGTTGATTAAATAGTTGGACTATAGCAATCAAGAATAATTGAAAGATTAGTGTTTAAAACATAATCCTGGGTGTAAATGTTTTTAAACGGCTTTAATTTTCAGATTGAGAATAATATCTCAGGATAGTCCCGGAGACCGAAAAGTTACTTTATTTGATAGAGTGACGTCTTGAGCCTAAGCCCGAGTTGAGCAAATAGTAGAACATGATATTTGGAATATTCATGTGATGATAACTTTATTGCTTAATCTGTTATGCTTGCCGCAAAGACTCCTTAATTTCTTAGTCAGAACTAAGGATTAGATCCTTATAGTATGATATTGAAATTGAAGGATCTTCATAGATCTATTCTAAGATCTTAGAAGTACAAATTGCAATAGAAAACTCTTGGAGAGTTAATGGCTATACTCAAGGAGATAAAGCCAGAGTTTGCAATAGGGCAAGAAGCGCAAGGCGCATCTTACTTCGACATCTCAGAAGGCCAAGGCTTGGCCAAAGGCTTCTGGGGTGTGGAAAAAGGGCAAAGGCAAAATCATTATAATCTTCTGGGAAGACATAGGACATATCCCAAAATGTCTGCCTAAACTGTGGTAAACAGGGTCACTGGAAGCGTGACTGCCGTATGGACAAGGCAGACATGAAGGAAGTGAAGAGGGGCAAGGCTCCGGCTTTAACCATGTTTGTTATAAACATGTTCGCTACTAGTATTAAAATTGGATTTTAGATACTGAGTGTGGTACATAAATATGTACTAATGTGCAGAATCTGCTGACAAGCAGGATACTGACTTCAGATGAGATTGATCTGCGAATCGAAAACGAGACGAGAGTCACTGTTTTGACCGTAGAGACCTAAGTTTGGGAACTACCCTTCGGGTATGTACTTAAATTAGGAAACTGTTAAATGTAACTGGTTTGACTAGAAACATTATCTCTATATCAGAGTATAATCCGTTGCGGATATACCTTTATATTCTAGAACACTAAAGTGTTTCATTTTATAAATATGATATTGAGATAAACACATTAGATGTGAATAACAGTATTTATATTTTGAATATAAATAAATCTCAAACATATAACATGACAAACAAATAGCTCAAACTGATTTAATCAGATGAGACTTATTTATGGCATTGTTGTCTGTGACACATTAAACAAGACTCGTATATCCACACTTTTGAAGAGTGGATACTAGGACGGATTTGATCCTATTCAAATGATGTCTACGAATCTAGTTTATTAGGCAAAGTGCCTATAACACCTTTTACTTAGTAAAAGTGCAAGTGCCACCGATCTGTTAGCCCTCGTTCAATGTGACGTAAGTGGGCCCATGTCTAGCTAGGCTAGAGGTGGATATGAATGTTTCGTGACCTTTACGGATGTGGCATCACATTATGGTTATGTGTTTCTTGTGAAACACGAATCGGAAACTATTGATAAAATCAAAAGAGTTTCGACACGAAGTAGACAAACAGATCGACAAAAGTATTAAATCATCACTGTTAGACCATGATGGAAAATACTTAAGCAATAAGTTTCTCAAATACTTGAAAGAGTATAGTATTCTTTCAATGAGGACTCCTCCCAGAACACGTCAAATTTGATGGTGTGTCCTAACGGAGAAACCGAATTTTGTTAGACATTATAAGGTTAATCATGAGTCGCTCTGAGCTACCATTTCCTTCAAGGGATACGCATGAAACAGTGCAAAACTTATTTTGAATAAGGTTCCATGAAAATCTGTTTGACAGACTTCATATTAGATATGAACAGGAAAGAAACCGGGTTTTCTCATTCCTAGAAATTTGGGAATGCTAGGCATATGTTTGGATGATACCAAACTAGAACCCAAATCGGATAAGTGCCTAATTTGTAGGTTATCCTAGGGAAACCAAAGTATAGTACTTATATAACTCACAAGAGAACAATGTAATTGTTGCTCGCCATGCAATTTTCCTAAGAGGAATACTGATATGCAATGGTAAGTGAGAGGAAAGTAAAACTCGTTGAAAATCAGAGTAATATTATTCCAGGCACCGATTCCTTAATGGAACACAAATAGTTCATCAAGGATGAAACTATACCAATAATCTTAGAATACACAAGAACTGCGATAGTCGGAGAGAGTCAGAAAATAACCTGAGAGGTATGGGTTTCTGATCTTACCTCGTAAAGATGTCAATCTTATTGAGGAATACGAACTGACTACGTATGAGGAAGTGATACAAGGTATCGACTCCCTATTATGGCAAAGTGCCATGATGTCCGAAATGGATTCCATGTATATCAACTAAGTTCAGATACTAGTTGAAATACCGCAAGGCATTGTGCCCATTGGTACTATATAAGTCTTCAAGGAAGACAAACATGGAAGGTAACATACCAACGTACTAAGCTAGTCTTGTAGCGAAAAGGTATCGTTATCAACATTGTGTCGATTACGACGAAACCTTTTACATGTTGTCATGGTTAAATCCATTTGGACAATGCTTGCTAATGCTGCATATTTCATTTATGAAATATGACAGCAGGAACGTCAAAATCGCTTTCCTTAAAAGGAAACCTTTTGGAGGATGTTTATAACATCCTGACGGTTTTGTCGTACCAAAATGAGCAAACAAGGTTTGCAAGTTAATTTGATCCATGGATGGATTGAAGCAAGCATTGCGTTCTTGGAATTATCATTTTGATGTAATCATAATGGTATATGATTCAATTCAAAACGAAAATTAATTCTTGTGTATATAAGGAGGTTAGTGGGAACACACTGACAGTGAAAGTCCTAAATAATGATAATATACCATTTCTTGGAAATGATATTCCCATAAATACAGTCGGTGAAAGATTGGCTTTCATGAAAATTCTACGTAGACTACTTGGGAGAAACAACCTTTATTCTAGGAATAAGGATCTATTGAGGTAGATCTAAAAGTTGTTTGCACTCTCCGAGAAATCGTACATTGAAAGATATGTATGTGACCTGGTGTCTCATATGCTTTGAGCATATGGAGTCACAATCAGGCCAATCCAAGTTATAGTCACTGGATTGATGTTAAGAACATCCTTATGTACCTCACATGATCTAAGGATGTTTTCTTAAGCTATGGAGAAGGAGAACTTGAAGTGACTGGATTCACTGCTGCAAGTTTCCAAACCACAATATCGGCTGTAAGTCGTAATAATGATACTATATAGTTTGAATAACGGAACATTGAGCTAGAAATCTTCCAAGCAAGATACTGTTACCGAATAAACAACAAAAGCGGAATATTGCTACAGCTGAGGCAGCAATAGAAACCATTTAGATCTTAATAATCCTAATTAGATTATGAGTAATTCTGTTAGTAGCTGAGCTAGGCTACAACACAGGCTAAAGAATTAATGGTCTCATCAACGATCCAGATATATACTTCAATTATTCATCTGATACGTTCGGATCATACAATCGTGGCGATGTGATGATCGAATGAATCACATCAGATAATAACCTTGCAAATCTGCTGATGAAAGCCTTTCCTCAGCAGAAGTTTGAGCGAACCATACATAGTTCGGGTGTTGGACACTTGAGTGATTGGCTATAGGCCAAGTGGGAGATTGTTGGACAATTATGACCCATAACATCACTATTTGTACAAATCATGGTGTTGTTGTACAAATTAACTATGTGACAAAGGAAATTGCTCTTTTATCATTTGTAATTAGATTACCAAGATGTATAAATGATAGAAGGTCCTAATGATTAGTTCCAGATTGAGATGATATGAGACAGTATCAATCCACGAAGGTTTAATCATTAAATATCCCTAGTCAGAGTATTATCAAGATTGGACATCGATAATGCGTAAAAGACTAGTATTACACTTGTGCGCGTTGTGGGAGCATAACGACATAGTTCTCATATATTTGGGTATTGGATACTCATGCAAGTGTAATAGGAG
This sequence comes from Zanthoxylum bungeanum, assembly GCA_019454045.1. NCBI lineage: Eukaryota > Viridiplantae > Streptophyta > Magnoliopsida > Sapindales > Rutaceae > Zanthoxylum > Zanthoxylum bungeanum. The sequence goes on from SKCR01035171.1 coordinate 248,417, forward strand.
GTTGTGTTTACCGAAGGTACGGAAACAGCTTCGCTCTGGCTAGACCCCACAGAATCCCATTGGTAGTATGATTGTGTGTCTATGGGAGTCCGAATCAGGGTAGGTGTATTTGGTCTTAACCTCAGACTTGCACCGCTAATACTTGGGACAATCAATATACTTTGGTTTTGGTCATCCAGGGCTTTAACCAGTTCTGTGTACGCCTCTTCTGGGTATATTAAGAATCGTAGTGTATTAGGTGTGATGTCAAGATGAAAGTATTACTCCAGTCATAGTGGAGATGATGATCACGTAGGATACGGAACTGGTGCTCTTATATGCTGCAACTATCGGGATATTATGACTAGGTCATGTTTATCCGATTATAGAGACTAGTTACCAGAGATCCGATATGTGCTTCGTACGGGGCAGACACAATTCCAGCCCCAGGCCTAGCACGTGACATTCGATACTGGATCGTAATACGCAATACTACGTATACTACGCCTGATATAGATCACATATTCCTTTAAAAATATTTCTGGAGAATTGGGTAGGCACGGTGCTTTTCTAGAAGCCAACCATGTCTTGTAAATCGGTAAAAACGTAGTACTAGGTACGTACGTGTTCGGATAGTCCGACGACCTGATTTACTGCCAACATATCCGGGGATCTCATGGGTCGCTTCCCCAAGATTCACCGATGATGTATGACTCGCACTTTATTAGTCTGAGATTAATTAAAATGAGAGATAAAATTAATCTAGGATTAATTACAGAGATATTTTATCTGGGATAAAATATATTTAAAGAGAGAGAACGATTAATTTGGAATTAATCGATAAAATAATATATTCGATATATTATATGAAATTGGATTTTGACGCGGAATTAAAATTAGATTTTAATTCGGGCGAACGAGTTAATTTAGAATTAATTCGCTAGCGATGTGAATAGTAATTTTGTTAGGAAAAATTATTTAATTGAATTTGATTTAATTACGTCGCAACGGAAAATTTGTTAATTCGAAATTATCGAACCCGAGCCCGAGAGTGTTTGCAGGCCCACTCGCATTTCGAATTCATGTGCGGCCTATAAGTCACATCACGCGTCACATCACTCGTCATTCATGTGATGGATGTCTTGTCACTTTGAGTGATTGACAACCAGTCACTATTCATGAGTGATGTGAGTAGTTGGAAGGCATTTATTGCCATTTTGGCTCCAAATTTTGGTTTGACTTTTTGAAAGCCTAATACCAAATTTTGGTAACACTTTTGGATAAGTTCATTTAGGTTTTGGAAACCAAAATACAACCAACCCACTTCCTCCTCTCTCTCTCATATCATTCGGCCAAGGGCCACTTTTTCCTCTCTCCCATTCGGCTTTGGAAGCCAATTTCCTCTCCTTTTCTCTCTCAAAACCGAGAGCAACAAGAAGGAAGATGGAAGTTTTTTGGCAAATTTTCCAATGCTAGCACATGAAGAGTCATCCAAAGGTGATAGGGAAACAAACCCTTGAGCATGGAATCATAACACAATGCTTGGAGCTTGGAGGACATCCATGGAGGTTGACCGAATTCACAAGGAACACAAAGAGCACCATTGCCGAGAGCTCCAAGGAGTTTTGTGTTCGACGCATCGCATAACCGATCAATGTAAGTATGATTCCGCCATATTTATTTTGAGTATTCACACATGTTTCATTGTTTGAATTGATCTTGAGACTAATCTAGAAACCCAACAATTACACCCAAAAAGTACTTGTGGTTATCTTAGTATAGTTGGGGTGTCGATTCCTCAGAGAGATGGTTACAAGGAACTAATTTACTTAAACAAAAACATTAGTAATAACTTAATGAAAATAGATAAATTGAATTGGTGATGTAAAATAAAGATTATGAAAAATACTTAAAAGTTATCAATAGAGAGAAACAGCAAAGCGTCGGGAATCCCTCTTGCAACAAATTCCTATATTCAGTTGTTGATTCCTTTTATTACTCAATTGAAGGTTTCATATCCCAAACCAACAATCGAAAGATATTCAATTCCAAACATATTAAATTCTAAGGTAATCGGTGAATTATTTTCTCTATGTTAACAACACACAAAGTTATCATTATGACCTATCTAACGTCAACAATATACCCTCAGGCAATACTGCAGCAGAATATCAACTCATAAAATAACTTTACCAGTCACAACTGGGTTCCCAATCACACATAGAAGAAGCATGACTATTCCTATATACAAGTTGGTAAAACACAATCTCTGGATTATAAATCAAAAGATAATAAAGAACAATAAATCATCAATTGTATTAAACATTAAAAAGTATTCAGAAATCAACAACATGAATATAAGAATTTAAATTCAAGAGTTCATCATTAACTTTGCCTAGGAGATTAGTTCTCCATAGAAGAAAGAGACATAGCCTAAAGAGATTGCAACAGCCTTCTGTCTGGTATGATATGTAGTTTCTTCATTCTTAAATCTCAAATATGTTTTTAATCTATTTGTTATGTGTTTTCTCTCATTTTCATTATGTTTCTTCTCCCCTCTAGGGTTTTGGATGAGCTTGGGTTTATATAGAGATGTCCTGGAGTCCATATATATGTAAAATATGAACTAAACAGAATCCTGAAACACGTCTCCGCGTCGCGACGCGCAGCCATGCGAGTCGCGACGCACGTTCTGGCTTGCAGGATAATGATTCCTACATTTCTACTCGTTTCCTACGTGCTTCCGATGTGTCCGTAAGGTCCCGAAACATATAAAATTGCTCCAATATCCATGTTCCATTGCTTCCTAATAACAAAGCACAAAATCAAATATAATTAAGATTAAACACATGATAATCAAGTCGAATTAGTGATGTTCAAAGTATATTTTCATGCACTTATCATAACCCCCAACCAGCTTATTGCTGGTCCCTAGCAATTCAAGCGTAAGAAGAAACTAAGAAATAAAATAAGTAAATAAATAAAAACTATCTAAGCCACTTTCGTAGGGATCACGATTGCATTTAGCGTATGCAACAAGCCTTTAAACCCCTAGATGTCCCTAGTGGATGAGCTATGGTCTCGTGAGGGCTTACAGTGACGACACTCACAAATGTCATTTAAAACACATACAAACATGCAAAAACAAAATGAAATAGTCCCAATAGTTACACATATTATTGTCCTCAAAGAATGCCTAGTAATAAAATCAGAGAACTTTTAAAGTACTCAATGCAACTCAAATCCAAGTCCTTGAATAAATCATTTAAGCCAGACTCACAGTGTGTATGTGTAAATATTCATTCACAGCTTGATTCCTAGGTAAGCCAACTCAGTGATTTTGTTTAAAAATTGGGATCCGATAGTCAAACCAACCTAGATATCTCAAATCTGCTTTGTAATTGCCTTTTTTTGCTCAGTATGGTATGATTTTTTTTCTTTTTCTTCTTTCAAAACCTTTTCTTTTTTCAACACACCTACCCTTTAAGGTATCATTTCTCCTCATGGTGGTCATAACACTCGACCATGGGTAGCTTCACGCTTATCGGTTATAGGTGGTTTAATTTATTCATTTCTTTTGTTTTTTTTCCGTTTTTTTTTCTTTCAAAACTTTCTCTGTTTTTTTATTTTTAACCATGCCATACATCATAACACTAGGAAATCAGGATAGACATCTAAGCAAACGATCATTCATCGACATGCAATTTCTTCAACTAGTCACTTTGCTAACTATCTAGGTTCTTACTGGTAAAAACCTATAGTTACATGCTTACGAGTCTAAACTAGATCAACTACTCAAGGTATCAGATAAAAGTACATTAAAGAACTTATCATTTCTAAGATTTTATCCTAAGACAAACAATTATCATCATCAGACTTATGATTTACTATGAAGGACTAAAAACAAACAAAATATATTTTTTTTTATTTTATAACAGGTATTATCACTCCATGCATACACACACACTCTTAAAACTTGCATTGTCCTCAATGTAAGATAAATATAAAGAAACAAGATTAAGGAACAACACTACCAGGCATGGAGTTGATCAGGTTCCTGCTGGTTGTAGAACACAGAAATCGACGACGCTGTTCTAGGCTCGCGGCCTAGTCGGGAGTACTGAGTAGCCCACAAGGGAACTAAACTGGAGAAATAATATGGAGTCGCCACCCAGCGTGAACTGGGAAAGTGATTTAAGGCCGCACTCACCCCTCGTAAGGGAAGACCTCAAACCGTTGGGTTCTGAATGGTCCCTTACTAATGCCACATATAATGAAAGGATTTATGTAATAATATAACCGAGTCTACACAACAACAACCTACATCTAAGTTTGCATACTACCTTTATCTAAGTTTACATGCATAAAAGTAAGTAAGAATAACGGCAAGCACACAATCTCATGCATACATTAAATCGATAAGCATGGCAATGTAAATAAATAATAACCTAAACATAAACGTAGCAGAGACATAATCAAGTTCCTAATGCGAAAGAAATAACTAAATCATGCATAAAAAAATAACATACTAAACAACCTAATCATGCATAAAATATAACATACTAAACAACCTAATCATGCATAAAAGATAACATACTAAACAACCTAATCATGCATAAAAGATAACATACTAAACAACCTAATCATGCATAAAAGTAACAT